>CM031380.1:21928699-21959662 GCA_018290095.1 Polypedilum vanderplanki | reverse complement strand
GTTCCCGTTCCCGAAAATCGTCCGGGAACGGGAAATCGAGAACCCCTAAGTCAAGCATACGTCAAGTGCTGAACCCTATTAAAAAATGAGAACAAAAAATCAAATGTTACAAGTCTGTCATATTGACTAAACATAATTGCAAAAAAATGATAATTCAGTAATCCAACTCTAATCCGAATTAAAGCCTAGCATTGGTTATTGCACAAGAACAATTCATAATCATTGATCTTAATTTAATAATTAAAATTTAATCAATATCATTCTAAGCTTAAATTTGTATACATACATATAATAAATACAGACATCGGTTCAAAGACCTTAAAGTTGTGAACATAATCCAAGAATGTTGCGATTAAGTATTTATATCTTCACGATTCACAAATCTTACTATGTTATTTATCTCGTAAGACATTTGATTCAATTTAAACATGAAGGAAATCGATTTTTGTATAAATATACTGTTTACCTCCTCCACATTTAATCTTTCCTCGTTCCCTCGCTTTATTTAGCATGACAAAGTCAGTAGATGTTTTTAACTAATCTTTTATCGACATTATCATAATAATCGTCAGCCGTTATGACAAAATTTATTAGTCTTTGTATTCATAAAGAAAACTTTTTAAATGAGAAAAGATAAAAATGAAAAAAGGATCTTATAATAGCTTGATGAGGAGATTGCGTTTTAATTTCTTTATTGTCGTATAGGCGAAACGTTTTTATAAATATTGATAAAGAAAATTATTTTTAACACCTACAGTGTTAATAAACATCTTTCAGTTTATTTCTCTATACATGTGTGACTTTATAATTTTTATCCTTATTGTTTCTTGCTCTGTTACAGATAGAATGATTATCATCAAATAACACAACACTAATTTTGATTTTTATAGTCTATTTATTTAATTTATTTTACAATAACTTTTAGCAGAATAGTTAAGCATACATCACAATGTAATATTTTATCATTCCATTTCATTAAATATTTCTGTTGTTGTAAGTATTAATTCATCAGTTTCAGTTGTTTCATCAACTAAATCATCGTTTTGCGGTTGGACTTCATTATTTTCTGCCACTTCAACTACAATTGTATTGTTCATTCGTGAATCATCAGGGAATTTATAAATTGAAAAGTAAGCTTGAATTCGTTGTGCATAATATTCGAGAAAAGGTGGAAATTGTGTAAAAACGGTGTCATCTGGTGGTGGTTTTTTTTCGGGTGATCGGAAAAGATTAAGAATATTTAGAAAATTCCAAAGTGGCCCTTTCTCAGATGGCGGTTTCATATCATGTGGTACAAGAAATGAAATAACTGAATAATTGGCATTTCTAAGATTAGTTGTGTTTGGTTGAATGTATGAAAATTTTATGGCACTATTATTATTGGTAAATGAATCAAGTAGATAGCTAGAAAAATCAACAAAATTTGGTATTTGTTGTACTTCATAATGCTGTTGATGATATGGAATAGAAATGCGATGTGTGGTAGTTGTGGGAGCTTTTGTGGTGCTCGAAAACTGCGACTTGCCTCGAAATGCGCTTAAAATTTTTATGAAAAATTGCTGCAATGGACGTGATGTACTCGAATTGAGCTCATCATGCTGTTGCCTTGACTGCTGGTGTTCTTGTTCATTCTTTAAAAGCGGATGCGAGTAAGCTGTTGAGTAGCTTACAATGACGATGAAAATTAATGTTAAATGCATCGTACTGACATGAATGGATAATAGTTGTAGTTGTGATTGTAGTTTTCCCCTTACTTAAATTAATGTGGATTTGCTCATGAAAAATTCAGTTCATGACGTTTCGTGTTCTTTTTACTCTACTTTTTCTTCTCTTTAAGGAATTATTAGCTCACTAAAATCAAGAATTGATATCTGACACATCGTTTTCATTATTATTTTATAAACCACATTAAAGAAGGTAAAAATTAAAGATTCAACTTACATTTTGTGCTTTAATAGGTAGATTCTTAAATAATGGCACTTCTAATCACGAGAACAACTGAAAATCAAATGCCACTTTCATTGCATTGACTCAAGATGTGTTAAATTGTTTGTATATTTGCCTACTTATGACTCTATATACTTCTTTTTCTCTTACAGGCGTCAACAAAATGAGAAATGATAGTGGTAATGGAAGAAGAATAAACAAGAGAAAAAATAACTGTTTCATAATGGTCAGTAGCAGCAGAATCTTCTTGCTCATCCAACCGGTTTTACTCTTAAAATCGGGAAGTGTTTACATTCTTACTCGGCCGACTCTCTCCACTCATTTTGCATGCCTATGACTCACATTATAATGTAGCATTTTGTAAGCGTATTGTTTTCATGTTAATTAATTTAATAGAGAGCTCTTTCTTTGTTTGTTCCTTTTTTTCTTGAGATTCTTTCATCCGAAAGAAAACCCCAAAAATTTTCCACACAACTAAAACTTTTCAAACAAAGAAGCAACAAAATGATCTCGAAAGAAGAAATTGCATTTGGCACTGCCTTAAATTAAATTGAAACACGAATAGCATTGTGGATTTTATATGTATTGTAACAGAAAAATGGAGCACGTTCTCATATATGACAGCAGCATGTCTCGTTACTTTATTTTCTTCCTCTTCACTTGCAGAAAAAGAAAAACATTAAAAGAGCATAAGCAGAAGTTTGCTGAACCATGAAAACTTTGTTGCTTAACTTTCTAGATTGAATTTCGTTTGTGAATTGCAATTGTTATGTGCAATTTTGTGTGTATTGAGGTAAATAAAATTGAAGATCTTATTCAAATTTTATATTTTCTATAATATCGTATTACAATATTCTACAAATTTCAATGACCAGCATTATTCATTAAATAAGAAAGATAAAATTCTGTAGACATTAAAATTGTTTACACTTTAGGTCAGATTACTCTGAATAAAATAAATAAACTAAGTCATAATAATGGCAACTGTTGATAATAATGAAATAAACTTGAACTCTTACTGGCGACAAATAAAAATAACAAAAGTGAATCATTCTATTATTTCATTGAAACTGAAATAAAGTTAAAAGTAAATAAAATTTGATTCTTATTAAATACTGAAAATGTGCAAGCTTTAACGGAATAAAATTTTTAACTTTCTCTAGGTAACTACAGAAAATGATAAAATTCCATTTTATTGAATATCAAGATGGCAAATTCTATATTAAAACCAATTTAACTTTTTTTCTGAATAAAATCAGTCAACTGCAAAAATACTTACCTTTTCAAATTTGCCAAGAATGAAATAAGAAAAATGAAATGATTCAAATTCTGTTTGGATTTGTTATTCTCATCACATATAATTGTAGTCAAGGTCAGACAGAAATTGGATACAAGCTTGATTTAATTGGAATGCTAAAATAATGTTTAAATGAAATCTCATCATAAGACAAATTGATTTTGGAAACCTGTTGTTAATGCCTAAGCCACAATCGACTTAACAAATTCATTCAAGATAAAAATCAAGTGATATGAAATGAAGAAATTTAATTAGAATAAAACCACGCACTTGCTCAGTATATTTCCGACAATTTTTTGCCATTCTTTGTATACTAGACGACAGTTTTTAATTTACATAATTGCCAAATTGGCGTATCGATCCATTAAACTTCTTCCCCTTCGCTCTTTAAGCTGACTTTCAGTGTGCATTAAGAAATTAAGTTTGATAAATAGTTTTTCACAAGTCGACTTTATATATTTATTTCCATCATTCACGTGGCTTAAGTCGTTTAATTTTCCCCATTCATAATTTCAATAAAAAATAACAGTTGTTCTGTTTGTTGTTGCAAAGGACATATGAAAGGGGTGGAAGCGAGCGAAAAAAGAACTATCAACGATTAATCAATGTCAAGTGACTTTGAATGATGAACAGTTTATGCTAAAGCAGTCAGTAGATACAAATGGGAGGGAAAAAAGGAAAAGCTAGTGTGCTTATGCGATATTTTTGTGGCCGAGTTATGTATTCACATGTGGCAGCATGTGTGGCAGAGTTCATACCAGATGTTCAGACATATTATTTATGCATGGAAATGGCGCGCTATTGGCACATTAGCCTATATTTCAATTTCAAACTGGATAACGCTAATGTTTTTCTTCTTTACCACCTACGTTAGACGTCAAATCAATAGTAAGTATGAAAACATGCAAGAAAGTGGCAGCAATGCGTGATTTATGCTTCTTCTTATTTTGTTTTTTATTCATACAAAGTTTTGAGATTGTATCAGAATTGAGTAAATGAATACAAACTTATGCCATTATTATCACTCTTGCTATCAATTGTTTTTTTGTCGCAAGGTAAAGTCACTTGGATTTTATAATTTTATTATTTAAATTCAAATTTCAATTTCAGGATTTTTATGGAAATCCATGTGCACCTTTTTTATTTTAAAATTATTGTTTCTTTTCAAAATGATTTTAAGTAATTTACCTTTAATTACAAAGAATTTTGTGTAGATTTTGTATGAATGAATTTTTTGAAAAGTTAAGGTTTTTGCATAATCTTTTAGCCAAATTTTTTGTAAAAAGTTTAGGATTTTTTAATTTATATTCATTTTATATTTTCTTTCCCTTGATTTTTAGCACACTGTAAAGAAAAGAAAAAGATAGAAAACTTCAATGTAAAAAACATTTTTTGCTCTATAAAAATTCCTTATAAATTTAAAAAATATTTAAATATTGCGATGCATACAGTAGAAGTAATAGTGAAAAGGAAAAAGTATTAAAGTTAATTTAAGGCTAAAGGAATTTTTATGAAAAGCGGTTGGCGATGGGCAATGAAAAGGAAAAGACAGTAAGAGCAAAAAATGAAGATAATTTTTCGCTTCATGTGTGAATACTATTCACTCTATCTATATAAAATGCTGATTTATTACATTTGCCAACATTAAATTATTAAAGTTTATTTTCATCTCTTTAAATAGTCTAAAGTGCTCGATATAAAATTTTATATTCTTTGAATATGAGTGCATGTGTGCTGATTTTAAAGCGAGAAACAAGCAATGAGCCCTTGCATTTGACGACTTTAAATAATTTCGTTTTGTAAGGTATAAATTAAAGTAAGATATTGCCGTAGCTAATTATCCAACAATGTATTATGAAATTCGCCATGTAATTAAAATTCTTATTTAATAATTCAATATTGATAAATTTTAAAATTTTGCTACAAATTAAAGCACAAATTTTTCTTTTAATAAAAATTTTACATTAAAAAAGGAAAATTATTTAACTTCATCGTGCAAGAGCAGTGAAAAATTATAAATTATTTTGAAAGATTACGATAGTACGTAAAACTCATGGTTGCAGTTCTATATACTCATAGTAGAACGAAGTAGAAGAAATTTATAATTGATATAACCTGAAGCCAAGTTGGGCATTAAAACATTTTTCACTCTTCTATTTTTTGTAAGAGGATAAAATTTTACTTTTTTATTCACTTATTAATTGAATTTGTGGCACAAAATTAAAAAAAGGCACTTAAAAGTATTTTATAGAATTAAAATCTCTGCCAGCCTCTCAAAAGTCATCGTCGTATTGGTACTTGTAAAACATGGCGGCTTTAGCAATGTTCGGCACAAAATTTTCTTGCTCATCTGGATGAGCACCTACACCTACACTCACCATCTCATTGATGTCAGTTTCAAAGTTTTTTATCGTTTCAGGGTCGTAAGAATCAATTGACAGTGATTTTAGTTCGTCCTTTGATTCCTCCGTGTTGCTTTCAGTTAATCCAAAAGTTGTGCCAATTTGTTTTAATGTAGTATAAACATCATTTACTTGTCTATCTGCATCTTGTGCTGCATTTTTGATTAGATTCATAACATGATTGACACTTTCATCAATTGACACTGGTTGACTTAAATTTTCTTCTTCTGTAACTTCCAGAATTTCTTGGTTTTCATCGTCATTGTTTTTGATGCTTTCAGTAATAATTTCTGGTACATTTTCTGTCATAAATGTGTTTTGAACATTAAGGTTTTCAATTTTTTTGTCAACTTCTGTCATTTTGTCATCATCAGCTGCAAGTGTCATTGTAGTTTCATTCTGTTGTTCATTATTAGTTTCAGTTGATTGTGGATTATCACTTTCAGTGGTTGCAATATGCATATTTTCTTCCTCAACCTCATTTTTGCTAGCTGTGGTTTGAGTAACTTCACTCTCATCATCATCAATGGTTATTCCAAGTACGGACGATAACAAATCACCAACGGCATTCAAAAGACTTTCAGGAATTTCATTTCCAGCTTCATCTTCATCGTTTTCTTCTTCTTCTTCTTGATGTTCGTGGGTGGTTTGTTCATTTGGCACGTTTGTGCTAATGCTTTCGGCTTCAGAAGTTTCATCATCATGATTATCAAATTCAATTGACGATGTAATTGTTGTTGTCGTTGCACTTTCATCGACTGCTTCTGTAACTTCAGTTTGTTCTGTATTATCAATAGAATTAGTAGATTGTGCAATTTCAACATTTGGTGCATCAGTTTTGCTTTCATTAGTTAATTTTTCAATTTCATCATTAACAACTTTCTCAATTAAATCATGAAGGTTTTGTCCATTATCTGTTTGTTGCTGCTGTTGCTCGGTCACGTCCATTAAAATAGTTGTGAGTGACTTTATATGATTGAATATTGCATAATTAAAATCATTTTCAGAATAAACTATAATTAGTATACAAAATTACCTCAGGTGATTCATTAGAAATTATTTCCGTTGTACTTTCTTCTTGAACATTCTGAATTGTTGTTACTGGCGATTGTGTTGTTGCATCACCGAAATGAATTTTTGTTAATAGATTATATAGATCATTTGATGTTTCATTTTTAAGATTGAAATATTTGCTTGGGACACGATATTTAATAATTTGACCGGAAGGAAGTGGTAAACATTTTAATTCAATGCAAAAGTTTAGCACAATTGTAAATAAAATTGTCAAGCGCATAATAATAAATTTTTTTTCTTTCACAAAACAATTAATACGTCTCGCGTCTACACAAATGAGATGACGACTAAGCGCCCTCCGATGTGAGTCTGACTTTTTGCTATTTTGCTTTATCTTTATGTTCTAAATTATGTACTTCTTTGCTTCTTCTCCGCAAGGCCATATGCATAAATGATTTTCTCCTGACGAGTGCGATGAGAGAGCATTTATTAGTGAATGTGTGAGCACATCAGATACAAAGTGGCCCAAGATTACCGAAATAATGATGATTGTTGTTGTTGCCATGGCTCACATGTGTGAGAAAATTGCATACCTTCAATTTCTTTTCTCTCTCTCGCGCTCTTGAAATTTAAATTCTTTTCTCAATCAGCTATAACTAAACCAGTTTCTTCATACGCTATATTAATTTCTTGACTCCCTGAAAAATTCTCTCTCTTTCTTTTTCTTTCATCCTCTTCCTACTCTCTTTCTTTCTTCTTAAACTTCATCATGATTTTAATGAAAAGACATAGAATGAAAGAGAGTAAGATATATGAATATTTATCCGTTAAGCGCGACTTCCAATAAAAGAAAAAAAAATCAATTTGAAATTCATGTGTGTGGATGTGCTATTAGGTACCAGGCAAAGTGAGCGCACAAATGAAGAAATGATTGTACATTAAAGTGCGAGTCATCATCTTTCGTTCGGCAAACTCAGGTCACTGAACTAACTTCTTCATAATATTTTTTTATGTTCTTCTTTATTCTTTCGTTTAGAAGCACTTTTATGAATATAATGAATCGCTTGTAATTGCTGATATATCAAATGTAATCAATTTATGCATTTTATTTTATAAAAACAGTTAGAACTGCTTTACCTTGACATTCCCGGATTTTCTGACAAATGTTCTTACAAATTAAAGCACTTATTTTGAAGATAAACTTTCTCTTTTAAAAAGAAGTTAAATAAATAATTTATTTTATTTTTTAAGTTATCAGTGAAAAGTGAAGAAGCGAAATGAAACAACAAATTAATTTTATTTCACACAAAAACTTTTATGCCAAGCAAGAAGAAGTAAAAATAAAATTCAATCAACTTAGTGTATTTCAATAAATGCATTAAAAAGCTTACATTTGTCTTGATCCAAAATTGCTTGTTTCAATTTGAAATTGAGCTGGTGGAAAGCAATCAATTCAAAATTCGATAATGCGATCGATCTAAAGTACTATAATGTCAGTGTTCTATCCACGCTGTCTACATATGGATGTAATGTTCAGAAATGAGCTTCCAAAAATAATCGCATTAATGTTCTTTATTTTTTTCCTACTCCCTTTTTGGCAGAATATAAAATTCCATTACTATTGTTGCTGATGAATAAATAAAGAATCTGACTCTTAAAAAGTTTACACAAAAAATCGATCGAAAGCGCTTTTTCTATCTATGCTTTTCTTTTGAATTTAAAGTTGAATGAAAAAGCCGTAGGAGAGAAAATAAGAAAAAGGTTTTCCTTCAATATTGACGCATTCATTAAATTCAGGATGTGCCTTTCCTTTTTATTTCTTAATGGCATTGAAGAGGTCCAGTTTTGTGCGAATTATGGACCTTCTTTTATTCCTTCGCATATTGATCTTACACAATAAATCAATGAATTTGATGAATGAAATGTTTGTAAATAATTGAACAAGACTGTTGTTTGTGTATACATGTAAAAGATTTAGTCACAATCAGTCAATCAGTATAAAGGCAGAAGATTATAACTAAATTGATAAAACGACAAATTGGCAATTTTTTTTTTGAAATTTGGGATAGATTTAATGGAATATGAAAATAGTTTTACATGCATGTTGTTGCAAACAAGTTTTCATTAAGACACTTTTTAGTTCTATTCCATATATATTCAATGAAAAGTTTGAAATTTACTGTGACGATAAAGTTTTTCTATTTCCATCATTAAACATTAGTTAAAAACTTTCTTAAGCACATAAAAATCTTTTCCTTCTTTTCTAAATTGGCCTATGTCATAGTAAAATTAATTGACGTGCTGAATTGTAAAAAGCTTAAGTATGTGTAATTAAAATGAAAAGCTTTTTTTTTCCTTTTTTGGCTCTACAAAGTTAATAAATCGTGTCTAAATTTGAAATTTAAAAATAATAAATTCATTTGATTCATTAAAAAAATATTTTTCTTGTAAACATTAATTCACTTTAAATAATATAATATAAACAAGAATCCTGTTACTCTCTAGTTTATTACTGTGAAATACATGTATATGTTATTAGCGTAAGAAGCAAGTAAAAAACCTGGGGGACGGACAGAATTTTTAGACGTTAATTTTCAAATAAAATTTTTACGGAGATTTGCGTGCTGAAGGCGCACACTGCAAGAATAATATTCAAATGAAAAACGACCGTTATTTTCAATTTCTTTATTAAAATTCTTAGAAGAATAAAAAAAAATTGTACATTATTTTTAATTGCATTTTGATGCATAAGCATTGCGTCTATGTGGAAAACGCTGATGTAGTTCAAGCTTAGTACGAAATTTAAGAAAAATTGAAATTATGGTGTTCACTGTNCCAAGTAAAGGGCAGAAGATTTATAATGTAAATTGATAAAACGACCAAATTGCGCAATTTTTTTTATGAATATTTGGGAATAGATTTACATGGGAATAGATGAAAATTAGTTTTACATGGCATGTTGCTTCCAAACAAGTTTCCCATTAGACACACTTTTAGTGCTACTTTTCCATATATAGGGTTGCAACTTGAACAAGTTTGGAAATTGACTGGTGGGTTGACGATAAATGTGCTATTTCTAATTTCCACATGTAAAACATTAGTTAAAACTTCCCAACTAAGTTAAAATATCGACCCAGGTTATTATGACAGGCATGTATTTAAACGTTTGTAAGAGCAAGTAGATCCAGTTTAAGACGAATGTTAGTATGAAAGTGTGATTTGAGCGCCAAGAAAAAGTGAACGAAATTTATCGTTTTGGTGTTAGCAGTTATCCATTTGTAAACATAATAATTTATTCTAAAAAATTGGTTATGCAAACAATCTATAAGTTTATCATAAAATCCTTAACCTCGTGTTGTAAATTTGTAAAGTCTGGTTTTTAAATATGATCGGACAAATTATGGCAATCTCCCATCGTTCGTTAATGAAACGCAGTCATCAATCAGGGCTAACAAGTTTCAAAGACGAGTCTGGTGGATTGTAGCAAAGCAACGCAACGAAGATTCAAATGTTTCGTATACGCGTGCCCTACGGCTCAGCAGTGGAAGCAATAGGAATTCATCATCAATCGATCATTGGTATATAAATCATTTTGCCGATTTGGTCCCAACCATATTATTTCCGCAGGAAGACGCACGTTTAGCCGATAAAAGGACGGAATTTGTTTGTTCAAAGTAATGATTTCGACTTCGTGCTGCATAACTTATTTAAATTACAACAGGAGCTACGATAAAATTCGTGGTATCCCAGTTCCTAAAAGGGCTAAAAAATGAAAGCGTTATCATTTACCACGTGTCATATAAGAAAAAACTTATTTTTATCGCCCCCCCCGCCGCAAAATAATAAAAAAAACTTTTTTCGAGAAAAGTTTTTTGCAAAGTCTGAAATGAAAATTTCATTTTTTAAAAATACTTTTGCATGAAATTAAAAAATTGATAACTTAATGTAATAGAACATGAAAACTTAAAAAAAAAATTTTGTTTTCGCTTAAACTGCTACCAGTAAGCTCTATATGTTATACTTTTAACCAGTTTGTCAAAGCAAGTGTTTTTTTCATAATGTGCAGGATTTTCGTAAAACTGTCTTAGGGGTATCGATTTTTTTCCGAAACACCTGATACATATATAATTAGTAAAATTAATTGACGTGCTGAATTGTAAAAAGCTTAAGTATGTGTAATTAAAATGAAAAGCTTTTTTTTCCTTTTTTGGCTCTACAAAATTAATAAATCGTGTCTAAATTTGAAATTTAAAAATAATAAATTCATTTGATTCATTAAAAAAATATTTTTCTTGTAAACAATAATTCACTTTAAATAATATAATATAAACAAGAATCCTGTTACTCTCTCGTTTATTACTGTGAAATACATGTATATGTTATTAGCGTAAGAAGCAAGTAAGAAAAAGCTACAAAGTTTCGAAACAAAAACAAATCAGCTGTAATTAAATTAGCATCAGAAGAGTGAGAAAGAAAGAGAGATAAAGAAAAAGTGAAGAAAAGACTTATGTGTGTACTTGCGTATACACATCACATACATTCTCATTAAGCCATAAGTGAGTGAATATAAATGTGCTTGTAGCTCAAAACAACATTATGTGTTGCTATTAATTGCTAATGTGCTTGAATTTCTTATGTGTAAGATATTCAATTTTGTTATATCTCTCTTTATAACCGAGACTGCCTCAAAGAAACCACGAAGAAGATGGCAAAGTTTTGTATTTGCTTTCTTAATTGTATAGCATCATGTTGATGATGACGTTAAGGTTAATTTTTGATGAATTTAATCTCAAATCTTATACACAGACACATCTCTCTAAATTGACCATCAAAAAAGCATTTTTTGTTATTCTTGTTTGTCTTCATTTATTCAGGACTTTCAAGAAAAAAAGTTTTTCTTTCATTCTCCAATTTGCTCAAAAGAAAATTTCTGACCGCATGCCTGCAAGAAAAAGATTCCTTATAAGATTAATCTATTTTATGTATATACAAGCAAAAACTCTCACCCTCGACACACTGAAATTGATTTTTTTCTTTAGGTATCTCGAAGAATAGATTTATTTGTATCAGCATAACCTTTATCCCTTTTGTTCTCTCTCTCTCTTTCTTATGCTCAACCAATTGTTGAATTATTCGAAATTATGTAGATGAGTATGGTTTGATGACCTTATTTTATTCTTTTGTGTGTTACTTGAATGATAAGTATATGAAATTGAGTGGACTTCAAAAATAATTTATCGTAAAACTGCAAAAAAAAATCATGAAATGAAAATATCAAATATTAAATTTAATTTTAATTAAGTTTTCCTTTTTTTAGTGTTTATGAGCAGACAATTCAAATTTAACATATGAGGATTTCTTTTATTGAAAAAGGAATTTTTTCTTGCTAAATAGCAATCGCAATTTCTTATCAGAATCGAGACCCTTTTAGCAAAATGAAAATAATTATGGTGTAAATATAAACAGCAATAATGAAAAGCAATGACCGAATTAATGTTTTAAAAGCTTTCATGATTTTTGTATTCTCATTCATTTCACAAAAATAAATCCGTATAATGCTCTTTAAATTTCTCAATAAATTAAAAAAATTAGCAATTTTTACAAAAGGTTCAAAAAAAAGGATAATTTTCTGGATTACATAATATTAAACAAAAGAAAAATCTATAAAAATGAAATTATGCAATTTAATGAGCCATTTTGAATATTTAAAATGAAATAAAAAGGATTAAAGAGAAACCTTTGAGTTGATATTGAGCAAATAATGTCATTCAAAGGCACAAAAGAAAACAAACGAACAGCTTGAGAGTAATAAAAAGCATATACTAATGAGTTACAAATGTCTCACATTGAAACTAATGTTACATCTCTATTTTTATTACCTTATATACATATGTGAACTAAAGAACAATTAAGCGGTCCCACAAAGCAAATTTATAGAAAAGTGTATTTATATGCATACAATGTGAATGAGCTAGTAAATATAATTTTGAGTAACACACTAAAGCTTTCATTGTTCTCGTCGTCAATCATTTTTAATGTTAATGAAATGTGCTTTTCTCACTGTTCATATCATGAAAGTGTCAACTATTATAATAGGCACTATTTATAAATGTGTGCTCACATACATCAAAGCTATTATTTACATGCTCGATAGTCTGCTCGGACTTTCACAAATAAAATCATATACTACTACACTTTAATGTGAAAACAATTTTACTGTATCACACCTGCATCAATGATTCGCAATTATTGAAATTAATGATACAAATTTTTGATAATTTGTGTAGCAGTAGCTTATTTTGGTAAAAGATAAACATTTTCGAAAGTAAGAAATAAATTAGGCTAAGTGTGCCAAATAGAACGGAATTAATAAATTGAATGAAGGAGAATCTTAATGAAGAAGCCGATTTGAGCACGCAAAGAGAGAAGCAAAACGGAAAGCACTTGACGCTTCACTTAATTTTTACTAAATGGTTTTCAATAAATTTCTGCATTATCAATATCTGTCAGCAACAATGTGCATCGCGTCGTTTCATTTCTATTATATTCAACTCAATTCAAGTGAAATTGTTCGTTGTCATTGCATTCAATGTGACTGTTTTGCATATGAAAAAGAGCTTTTGCTGTTGTTGTTGTTGTTATAGCATATGCAATTGGAAAAATACTTTTTAAGTGAAAATTTGAAATTCGAATGAGAATTTTTGTGCAAAAATATTTAATTGAACGTTGAGTGGTTTTTCATAGAAAAATTTTGTTTTCTTTTCTATATTATATACTCAAACAAATTGAGTGCCTATTCTTGTAATAACTCAAAAAGAAGAACTTGCGTGAAGCACGAAAATTATTAAGATGCACACATAAGTGCAAAAAATGTAAATATTGCTAAATGACACATGGTATTAAAAAGTTTTGATTATTATTTAGCATTTTCTTTTCATTCATTTCATTTTCAGAAAAAACTTTTCTGTCTGACAGAATGCAAAACATTTTTTTCTTTTCAATAATCTTTGTGTATTTTTATGCAATGAATGGATGAATGACTACATCAAAACTCATATCCATATGAATAAAGTTTCATGCTCGGTACTAAACATTTTATTCCTAATTCACAATTGTTCATGTTTAAAAGATAGTTTGCACATTTTTTTAAAAAAAGATTTCTTTGTTTCCTTTCAATGTATTGTTGATGCCATTTTTATAGTATTGAAGATAAACTTTAGAGAAAGTATGATATTAAAATCTTCACTATATATGAATGTGCAATAAAGGTGAAGAAAAGAGAATCAACATCGAAGATAAACAAGCATCGCGCAAAAAAGCTTACGGTACGTTTTAAAAAAGCATAAGCGGAAATATCTATGGAAAATATTTGCCAAAGCCTCATATGTTTGTGACTTTTGCCTTTAAGTGAAATTTTAAGAATCTTTCTTTCATAAATTCTTCATTTTCAATTTTTTTCTCTTTCGCAACAGTTCAGTTCTTATAATTTTACTCAATAAGAAAAAACTTTCACCTTTATTGCCTGTACTGCATCAAGGCGAGGAAATTTTAGAAATTATTTTTTATTTAAAACAATAAATGCCATTTACAACAAATGATCAGATTTTATATAACATTAATTTCGCACAAAGCGATCAGGAACTTTTTTATGATTAAAAATTACTCAATGTTTTTATGGCCTCACCTAGGAAAATATGTATGCAGTAAAATTTTGCTTTTTTGTCTAAGATTTAAAAGAATTTTTAAACAAAAAAGTTTTGAGTTGCATTTAAAAAATAGAGAAACAAAAAATGCTACAAAAGATAAAAGCCAGCGAAAATTTATAGCACATTTTTTGACAATAATAAATTAGACACACAAAAGAATAAAAGAATGTGATAGCGGTGTGAAATGAGGTTATTTCAATAGCTTGTTGGCTTTGAAATTTATTGAATAAAGTTTTCATTTCGTTATGTTTTCAATTTTTTGGCTTATCTGTGTGATGTGTAAAGCTAGAAATAAACATTAAAATGATTTTCTAAACTATTTGCAAATGAAAATTGTATTTTACATCAGACTTGGTGTATATTCATGTTTTCAAAATTATTTAATCTGGTTAAATTTAGTATAAACTATTACTTAACTTAATTTAACAAATAAATTATTTCAAATGAAAGCATTTAATTATTATATAAAAGAAACTTTTTTGTACTGAAGAGAGCAGGCAAACTATTATTCCAATTATTTTATTTACACTTACTAGAACAACAATGAAGTACAAAAAAGCGGCGAAAAAAGTTTTTCATTAAAAATTCTCTGTGTTTTTAGTCGCGCTAGGTTGAATGAGTCATTTCATTCGCTTATAAACTTTATACATTGTAATGCTACATTATTTTTGTAGTGTTAAACTTTTTTTCATAATGATGATTGTTGTAGTTAAAAATTTGTTGTGAACAACGATAAAAAAAGTGTTACACGACAGTGAAAGAGTATTGCATTAAAGGTGATAAAAATAGTAGTGGTAGAGGTCACACTATTGTGTATGATACCTTTTCATTACCACCACTAGCTGCATGATACAGAGATATATTTTTTCTGCTGCTTCTTGTCTCATAAATTTATCATCACTTTGTGTCTTCACAGAGATTCTTGCACTAAAAGCTCATAAAACATTTTCACTTTATGCAGTCATAATTCCTGTAATATTTATAGTGTTTTAAAGTTCCCTATTTGAGCAAAAAAAGTTTTTTCTTGCGCTTTTCACTTGAGTTGCTGTGAAATTAGTCTGCCAAGTTGCTTTTTCCTTTCTGGCATGCAAATTTTATTCTTAATACATAAATACATAAAAGATTCTGTCTTGTGTATCGAGAAAATTCAATTTTAAATTTTACTATCTCCCGTTAGTCGATGATGCTTCTCAAGTCTTATTTTGATTAGTCTTTTCAGGTGCTTTTTTGAAGGAAATGAAAAAATCTGATTTTTTCATCTTCTTTACGTAAAATTGGATTTTCATTATTTTCTCTCTTCTCATCTTCTTTTGCTGCAGCTTTTGCTTCAAGTGCTTTGATATGCATATCTGTCATCTATATAGAGTTGACTAAAGTAAGCACAGAAGGGAATGAAAGGGTCATAAAATATGCTGATCTATAAAAGCCTTTCCCCTAAGGAATCTATAGGCTGTTCTTTGAGCATGAGAAAGTGCATCTAATAAGAATTTTCAACTCTCAAGCACTATCAAGATTCTCTGTTGTAAATTAATTCAATATTTTATACTACGTTTACAAATTTTAATAATGAAATTCCTCCTCAATTTCTCATTTAATAATAATACAATCAAATTAAATTTTGCTGATTTGATTTTCTTCAATTATCTGATCTAAAAAATGCATAAGAAACAGTTTTAGTAGCAAAGTAAGTTGTTAAATATTTACATGAATTTTATACAAGGATTTTATTAAAGCAGATTAAATAGGATGTTATTGTTTCTCTAAATATGTAGCAATTTGAATACACGTGCATCTAATACAATTATCGATTAATTAATGGAAATTACAATACCTACATTTATGTAATCGAATTGATTTGAATTGAACAAGAGAATGAGAAAAGAAAGCATAACAATATATTTTATTAGTCATGTATATTTATGTATCTGTTTATCGATTTTGGTCTCTGACAGTTGCTTTGATAGGAAGGCGTAAATTTCCTTGAGGCCTTTTTCTTCTTTATCTAAATAAAAGTTTATTTTCTTTTTCACTGTTGTTTTTTCTTCATAGAAAAGTTTTCATTCTATGTCTCTTTGTTTTTATCGAAATATTGGCTAGAAATATTGTATTAGAAGTGGTATGATAAGAAGAAATTTACTATAGACATCGTGTCGACTGATGAGAAACCTTTAATTGCCAATTTTAAAGAGTCTTGTGACAATAATTTTATGTCATATACGAATGTCGATTCATAATGATGTAGGAAAATAGCTCGCGCATGTGAACATTTTACGTAAAAAGTGTGATTTATGACGAAACAAAGGACCCATAAACTACATTATGAGAAATTGAGTCATCATGTGTTTGTTAAAATAAAAAACGAAAGCACGCACATAAATATCCTGTATCTTCTTTGAAATAAACAACAAATATGTATGTGTTATTGTGAAGAATTTTTAAAAATTTGTTGATTTTTTTAAAATAAAAATCACTTTATGAAGTGTAAAGTTTCACACTATTCCTAAGAGATATTAAAAATATTCTCTTTAAATATGAAATTTGACAAATAAGTTCTTGACACCTTATGCTAGATCCATATCAAAATCTATCCTTCGTTTACTTAGTACATTACAGAAAATCCATTGCCTAGCTATCGTAATTATTTTACATTAAAAAACTTTTTGTTCACCGAAAAATAAAGTTATTTAATTTATTTTAATGCCTTTTTCGAGCTAGAGAAATTTTATTTTTTTATAATAAATTTATGTGTTTGGATCCCTCAACTAGTAGCAACAAAACTCCATGGGAAATGACTATAATTTATAACAAATTGTATTGTGATTATGATCTTGGTTGGATGATGAGAGGGCGCAAAAGCTAAATTTGGCTGAGTAGAGAGAAGGGAATAAGAAAATTATGAGGCTTTCACTAGCATGAGCATAAATTTTATTATTATCATAATTACATATTTCTATAAACAAGCGCGCACATTTTGTAGCTTTGAATTTTCTCTCGCATGATTCATTTTCCATCAATTACAAGTTCACTCCATCGTTGATGCGTGAATGCTTTTATAAATTTATTTTATATTTACGACTAGACGTTCTTTTATTTATTACCATAACCATCATCATGTTGCGATAGTAGTTACTAGGAAGAAAACACTTTTCCGTATGACTGATAATTTAATTATCACGGATGGGTTTTCAAGCGCTTCTAATTTTAACTATACGAGCGTAAAAACAGTGAAATATGATGAAAATTATGTGGTTTATTAATAACATTGTAGTAAAAAATATTTTTACATTTTCTTTTTTACATATTATCAATTTATACCACAATCAACACTGTGCACTTTAAATGAGTGTTTCAATTCATCATTCTTCAAAACATGAATTACAAGATCTCTCTGTGAATATGAGAAAAATCCTCGCTTTTAAAAATATTTTTCATAGTCGTCATAGCCTCGCAGGCATCATTACGTTCTTTATCTTTTTTTCCATCTCAATGAAATATGTACATCGTCTTAGTGCTCTCAAAAATGTTTCTTGCACATTATTTTTATTCTTCTGTTTTCACATTGTAGTGTGTACTTTTACGAGTAAGTTGAAAATAAATCTAATCTATTTAAATGAATAATATGATATAAAATAGAATCAAGAAAATAATCGAAACAAAAAATAAGAATGAGAACAGCAATGAATTATGATACTAAATGAAAATGAAATTGCTGCAAATTAAATTTAACTCACGATAAATTTGTGGTATTATGGTCTTGAAATATAGTACTCAGTACTAAAAAAAATTTTGTATTCTCTATCATATTTTTTAAAATAATGGATAATTTTATATCACTTAAGCTGTTCGCTTCATAATTTATTTGTTTATTAAAAAAAATTTCTGTTGGTCGTGATGATAACCAAATTGACCATTTGTGTCATTTATATTTTATAGATTGCAACTAATAAAAAGCCTCCACAATTTCAATTCGAAGTTTATGAGTGAGTTCTCAAAACTGGAAAAGGAAAAACTTTAAACGATTTTTTATGAATAACTTATTTCTAATGATTTCGATAAAATAATTTGCTCTAGGACATTTTTATCATATGTTTTCATGCTTTCATACAATTAATTTATTATAAAATAAATTGATAAAGCCTTTTAATTTTCACTTTACTCTTTAGATTTCACAGATTTCATTTATCTCCAAAATTTATGAAGATTCGTAATCAGGCAACATAAAATTTCGGTGGCAAATAGAGCATATTTTAAATAATGGCCATTTTAAAATTTTTGAATTGTTCATGAAAATTTTTGAAATTTCAAATTTTTTTTGGTGATCACAAATTAAGCTCAGAATTGCATTTAGATGCGATTTAAGGCCATTTTTGGACATTTTAAAATTTTTGAATTTTTCATGAAAATTTTTGAAATTTTAATTTTTTTTGGTGATCACAAATAAAGCTCAGAATTGCATTTAGATGCGATTTAAGGCCATTTTTGGACATTTTAAAATTTTTGAAATTTTAAATTTTTTTTGGTGATCACAAATAAAGCTCAGAATTGCATTTAGATGCGATTTAAGGCCATTTTTGGACATTTTAAAATTTTTGTATTTACCATGAAAATTTTTGAAATTTTAAATTTTTTTTGGTGATCACAAATAAAGCTCAGAATTGCATTTAGATGCGATTTAAGGCCATTTTTGGACATTTTAAAATTTTTGAATTTTTCATGAAAATTTTTGAAACTTCAAATTTTTTTTGGTGATCACAAATAAAGCTCAGAATTGCATTTAGATGCGATTTAAGGCCATTTTTGGACATTTTAAAATTTTTGAATTTACCATGAAAATTTTTGAAATTTTAAATTTTTTTTGGTGATCACAAATAAAGCTCAGAATTGCATTTAGATGCGATTAAGGCCATTTTTGGACATTTTAAAATTTTTGAATTTTTCATGAAAATTTTTGAAATTTTAAATTTTTTGGTGATCACAAATAAAGCTCAGAATTGCATTTAGATGCGATTTAAGGCCATTTTGGGACATTTTAAAATTTTTGAATTTTTCATGAAATTTTTGAAATTTAAATTCTTTTGGTGATCACAAATAAAGCTCAGAATTGCATTTAGATGCGATTTAAGGCCATTTTTGGACATTTTAAAATTTTTGAATTTTTCATGAAAATTTTTGAAATTTTTAATTCTTTTTGGTGATCACAAATAAAGCTCAGAATTGCATTTAGATGCGATTTAAGGCCATTTTTGGACATTTTAAAATTTTTGAATTTTTTCATGAAAATTTTTGAAATTTAAATTTTTTTTTGGTGATCACAAATAAAGCTCAGAATTGCATTTAGATGCGATTTAAGGCCATTTTTGGACATTTTAAAATTTTTGAATTTTTTCATGAAAATTTTTGAAATTTTAAATTTTTTTGGTGATCACAAATAAAGCTCAGAATTGCATTTAGATGCGATTTAAGGCCATTTTTGGACATTTTAAAATTTTTGAATTTTTCATGAAAATTTTTGAAATTTTAAATTCTTTTTGGTGATCACAAATAAAGCTCAGAATTGCATTTAGATGCGATTTTAAGGCCATTTTTGGACATTTTAAAATTTTTGAATTTTTTCATGAAATTTTTTGAAATTTTAAATTCTTTTTGTGATCACAATTAAAGCTCAGAATTGCATTTAGATGCGATTTAAGGCCATTTTTGGACATTTTAAAATTTTTGAATTTTTTCATGAAAATTTTTGAAATTTTAAATTTTTTTGGTGATCACAAATAAAGCTCAGAATTGCATTTAGATGCGATTTAAGGCCATTTTTGGACATTTTAAAATTTTTGAATTTTTTCATGAAATTTTTCGAAATTTTAAATTCTTTTTGGTGATCACAAATAAAGCTCAGAATTGCATTTAGATGCGATTTAAGGCCACTTTTGGACATTTTAAAATTTTTGAATTTTTCATGAAAATTTTTGAAATTTTAAATTCTTTTTGGTGATCACAAATAAAGCTCAGAATTGCATTTAGATTTATTATGTTTCACCATTTTCTAATTTTTTGGAAAATATTGCTTTTCTGGCTCACTGTGCATGCATGATCAATATTAACAGAAAATTAAAGCTATTGAATTTTCATAAATAATAACCGAGGCACCGAAGTATTTTGAAAAATTTTAAAAGTGTTTTTTTGATCAGGCGCATCTGATCTGCTCTGTAAAATTTAGTAATTTAATACGCAGCATGCTTTAAGATATCCGTGTTAAATGCATTCTATGTATTTAATGTGATTAGTTTTCCATGTAAAAATTATTGCCCTAAAGCCAAATACTAAAGCATATGTGCCACCAAAACTTTTTTCACAAGAGACAGAAAAGTTTTTTACGTTATTATGAATTCCGAAGATGACACTTACTAATGAATGAAAGTATTGACGATAGTATAACTATAACTGCCTTGTATTTGCAAGTGCTGGTTGAAGTTTGTTAATTGTGTCCAGTAAATTTGGTAATTTATTTGCCTTATTCCTTGAATATATAATGTGTAAAATTCTTTGGGGAAATTGAAGCTCTTGAATAATTTAATAAGAAATATAATAAAAGAGGAAGATGAGCAAAGAATCCTATCAATTAGCGAAAGTTATCGATAATGAAATTTTTTGAACTGAAATTTGTTCTAAACAAATAAATTTGATCATTTGTCAAATAATTTACATAGCATTCGTGCTTTGATTTAATAGATATTCTATTCTAAAAATCATTTGATTAAATTTTGACCAACTATGCTTAACAGTATCAATATGCTTATAATCGTAGAACATTATTGCAGGTATTGAATTTTATTCTAATCACACGAAAATCTTTTCGCATATGTTTATATATATGTGCGGTTTGTTTTCTGTGCTGTCATATTATAGTATGGTAATACTGAGAGCATGAAAATCGAGAATAGAGGAAGGGCAAAAATTCAATTTAAATGATTTTATAAGCGAGCGAACGACGAAATTACCTCGTTTCAAGGAAATTACAGTTGGATTAGCATTGTAGCATCATATTTGCCTTCTGTCGATGTAAAAACCACTAAAGATTGTGCTGACAACGAGAGAGCAAGCCACAAAGTGTACTCAAGCGGATGATACCTCTTATTTACGATGTGATCTATGATGTTCATACTACTTCATGTTTTTCGGAACGCTATTTAAACTTCAAAAATTACATAGAAAAAATTTCCTCTAGATAATCTCTTGTAAGCTGCTTTGGCTTTGATAACAAGAAAAAAGTTAAACGTGATTTTTCGTCTATCGTTCATCAAACTCAATTAATGTCAAGTGATTTTTAATTTATAACGCAAGAAACAATTATGAATGCGAGACGTGTAGTTAAATATCCATGAAATTGGCTTTGGAATTGATTGTGGAAAATTCTGACCGTTATTCAAGGCAATTTATGCTTCTCTCAACATTTTAATGCCTTTTTGGTTGTTTTCTTTTTCAATTTTGGTTCTGATATATATTGATGTATATGTAAATGGATCCTTAATGACATTGTTTATTTTTAATTTATATTCTCATTTCATTGTGAATTTTATTACTTTCTTTTATACAGTGGATTGTATTTTTTTTCTCATCTGCCCTACAGGTTGTAAATATAAAATGTTTGTGTATATGTGTTTCTTTCTTTATGAGGATTTATAATGTTATTATTCGCCAATAAATATACAATTTATGTTTTGATTTCATTCCATTGTCTTGAGGCTAATTTGGATGTTGAAATATTATTTACAATAATGGCAATTTAGAATACTCACAAAAAGCTCTTTTAAAATCAGATTTAATTATCAATGGAAATTAGTTTTTTTAGAATTGATTTAACATTGATTGATTATGCATTTATAAAGTTAAGTAATTGAATTTTGTTGAAGAAAATGTGGTTTACTTTAATGAACTCAATTGAATTTTTTGAAACTTAATTCATCATAGATTGAAGAAACTTTATAAAGTAAAATTTATATTTATTTTGAAAATATAAGTAGAAAGAAGTGAAATTTGGCTTTCAAACTAATTGTTGGAGCAGAAAATATTAACGGTTGATAAGAACACGAGTTAATAAATATATTTTCTTTATTCCAACTTTTCCTTCTTACTCACTTATACTAAAGTAAAAGGAAAAGATCAATAATTTTTTGTCATCGTATATTTCTGACCAAACTTTCATCATTGAAATTAACAATATACAAATTGCCGATTCAATAAAACATACATATTGATAATTTATGTGATGCTTTTGAGTTTGACCAAACATAACTTGCATTCATATTCTTTTTTTAGGGTTCGGACTTGCATGCATATTTTACTTGATATGCGCATATTTTTTTGTCAAGTTGATTTCAAGTTGACTTACACAAAAATGTCTTTTGTTCATGCAAATTTTATTTAATTCATTTGAAATACATAGTAAATTAAAGAATCATTGACTTTCATACAAATTTGATGAGTTTCAAATGAATTGAATAAAATCTGAATGAATAAAAGACATTTTTGTGTAAGTCAACTTGACAAAAAATATGCGCATATCAAGTAAAATATGCATGCAAGTACGAACCCTAGATTACTGGCATGATATTCAATTCATAAATTTTAAAAATATCGCTAGCAATTCACACTCTCCTGCTGTGTTGTTATTGGTGAACATCATCTGGAACATTTATTGAAAATTGGTTCATAAATTCATGTGTAAGTTAATGCAAAGAGTTTAAATAATAAAAGATTTCACACATAACAAACATTATTGTATGTTACTTTTTCAATAGGACTTTTTCTCATTTCCCATTTGTGGTAAAACAAATATAATATAAAGTTTTAATTATTGTCCTTTTTATATTAAGCCCATTACTTACTTTTCAATAGAGAGATGCCATTGTATACAGAAAAAGAAGTAAAAGAGATGTGGTGAAAGGAAGAGCTAAAAGTATTTTACTTAAGTGCCAAAAACTTTAAAGGAAAATGTGAAATATGATAAAAAGCATGAAAGAGAGAAATAAGTTTATTTTTTTATTTTGATGAAGTAGAGAGAAAAAATGGTTGTAAATAAGTAAGAGGGATTTTTTTTCTATTGAAATTCCAAAACCACAATCAGCTTGAAATGTGAAATGTTCATTATTTTTCTCTTTTCTCTGTGTAAAGCTTTATATGTGGTAATGTATTGTTTGACAGTTTAATAGAAAACTAAGGTTTGGTTCTCGAATGTTTCATTTTTCAATTAAAAATTTGCCTTTTTCCTTTCATTACTTTTCAAATTAATGAGAAAAAAATTGTGGTCAAATTCATGGATGCTTATATATGCCAGGTAATCTAATTTTAGAAAATTTTCTACTTACTCAAATGATAGTTCTAAATTACATAACTAAACTTTACTAACTTTATTTTCAAAGAATAAGAAAAATTTTCTTGTTAAATTCCTCTTGTAATTGAAATTCTATCCTGCTGAGAAGTGCAATAAAAATTTAATTTTCACTGCAGGCGAATATTTACAGTTGTTGCTTCTTTTTTCTATGTAAAAAATGTGTACATTGAAAATTATAAAAAAGCATAAGAATAACAAAAAGTGAATTGGTTGTCATATCTATGGAAGGAGAAAGCAATTTTCATTTCGTTCTAACAAAAGATTATGAATTTTTAATGTTTCAACAGCAGCAGCAAGTACGTGTTATTTGAATGAAAAAGAAGAAGCAAAAATTCGTGTTGTTGTTGTTGAATAATTTTCAGCTTTCATTTCTACTTCATCATTCTCAGTATAAGCATTATAAGCCACCTTCTCTCTATCGTGTCTTTTCTTTTTATGTACTTTTGGGAGATTGCTGATACTACCGCCATACAATTTGGCATCTGACTGTGTAAATTACTTTTAGTGTCTTGTATATAACACGAATATATACTAAAACACAAATTATGCCGTATGTGAGAAATGAGATGAGCTTCCGTATCCGCAATTATTATTCATTGACTGCGATTTACATCACTCAAGTATTCATAATGGTAAATTTGAAGGGCGGTGCTTTAAATGAATGTAAAAAGAGTAAATTTGGGGTGGTGTGGCAACTAGACGCACAGATGATTACAGATGATGTATTTATATATAAATTTCCATTCTCGACATGTTCAGAGCTAGCTGATGAAATATTTAGAGATTTTCGTATGCTGTTCAACGCTTACTTTCATAGCAAAGAGGATTGCTATGTATAATATATGCGGCAGTGAAAGTAAAACGAAGAAAGAGGAAGGAATATACACAATCTAATCAAAATGAGACACTGCTTCTTCTCTTCAACTTTATATTTGCATGCATATGCTTTATTTAAAACCAACGAGTCACTGTATCTCTGTTTAGCACAACTTGGAAGAGAAAAGTTTCACATTTCATTAAAATAGATGAATCGCTTCTACTTGATGCCGTAAAAGAAGGCCGCGTAGTTGAAATATGTTGTAATTCGAGTGTCAATTACAATTTGTATGAAATGTTGATGAATGCCCCCATAAGTGACATATGCCTGTCCTATATTTGATGATTGCTCACAGTTGATTAAAATGTATGTTAGAAAAGCTCCACTGCCACCCGATGAAGGATATGTGAGTGTGGTTGTGACATTTTGTGCGACTGGCCATGAATTTTTGTTGCTTGTATTTGCTACTACAGTATCACCTAAATATGTAATTTTTTGTACGATATTATTATTTATTAAAGCTTTTAATTTGATCAATTATATTTCTCACCGGTTTGCCTCACTCCAAGTGTATATGATCGTGTAGCATCCGCTTTCAAATGATAATCCATTGGGATGATTTTAGCATTCGGATATTTTTCTTTAAAATCTTCGATGTTGGTAAATATGGTTTGTATTTCATTTCCGTCAATTAAAGAGTTTCTTGCAACAAAAGCAGAACTCAGAGCAATAAAAGTAACGAAGAAAATTACAAATAAAAGTTTCATTTTTTTGTTATGATTCAGTCAAGTGCTGACAATAAACTGAAACCAGAGTGACTAATAAACAGATCAATACTAATGCAAAATACTGATAAGCAATGAAAACTTTAATTCGAATGTTTTTAACACGAACTGATTATAAATACATATATGATTTATTGCTGATAGCAATACGCATACATATGAAAGAGAAAACAAATGTTAAGATTTATTATTATTTTTATTTCATTGTTCTAGATAAAGTGATGATTTCAGGCAAAAATAATGAATTTAATGATTTAATATTTTGCGAACGATTTCAGAATTTTCGATTAATATTGATCAGGTCATTTTATATTTGCAAATGTATAAGAAATTTATTTTGATAAGTTCATTTATTAAATCTACCTGAGAAAAATTGTAACTTATCAAATGATAAATGTTTATTGATTGCTTCTCTTAGAAAAATCTTCTAGCATCTGTTTAATTTTAATAGGCTTACAAATGAAAAAATAGACAAACAGATTACTGTAAATGAAAGTAATAGATTACGGAATACTGAAAGAATAAAATAATGTCTGGCATGTTGTAAACGACAATTTTAAATATTGAGAAGCCTGAAGAAAGTTGAAAATTCCAGACATTTTTGTTTCAATTTGCATACTTTAAGCTTGAGTTTTATTGTATAAAACAATTCTTTTGTTTTCATACTAAAAAGCTACCATGAATGGACTTAATAGTATACCTATTCCCTTTGGTCTCATCAATTCATGTTAATAAAAAACACAGCACATACATCTGCTCTCTCTAATAATTAGACATCTTTAATTATTTATATGCGACACATACACAGCTTTCATCATGTGTAAATAACTTCCTACCACTCTACACATCATGCTAAAATTATTATTAAGTGAAATGAGTGAGTGAGTGTGTGAAGTAATGGAAAGAAAAGTTGTTCGTGTTTGTTTCTCATAATCCAGTAAATATTTGAAAATTTTATGCCGATGTAATGTAAAATATTAATGTTAAATGATTTGAATACTGAAATAGCACATATGTTTAATCTTATTAGCACTGAAAATGCCTTCATCTATTCAACAAAAATGTTCGATCTAAATTTTCACTGGTTGTTCTGTTGAAACTCAAAGTTTAGCACAATTTTGTTAGCGTTGAGTGTGGCACATACACATAAATGCTTTCTGTTCTGTGATAATTAAGGCAGTCACGGTTTATTTAGCACCCTCACGTTCTTAATTCATTAGAAGCCTTGCGTATGTGAAGATAATGCGAGGAGTAGAAGGAGGAAACGTGCAGTCGACATAATTGAAAGAATTTTTTTATATCATTATGAAAGTCTCACATATGATAAGTCTCAACAACTTGACAGCATTCAACGTATATATGTGAGTCTCAACTGAGAAAAAGTAAAGAGATTAAGTCAATTGAGTTAAATTCTATACAAATTTGTCAACTGACAAAATGAGAGAGAAAAAAATATTCAAATTTTGTCCTTTTTTCCTTTCTACCGTCTTCCCTCGAATATAAGGACCGGTCCTTCTATTCAAATAAAAGGACCGTTGCTCAGTTTTTGTTTAGTTTAGTATGGAAAAAAGTACGTTAAACTTTTTGAATTCACGAATTTGAATAGAAGGACCGATCCTTATATTCGAGGGAAGACGGTAGTAAGCTCAATGAAACGCTTTGTTTGACATAATGAAAATTTTCTCATTTGAGGCCAAAAAGATATCGTAAATCATTTTGTAAATCCAACTCTAAGAAGGAGCAAGACAAAATGAGTTCATCGAGCGAAACCAATTGGTTTTTTATTCTTATTCTATTGTGTGAAACATGTATTCCTTTTTTTGCTATGTGATAGTTTAAATTAAGAGCATTTTACCATTTTTATAAATGAATATTTTGTGAATTTAAAAGTATTTTCGAAACTTTAATGTCGAATTTACTAAAATGTTCACATTGAAAACATGAATCATCATAAAAAATGAAATAAATATCAGTATTTTGAGTGCACATCTAAAACAATATAGAGAACATGATGAGAATGAATTTGCTACTGAATGTATGCACGAACACTTCATACCATTGCTCCTTTCTACATTAAAGTATTCACATACAGGCAAATACCATAGCATGTGATAAATTATGAATATGATGGATTCATCATCGTTGTATGTATATCTCATCAAAAATATAAAACATAATGTTAAGTTTTTGTGAGAGAATATAGGAAGGAGAAAAAAGAGATTCGCTTTTATTGTCTGAGGAAATCATGTGCGTTGTTGAGTTGATGATAGGGAGCATTTTCATCTGCCATCATACCATATACTGAAAATGAAAAAAATAAAATAAAATTACAGAAAAAAAGAGAAAGAGAGAGTTATTTGACGTGAAATGTGCTGACAATGCCGGTTGCCAAAAATTTAGGCGTTTCCAGTTCCTTTCAAATGTGTTAGAGGTAATACTCCATTTTTTCGGCACATTTTTCATCATATTTAGAAAAAAATGAACTATTTTCTCCACTTTAAATATTCTATCAGCTTAAAAAATATTTTTGGCTCTTGATACATCAGTGGTGATTTATATTATTCATTGATTTTTTTAAGGGTTTGAATTTATTTACTACAGTAAAATTTATAATTTTAGAAGAGAAAAGCAGTTACAGCTTTTCTCTAGAAATTAAATTAAAGATTGAAGTTTATGTAGGCTTTGATGCTTTTATTTTTTCAATGATCTTTATTTAATTCAAACCTTTATTCTTAGAAACGATAATCTAAAGAGAAAAATCATATATGTAAAACATTATTTCACAACAGTAATGCATTCTATAGAAATGAATTTAAAAAATTGTTTCTACAATTTAAATTTAATTAAATTTTGAACATCCTTTACAAATGCCACTTTTCATTACAGTAATGTTCCCTGATTTTGATGTTAATTATGACAGAAATTTACTTTCAATGAACATGCAGAAGTGCAAAATTGCTTCGTCATCTTTATGAAGTGCGTCATAATTTCTTCATATTTTGTGCGTAATAGAGACTTGCCTTGTGGTTAGATGTAAAAGATATGCATAACAGTATATTTTACAAGTAGTGTGTGAAGGTCATCATGAAGTGAGAGCTATTATTATGCTAATCTTAATAGATAACATGCTACAATATTTTCCAAATAAATTTAAAAACATGCGCATATGTAAACATTTGCCGTAAGGGGAATTTTAAGGAGCAGCAAATCGTCTAAAGTTTTGAAGGAGAGGAGAAATTTAAAAAACACTTTAATGGTCAATCATTATTTTCGATCATTGTAATGCATTTTAATGTTTTCATTTTTTTAACTATCAATAATAAAATTGAAAAGAGCTG
Organism: Polypedilum vanderplanki; assembly: GCA_018290095.1. NCBI lineage: Eukaryota > Metazoa > Arthropoda > Insecta > Diptera > Chironomidae > Polypedilum > Polypedilum vanderplanki. Next base: position 21,930,968 of record CM031380.1, on the reverse strand, counting down.
TAAATATTTACACAACATCATTTAACGAATAGAATAGAAAATTGCATAATCTGTGCTCTAAATTGAATGAAACGATCTGCTTTGTAAATAAAGACAAAGTTAGTGTATACGAAAGAAATCTTATGAAGATGATGGTACATCATAAATTAGCTGTATTGCTTTATTCGGATGTGTGAGCATTTTTATGCGTCCCAACTCCCTTCACTCATCAGATCTCACACACTATAAAATATATAGAGTATATATTCCATCATTTCACATACATAAAGCTTTTCGTGTTATAATGATGAAAAATATCCTTAACTGTAACACTGCACAGTCGATTTTCATCTTCAATGGAATGAATGGATCCCATGTGAAAAAGTGAATGAAAGAATTCACTCATAACACACATACACAATATATGTATGTATATGGGTATTGTGAAAAAATTCATTCTCATGTATGTACCTACCTTCATATATATGTGCGTATATGATAAGGTAGAAAGCTCTTCTATAATTCACTTATGTATAATTAATCATGTAGATTTTGCTTTTCCTCTTACTTTTGTTACTCAAAATGAAGTAGGTCTTCAATTCAAAAAGAACATATAATACAAAAGAGGTCGTCATATGGGAAATTGAGGTTTTCTTGCAACAAAAGTAAATTTTTATTAGAAAAAAATAAACGAATACTCTGTAACTAGAGGAATTAGTTGATTACGATTATCTTTTTTCAAACCAACATTGAATGATCTGGAAAAGTCTTCCCTTATGTGCTCGCATTTCCGTTGTATTTCGGTCACTGAAAGAATTGGTAATATTGTAATGTCACTGGCCTAAAAGAGGATTACAATAAATCTAAAAAAATTCTCCAAGCTTTTCACTGACTCAAGTGGTAAAACAACTGTTGGCGACTCATCATTTATATCCAATGTTCTCCCATAGGTATTAAAGTTCAAATTCGTCATGCGAAGAGTAAACGCATCTTTCATTTGGCTTTAAAGCAACATTAATAATAAATGCTGAATGAACGATATCAGGTGTACAAGTGATAAGATATAATGAAAATAACTCAATTTGTCATACTTCGTACATACAATCGAAGAGAATTTGCCACCTTAGTAGTGAAAAATCAATCGAGAGCTTATAATAAAGAAATTTAATAATTACTATCGATGTAATCAAGGCTGGGACACTCTAAAAAAAGTAAATTTTACAAAATTTTTCAATACAAAAAAAATTTTTGAAAATTTTGTAAAATTTTTGTATGTAAAAGTAAATTTTGGAAATTTTTAAAAAATTTTCCATACAAAAAAATTTTTAGAAAATTTACTTTTACAACAACAAAAATAAAAAGTATTGACCTAAATAAATTTATTTATCAATATTTAGATAGATATATTAATTTTATTCAACTTATATAATTAAGCAAAGAATAAAGGTTACCATTATTATCATGAACGTGACTTTTATAAAATGATGAATTAAAAAAACATCATTATTTGTTACAGATTTTATAAAATTGTTAATAACTTGAAACAAAGGATTCAACATGATTTGAACATTTTGTGACTTTATATCATCCAAATCAATGAAATCATGAATAAATGTTCTTTTTTATTCACTTTTTTCATGAATTCTTTGAAAATTGATAACATAACCAATAAAGTTTTGAGTATCTTGTTTAATAGCGATCCATTCACCTCATGATATTACTTTATATTTCCAAAATTGAGCTTTAATTTTTTGGCTAACTTTTGAAACAAAAGATTTTTTTGTCACAAAAACGCTCTCTTGCATCTGTGCTTATCTTCTTAACATCCGATTGCAATTGAAGAACAAATTTCGTTTTCGTAACAGTAATTTCACGATTGTTTTTTCAATATGAAATTTGCTTGGAAATATCTTCATCTTTTGTTGTTTCTAGAACTTCAGCGGGCGATATATTTTCAGCATCAAAAAAATTATCATAATTTTCATTAATATCTTCATATTCGATAATTGATATTTTTCGAATGAGATCTTTTGAAACAACATCATAACATGGAATTCTCAATTCAGCATCTAACTCAATTGCTTTTTGAACACCAGTATTAATTAAATCAACAAAACTTTCTTCAAATATCTTTTCCATTATGAGCACTTTTTCATTGCTTAGTGCATTCATGACTATCTCTTCAAGTTGCATATAATGTGTGCGAGAAAGAAAATCTTTCATGCTACAGTTTGCAACCATAATCTCTATACCTGAAGAACTCCTTAGTCTACGGAAAAATGGCTCACTA
>CM031380.1:21855710-21926851 GCA_018290095.1 Polypedilum vanderplanki | reverse complement strand
AAAATATCGCATCATAACCAAGGCTGGGACACTCTAAAAAAAGTAAATTTTACAAAATTTTTCCATACAAAAAAAATTTTAGAAAATTTACTTTTACAACAACAAAAATAAAAAGTATTGACTTAAATAAATTTATTTATCAATATTTAGATGGATATATTAATTTTATTCAACTTATATAATTAAGCAAAGAATAATGGTTACCATTATTATCATGAACGTGACTTTTATAAAATGATGAATTAAAAATAACATCATTATTTGTTACAGATTTTATAAAATTGTTAATAACTTGAAACAAAGAATTCAACATGATATGAACATTTTGCGACTTTATATCATCCAAATCAATGAAATCATGAATAAATGTTCTTTTTTATTCACTTTTTTCATGAATTCTTTGAAAATTGATAACATGACCAATAAAGATTTGAGTATCTTGTTTAATAGCGATCCATTCACCTCATGATATTACTTTATATTTCCAAAATTGAGTTTTAATTTTTTGGCTAACTTTTGAAACAAAAGATTTTTTTGTTACAAAAACGCTCTCTTGCATCTGTGCTTATCTTTTTAACATCCGATTGCAATTGAAGAACAAATTTCGTTTTCGTAACAGTAATTTCACGATCGTTTTTTCAATATGAAATTTGCTTGGAAAAATCTTCATCTTTTGTTGTTTCTAGAACTTCAGCGGGCGATATATTTTCAGCATCAAAAAAATTATCATAATTTTCATTAATATCTTCATATTCGATAATTGATATTTCTCGAATGAGATCTTTTGAAACAACATCATAACATGGAATTCTCAATTCAGCATCTAACTCAATTGCTTTTTGAACACCAGCATTAATTAAATCAACAAAACTTTCTTCAAATATCTTTTCCATTATGAGCACTTTTTCATCATCTAGTCTGAGTAACTTTGAAAAAATGATTTCATTGCTTAGTGCATTCATGACTATCTCTTCAAGTTGCATATAATGTGTGCGAGAAAGAAAATCTTTCATGCTACAGTTTGCAAATATAATCTCTATACCTGAAGAACTCCTTAGTCTACGGAAAAATTGCTCACTATTCTGAGATGACATCATATGAATATATTGAATTTTTCTTTTTTTGATCAGTGATATTAAAAACACAAAATTCATCTCGATACCGTGATACACATTAATAGTAATAAATGATTTTTATAACACATTGTTTTCAATTAAATGTGTTAACTAAAGGCGCAAAAACTGAGTGACAAAAGTATCTTCAATCAAACGAAATTGTTGAAGCTAAATATGCAAGGTGAACAGATTGAATTATTCTCAGAAAAAATATAGTGTCTTTTGTTCCTGGATATTTGAATAAGAGTCCTATTACTTTTTGAACTGTAATTTTACCCAAACATATGAAACCAGTGACCAAGTACCCGTGTTGCAGATCGGTGTACTTAAGCGCATTTTGGTGCCTAAGATCAGGAGTTTAATAACAATACAGAAAATATTAGATGCAGTTTGTTAAACAGTTTCATGCGATTAAGATATGACTGGTTAATAGTAAATTTCAATTGTATAGGAATTTCACATTTATAATATTTGTGGATGAGAAGTCAGAATGAAATATATGAAACTTAAGTTGTAGGAGTAATAGGTAGTCAATAAGCACGATTTGCAGCTATTATTCTGTTTCTTGTACATTTTCATATATAGGAATTTTTCCTGAAAAAAGTGGGAAATGTATTACTTGGTTTTGGCGAATGTACATTTGAACTGAATCTTTAGACAAAGATGTTGCTCGAATTTCATATTCTTAATTTTAAAACGGTGAAAAGTATATTGTTTTGTTCTAGTTTATAACCAGTTTTTAAGACACATTTACCTTAAATTACTTTTCCATTTAAGTATTTTTAATTTGACACAAGAAGTTTTGAACAAATAGATTTTTCTAACACTATTTACACCATTATTTCTAAAAGTTTCCATTGACGAGGAAATCCCAGGTCATTATGTATTGTAAATTAAGTTCCTTTTTGTGTAATTTAAACTCGCAATCAGAATTAAAATATTCTTTTATAATTCAAAACTTATGAACGTTCTTCAAAAATTGTCGACATCAAAATGGAGACTTTTGCTTCAGAATCGCTCGATACCTCGGAAAATACTTACCAATCGAAAAGATTTATATGCTCATCCGATCCTTCTTACAATGATCTACAATCAATATTAAGTATACAGATTTATGGGTTTTTCCGTCATCATGAGTTTCCATTAACATTTTTTCAAAAATTCTTTTGTTTACATCATGGGCCGAAATTGTAAACAACAAGCTTAATTATGTAATTATATTTCTCTTCACATCAATATTCTTCAGCGTCACTCTTCCACGAGATTTCTTTATAGCACATCAATCACCAAGCTTGAAGCACGATATATAAGTAAGGTTTATTGTTTATTAAGAACACTTTGGTAAGTTGTTAATCGAAACTAAGCTATACACGACGATGCATTAGATATTAGCCGATCGTAGAAGCATGGAAAGAGATTTTGAGTAGAAAAGTAAATTGGAAACAAAAAGACTCCGCTCGTTTATCCTCATTTCACACCATAATGGTACACACTCCGGAGACACAAAAGATATTTTGAATGTACCTGCCGCTGGCGGAAACACCGTCACTACCCCCCCATACAAGGATAGGCTGGGAATCCTTCATGCTGGTAATTAAGATTTGTATAGGATCATTTAAAACACCAACTTAGTATGAATCAAATTGACCATTTTAGAATAAATCCTAGACTGATACGAGATTGGTAGAGTATATTTTCCGAGTTATGCCGCCGATTGTTACGATGCAAAGTGCTCCACATTTCTTGAGTCGACATTTTTGAAACGTTTCAATACTAAGTTTTTTTGAATAGAATAAATAAAACAAGATATATTTTAAATATTTTCTTGTATTTAGCGGAGTTTAATAAATAACCACAAGGTACTTAATTACGAAATACACTGAATGAATTTCCGTCAAGGTAGGGAAAGTTAAGAAAATTATGAGAGAGCATTTTATTGAGAGAAATATTGTGTAAAAGTTTTGGGCTTTGAATATATAATCTATTTAGAAATATGTGGTAATTGCAATGAAAATAAACAAAGAGAATTATTATTTAACTTTTTGTGTCAAATTAAAAACATACTATGGATAGTAAATTTAAGGTAATGTTCTATTAAAAAACCTGGTTATGATGAAATTACCTCAGAAAATACATATACTTTTCAACCGTTTTAAAATTAAGAAATATGAATTCGAGATAAGTCTTGTCAAGAGTGCGAAATGTTATTTGTTAGAGCAGAAAAAAGTTCCAACTTTTTTCAAGCAGAGAAAACTTCCTGATAGAAATATATTTTATAAAAACTCGAGTAATGTAATTGCTGCTAATAATCCTAATCTATTAAAATTCTCGAAATCGTCTTTATAAAAATCGGTGATTTAAAAATAACGATCAAATTCAAAAATACGCGAAGTTGGCTACGCGCAGCTGAAAAAATTTTTTGGACGCAGTCAACTTCGCGAAAAAAATTTTGTTTACAAATTTTCAATATGGAAAAGTAATTCGCAATTTCCCTAGTTATATGACTAGTGACAGAAATATAAATAAGCGTCGCGCCACTAACTTTTAAGCACAAATCTAATGCAAAAAACCGGAAGTCGCTAGCTATTATAGTTTTCGAGATCTCAGAGGGACAGCCAGCCAGCCAGCCAGCCAGCCGAACAAAGTGAATGTATAAGCTGCATTGTTGTTCCAAAAATGCGCTAAAAAGTTTATTGTATTTTTTTGAACTTTTATTCAGAGTCCGAAATCGAATAAAAAATTGTATGCTTATTCGAATAAAATTATTCGAGTTACGTGTATTTTTTTATTCGATCTGCTTTTATTATTTGCCTAAAAATTACTCACTTGTAGTTAAGATGATACAACGGATCTAAGTCAGAAAGATTAATTTCATGTTGAGATTTTGGAAACAACTTGAACAAAATGTATAAATGACCAACTGTAGCAATGTAGTCTCCTATACGTATAACAGCTAAATCATATAATTTTAACTTAGCCGATTTTCAATGATAAGGATCTCGAAGAGTTAACATTTCTGAATAAAGATCACTAGTTATTTAAAAGTTATCGATTGTATCTATTGATCCAAAATTTTGCAATATTTTTTTAAGCCTTCAGATATTTTTGATTTCCATCAGTACTTACACAAATTAGCTCAATGTTTCTTTGTCTTAATTTATTGAAAATATATCGATACCTCAACACTACATCTTTGTATGTAAACTATTATGTATTATACTTGGATGTATAGGTTGAACCAATATAACATATACATATGATGCAATCGATCCATTCATGATTGCCAAACGTATGTCTTTTGCTGTCTTAGCGGAGAAGTGGTTTTGTTCAATCATACTCGTAGACGAATTAATTGGACTGACAATTCCTATTAACGTATCACTTTTACAATCATATTCAATAAATTCTGCAATTTTGTAGAATATGAATATCCATTTTTATCTAGAAATTGTTAAATACTTCTAGAATTATTAAAAATTCTGATTAATATTTCATACGTACATAAGTCAAATCTTGTCATTAAATAAATCAATCAAATCATTTAAAGTAATTTATTTCTAATAAATTAACTAATTATTATTATGTGAAGAAAAATAATAAAATTTAAAAAATTTCGGAAAATTTTTCTATGTAAAAAAATTTTTGGAAAATTTTTCTATGTAAAAAAAATTTTGGAAAATTTTTTCCATATAAAGAAAATTTTATAAAATTTTTTCTATAAAAAGTAAATTTTGTAAATTTTATTTTTTGAGTGTCCCAGCCTTGGATGTAATCATCTCAGTTAGTGCTTCTGAAGTCCTTCAAAAAGTCCTGTTTAAATGATAATAACAATACCGATTACAAATTTGTAAATGTCAACCATGTACCATATATAAGTTTTAACATTGCTATCAATTTCAATTTAACCGTATTTTTTATAAGGATCTTCAATATAACGATAGAATTCATGAATTTTACTAACATAAAAGGAAGTAGTAGAACAAATTTTTTCAAAAATTTTGAAGTGTGTCAATTTTAAATAAAAAAATGATTCATTTCATGGAGGTAAAAATAATTGGTTTATCATTTATGTAGATGCATTGCATTCAACAAAAAGATCCTTTTCTATATATGAAATGTGATGGAAGTTTCATTCTGCCACTAGCAGGTGTTTAAAGACATTAGCATAAGAGGGAAAAAAAAGTTCAGTGAGTGTGTGCCAAGCTCTAATTGAATTTCGAAAAATTCCTCTCTCTTTCGGCTGCTCATACTTATATGAGAAACTCTTTCCAAATTTCATTCATTCGGATGATTGTTCATGCAATAAAATTCACTGCCAGCAAAAAAAAGGAAAAATGTACGAAAAAGCGAGGAAAAATTTTATGGTTCTGACATGCCATTTCTGCGCCATCTTATCACTTTTTATTACATACAGAAATTAAAGAACTTCAATCATTATCGCATTGTAAGAATCTACAATATTGCAATGATTGAATGGCAAGAAAATTACTTTATTGCACTTGAAAAAAAATTTTTTTACGTTTTATTGAAACTGAAATTACGTGTTCAATTGACTCACATACCTTAACCATTTTTCTTACTTTTCTTTGTGCTACTGATTCTTATCTTTTTTCTCAAAATGTGAGGAGAAAGTTTAGATTTTCACATAGCTTGGCTTTGAGTAAGTAAGAAAAATTTTCATCTCATATTTTCAAATACTCTTGGGTTTTAAATTTAAAACTTTTAGTTTAGTTTGTTTTGCAATTTTGTTGATTTTTGGTGAAGAAGAAGAAGAAAATTTTTGAATAAAGTTTCAAGATTTTAGTTTGCCCTCAAGAGGCGAACTCCTTCTTCTTACATTTGAGTGCTTTTTTGTGGTGATGTGCTCTGTAAGAAAATCATCATCTTCATGAACTTTAATATTGGGTTCAAGGTGAAGTGATTCTTTAATCCTTAACAGCATTACAGTTTTGCTCTGCTTTTATCCTCAACCAAATTTCCGACATCGAAAACATTTTTCGGATCAACTTTAGATTTAATAGCATTGAATACATCAACGCCAACTCTCGAGACAGATGCTGGATACCACTTTGAACTTTTTTTTCCAACACCATGATGGTGTGACTGCAATGAAAATAACAAATTTATTAAACAACATGATGTGATTGACATTTTTTTTCAGAGAAATTACTAAATTTCCTCCTGTTGTTAAGATAGCCTTTCGTAAAATATTTGTAAGCTCTTCAAAAATTTGCAGTTGATCATACTCAGTTGTCGGTCCTATTCCATAATAGAAATAAACACAGACACCATTGTTATAAATTTGTGAAATTCGAAGTGCAAGGATATTAAAAATATTTCTTTTTCCAGTTTCTTCTTTCCAAACATTCATTATTGCATTAATCATTGACCAAGATTTACTCCATGAAACACTTGGTTCAATAGAGTCAAATAGAAAACCCATATCGAAAAAGAAATCCTGCAAGATAAAAATTTATTTTCATAGAGACAAAATATTCAGAGATGAAGGCAAACATACTCGAATATAGCATACAGTGAGGGTCATTAGATAAGCTCTTTCACCATACTTTTTGCCAGCGGAAATACCCCAATATTTCCATGCTGTCTTTTTCAATTTGGTTTCTATAGCATTCACATCATCTTTTTCACCCTCGATCAAATAAGTTCCGAGAGCAACTTTTGACATTTTATATTGAAAAAAAATCGATACACTATGTTTTTTAAACAGATCAATAAAATCGCCCATGAAAGTTTTATTGTGTCGCAGTACTTGACCCAGTTGAAAGTGTTTGTTGTCAATCAGCCTTAAATTCGATGGTTTTTGACTGAATTTGCTAACATCATACATGAACTTGATGCCCAATTCAAAGTCAGGGAAAATGATGCTGCCAAAGCGACGAATGGATGGGAATTTGTGTAATTTTATAACAACTTTTGTAATTACACCCAAAGTTCCTTATATACAAAAATATTTAAAACATTTTATTCTCTTTTTAAAAATTTTACTAACCTTCTGAGCCCATTACAACATGATCAAAATTAGGTCCAATAGAGCAGCGTGGGGCAATAAAATTTTTCTCCATAACACCAATACTTGTCACAAAAGTAATTTTCATTACAATGTCTTCAATATTTCCATAAGTTTGCTGTTTCATTCCACTGCTGCGAGTTGCTACCCAACCACCTAATGTTGAAAATTCAATTGAATCTGGTTCATGACCCATTGTGAAACCATGTTTCTCTAACGCTCTGCTGAGATCAAAACCGGTTATGCCAGACTCTATGCATGCGAGCATACTTTCTTTATCGATCCATAATATGCGGTTCATCAACGATGTATCAAGCGATACATAAAATCGGTTACTATCTTTTTTTGTGTAATTGAGGGAAAGCGTAGTGTTTGTACCACCACCAAAAGGAATCAACACACTAAAGTGTTTATTTGCAAGTTTTACGATTAGCACAACATCATCATGATTTTTTGGCCAAACAACTAAGTCGGGAATTCGTTGAAATTTGCTATAGCGTAGGATATAAAAATCTCTTGTTGATTGTCCATGACATCTGAAAAAGCGATCATTGAAATCAAGTGAGTAGTCGATGTTTGTGTTTTTGAGAGCTTCAACAAATGCTTGATTCTCAATTGATGGTGGGTAATCTTTTTCAGTATGAATTGGATTGATGTGTGGTTTATAATTAATGATATCATAGTTGAAAAGTTGCAAAAGATGTTGTCGCGCATTTTTGAATGGAATATTGCACATTGAATATCTGAAGAATAAAAAATTTTCAAAATATCAAATATTATTGTATGAATTATGATTTTGAGACAAAATATCAGAGAAAAATTAGACAGCATAAATAAAAACTATGTAACTATTGTAACTTTTTACAATGTCATTCGTTATTATTTTGCTTGTTATTATGATTTATTTGATTATATTTCGAAAGCTAAGCATCTTTGATTAACCATCTTCATCAAAATTATTCTGTTTAAAAATATATCATCAAAGAGTTAGTTCCTTACCTGTTTCCTGTAAAAGTTAGGTGTCCATTTTTAAGTGTAAAAAAGCTGTCTTTAAAACCCCATCCATTTATATTAAGCACTTCATGTCGATGCTTTGGAAATGTTCCATTAATTTGAATTGGAAATTTTTCTTCTTTATTTCTTTCATTTTTCTCTTTATGAGCTGATATATCAATGTTTGACATTTTACCTTAATAAGATTTTATTTTAAATTTCACAATTAAGAAAAGAACAATCAATAAATAAAAACTCATAAAGACAAGAGTTTTTATACAAATTTTGATTATGGAAGAATTGTTAAACCATGACAATAAATTTTCTCAATCTATGATTTCACGCTTGGTAAGACTGATGATTTCTTAAACAAACATTTATAATTTAATCAAATTATGTCTTGATCAAGTTTGAACTATTACTGGCTTTAAATAAGAAGTTTGTATTTTTACTTAGTTTTGAATCAAAAATTTATTATGTACATAAATAACAACATACATCATAGAACATCAATAAATTTTTTCTTGAAAAAATGTCATTTCTTTTTTGCTGCTTTTCATCAACACTGCTTGAATGCTTTTTATACTTAAGCTTCTTCTTTTTCTGTGTGTGTGTACATATCTAAGTACTTAAATTTTTTATCACACCATAAAAATAGCATTGAAACAGTAAATTATTTTATGCATATTATAGTTTCCTCCTAACTTCTTATTTTCCAACAGTAATTCTTTTATTTTTGTTGGTAGGCGGAGCTGTTGTTATTCTTGTGTTTTTGGTTAAGATATCAGATACATTAATGAGTGCTTTTCTTGTATATTAAAATGCTAGATTTAACGATCCGACGCGTCGTGTGCTTTCGTAAGGAGAAAATTTCGAGCCCTAAAAATGTTAAAGTCTGAAATGAACATTTTTTATTGCTTCTGCTTGCTTTTTGCTCATTCTCTATGTGAATAAATTCATTATCACACAACATTATCGATTTAAATCTTTCTCCATATATATATTTGGCAAAGTATAATCAAGAGGGATAAGAGATGTGAATGGGAAGAGCATGAAGTGAATGCGTAAAAATTGGGAAAATGCTTGCCAATTATCCTTTTTTGTGGTTTCATCTTCATGCTCTATGATGGAGAGATGATAGTGAATTCGTAAGGAAAAAGAATAAAATAGTCTCAACGACGTGTCTAGAATGATTTTGAAAGAAGCACAAGTCATGAGAGAATTTTTCATGATTGTATGAATGCGCTGAGTCGATTAATGAATCGAAGGATCATTAAACTAATTTTCAAATAATAAATTTATATGCGATAATGTGAATATTAAAATCTATTCAATCGAAATAGAGGAAGAAAAATTTCTCATACGCAATTTTGTTTGCACCTCGAACATAATATTATTTAAATTAATAATTTTCCCCTGAATTTTTCCACATCAATTCTCTTTTTTCCTCTCTGCATGTGCGAATTTTACCATTATTATGTCGCTTTGCCCACAATAATAATATTAATTCAATGCAATGTGCATTGCCGCATTGTTATGGTGGAAAAAGAGAATTTTATCACATAATTTCATTTTATTACTATAATTTTAATGTACCTCTATCGATAGGCATTTATTCAAAGATTATAATCGCTAAGTGTCTGCAAAAATAATAATTTCTCTTCTCTCTCTATCTCTATGTTTGTATGCTGTGTTTGCATATATATATGCTGCTGCTTTTGCTCATAGATTGCTAGAGTAATTTCAAATTGTGCTGAAAATAAAAATCTATTCATGTGGAAATTTATTTTTCCAACCTTTATTGGTGAATAATTTTAGCAATCTATAGATTGTTATTTTAGCAGCAGTAGCAACATTCCCTTTTTCTCTCACGTAACGTATGATTATTGAGGTATAGAAAATTCATTTTCGCATTAATATTAAATTTATAAATTTTCTCTTATTCCGATCTCTATCGTGAGAGAGTTTGGTATTCTCATAAATCATTCATTAAGTTGATTGTCAAAAAATAATTTTCATTTTTTTTTTCAAAGTGAACCACAAAATCGAATTAATATTATATATGAAAGTTATACTTTGATGATAAGAGGCCATAAGTCATGCAATGTATAATTTTTTGTGTTAGAAAGAGAATTGGTAAAGGAAAAATCAATAAAGCTAGCTTCTATGTGTTGTGAGAAAATGTATAAATTTATTTGGGATGGAGTTTGAAAATCCAATTACAAAGCAATAACTTTTAGGTTTAAATCTCTCTATATAAATTTATATTGGAATTTTTATCATGAAAAAAATAATAATTTTTTTTATTTACATGAAACATTTCTTAGCAATTTTATTTTTTTTTAAATTGAATCATTCTTTTGCTTTCTGTTTTAGTTCATAAAAGTGTCCTCAACAATAAGAGTGAAAATTTATTATTAAATAATTCATTACGATGAGAAGATAACTATGAATCATATCTCTCTGTTTTGAATAAATGCCGCAGTATGTACACTAAAACAGAGAGAAAGATTAAGCTTGCTATAAGAAAAGCTGCTGTGAGTTTATCAACACACTGTTTTATTTATTTGATTTATTATCATTATTTTATCTCTTACTCTCTTTCTCTTTCACACTAAAATTCATAAGAGATGCACAATGTGATACTTCATTATACACTTCTACTATCATTTAAGTCGTTGTTGTTCTTACTGTATATTTATCCATGCGACAAATTTCAAAGGATGAAAACTATTAGCAAGCAAGAAAGGGAGGGATAATTGAGAGATTTTAAAGGAAAATCTAATTTTGTTATAGATTAATGTCTGATAAAGCGTCATTTTATTATTAAATTATTTCCATTAGTTGTAAAATTACGTTGAAATTAAGATTGCATGAAATTGTATGACGATTTACAACTTTCTTTCATTTTAATTTTATTTTTAAAGCTTCCTGTAAGATAATGAAAGCTTTATGATGTTGAAAAAGCGACTTCACGAATTTGAATTTTTTATGAGCTTCGCTCTTTTTCATGCGACAATTTGCTTCTTCCTTTAAATTGTCATCTTTCATACATAAAAGTACATCTAACAACAATAACAAAAGCAAAGTAAGAAACAAGCGAAGTGCGAGTATAAATTGTTATAATAAAAGCAGCAAAAATTTTTTGAGCGCTGTTGGTGAAAATTGATAATTTTCATGAGTATAAAATTTTTTATTTTTCTTTTTAAGTTTTCTTATCAATTTCAAAATAAGATGCTTATAAAAAAATTGAAAATTAAGAAGAAGCAAAAAAGTTTGTTCATTCATGAAAAGTCAATGTTCTAAGTAGGGAGGTGGTTTTCAAATGAATGATTTATTTGAATAAAATTTGATAGTATCTGTCAAAACTTTTCTATGTTCATCTTAAACTTTGACTTTTATCTTAGAAACTGTACATTAATTGATAAGACCAGCAGATAACAGATAATGATATTAATCGAGTAACAATGACAGGTTTAACAGGTTATTGAAAAGGTTACTAATTTTACTTGATCCTTCTTGGAGCTTTGTTAAAGAAAATCAATATTGTCAATTTTACTTTAATGGACTTCAACATGTTGGGGCTAAAAATGTTAAGAGTTTTGAACAAGAATTCAATTAAAGTTAAGTTAATTAAATTTAAGTATGCAAGTATCATGTTATGAATTAAAACTGAAAAGTAATTTTAATTTCCATAAATTAACATTTCAAGACCCCAAAAAACTTTTGTAATCAAAAATTATTTGACATTGCACTCTAAAGACAGAAAAGTTGTCTTCATATCTTTTGAAAGATGAATTTTATCTTTTGTACTCAAGCGCATACCAAGTGACCTAAATATTATTTAAAAATAAATTCTTTTCAAATTTAAACTTTTTATGTCTTGTTATTCAACATTTTGCTAAATATAAGATTGTGTATTTTCTTGAAATAAAATCATACACAAGATGTTTATTTAAGTCAAAACTTCTTACGGTCAATTATTGTTGGACAAATTACTGAAAAATTTTAATTTTACATACGTCTAACCTACCAAGTATAAGTAAGAAAAATAAAGGAAAAAATTTATATGCGAAAATGAATATTATACAGGATGGAGGAAATAAAAAAGCTAAAAAAGGCATCTTTTGCCACCAATAATTCAAAACCAAATGTAAAGAAGAACATTTTCTTGGTTAAGAAAGTGAAATAAAAAAAATTATTCAAACCCGAGAAAGCGTTGCTGAAATTGGACTAATAAATTTTACATGGCATATACATGCATGTACAAAAATACATATAGAGAAGGCGGCAGGAATCGTAAAAAGCAATAGAAACAGAAAGTAAATCGATTCAGATTTTTTGCTCTCCCTTTCTTGCGGGGTGTTTTGCTTTAGCGGGATTACAACATAATGGTTATTACATGAGGCTTAAATCATAAAAACAAGGTAGCAAATGCGAGCGTTAGTGTGTACACATGCAAGTAGGTAGGCCAATATGAACTATGGAGTTACCTTAAGCATAAATACAGCGTTGAACGCGCACATAGGATTGTGAATGCCATTTTGAATTACCGCATACCAGAGTTTGAATTATATTTTATTAGTTTCTTTCAGTGTTTGTTTATGTTCTCAAAATGTGAATAAATAAGTAATGCATGATTTGTGCTTTATCATTGCAAATTCATTGCTTTTTAGAGTATTTAACATAAAACTTTATTGAGCTTTTATTACTGCTAATATTAAATGCAATGAAAATGGTAAAGAAAAAGTGTTGGTGAACCTTTCTTTTTTTATTGTTAGTACGATATCATAACATTGTTGTACAAAGCAAGAAGAAATTTTATTGCTTATGTAAATCACATCAAAAATGGAATAATTGTAGAATATATTTTTTTCTCTTTTGATAAATTTAAGAAAAAAGATTTTGTTTACTTGTCTAAAAATCATCATGGGTAAAAAATATGAAAACCAATGATAACTATGATAATTCACAGATCCAATTGAATCAAATTTAATTTAAATTTAGAATAAGAAATTTTCTTGGCGAAAATTTATCAATTAAATATTATGTAATAGCAAAATTATCCATTGAATGATAATGATACAAAAGAATGTCCAAACTTTCCCTAATAAAATTTCTATTAAATTGTTTCTGCTGAACAGAATGCGTCTACTTGAGACTCAAAGACAAAGTTTTTCAAATACAAGCAACATTTTTATATTTTCCACTCCAAAACATAGATGAAAACAGCCTGAAGGAGATTGTAAGAAAAAAAATTCAGCAGCAAAAAAAGAGAGTGCTTTAAAAATCCCCTCTTTAAGATCTACATCTTATGTTGAGTGAGCTTGGTAATATCTTTCCTGAACAGAAAGAAAAACTGTTTTTGAATTTTAATATAAATTGTAAATATGTAGAGAAAAAAAGTTTTCTATTTTTCTTAAGAAGGCTAAAGATTTACATCTCACTCTTAATGATTGATGAGTTTTATGTGTGTTTTTCTTAGATTTTTCCCTAATTTCTCTCCCATAATCTCTTCATTACATGTACAAATGACAAAGGGAGTGTTATAAATTTAAATATTTCTTCAATTAATTGAAAATCGAAAAGAAAACTTTTTTGTCACATTTTTCCTCAAGAGAAATAATGTTTGGAGAAAGGGACAGTAAGAGAAATCATTTCTTGCTTGTTTTGAAAAAAAAGGTTATTGAGAGATGTGCCTTTGAGGACTTACTAAATTAGTTTCAGTTCTAGAACAAGAAAAGGCTTTTAAGTTTTTTGTCTCCTTTCTTTCATTAAGGATTCTGACACATACTTTCACTTTGAGTCAAAAATTATTGATGATGATAGAGCCGCACACGTACAGCTCTTTACGGAAGGTCTATAACTGAAATACCAAAGGCATCGGATGTTACTTTTTGATCAGTCAATTGTTATAGTACAAAATATTCAATATTCACATGAGAGATCGATTCATAAAAAATTGAATTGGAAATGAGGATGAGGTAGGCAGAAATCTTGATTCAAAATCCCTCGATAGAGGATTAGTATGTAAGTAATACGATATGGTAACAAGAAAAATCTCAGTAGCTCACTTAGAGAACGTTTGCATGGTTCCGCATTTTCTGCTCTCATGTTATGCAATCTTCTCACGCAACACACATAAAACGATTTTCAAGGTTTCTCGAATTCCATTCACTTTTTTTAGCGTTGTGAAAGGGCACTATTTGCGTTATACTTCGATTAAAACATGTTCCGTGAATTATGAAAATTGCCTGATTGAATATCATAAATGCCTTTTTTTGCAAATGAAATTTGAATATTTTCACATTGGCATTCTACTGCATAAGTTTTTGTGAAAAAAATATTCAAGCACAGCAATTTAAATTATTCTTGTATCAAAGTTATGTAGACTATTCATGCGATCGATTTCCACAAAATTTATTCTTCAGCATGAGGAATGCTTTCATTTCTTCTCATTAATTTGTATATGTGTGCGAGTTTTATTTTATGTTTTCATACTCGAAGAATTCACAGCTGAAATTGAGCTGGAAATATGAATCAATATAGAAAAATATTTTAGACTGAACCGCATAAGTTTTATTTCATACTTTAATCAAATTTTTTCATTCAACCAATGCACATTGGTTGGTTCATTTACTTATATTTTTTGGGCAGAATGCTAATTTTTTCTTAAAAATATGAAATTCAGTTTGAAATGGAAAATTTCATTCATTCAGCCATGCAGGGTGGCTACAGAAGAGCGATTTTTATATTCAAACAATTTTATTCCTTTTATTTTCCGACTGCTCATTCCACTGTTGAAAGTATGTAGAAAGAGTAAAAAAGGTTATGACAGGAATAAAAATATGATTATATCTTTACGTGAGATGAAGGTAAAATTATTTTTTCCCACTCAATCGGTTGCTTTAGACTTCAAATGAAAAGTTCTATTTTTTTTATTTCGAATCATTTTGTGGCAGTAGTAGAAAGAGCATTTCAATTCTTTCTTTTAGCGATTATGCATGCACAATCACACACAATGATTTTACACAAAAAAAGCTTTGATAATAAATTGAAAAGCTGCCGAATGTGAATGATGAAAATGAATTTCTAACAAAAAATTCATCAGTCGAATGAGCTTAGCGCATTTCTATAATCGTGAGATTTTTTGGCTTGCCTTAAATGCCGATTTGTTGAAAGTATTTGAAAACTTTTCCACTTAAACTTTTCCCTTCTCTCTTTCTCGTGTTGCCTCTAATTTCCTAAATTATTCAAAAGTTTTGTACGTAATTGAAGACATTCTTTAATTAAGTTGGAAAAAGAGAGAAAAAAAAGAAAAAATGTGACATTCAATAAAGCAACTGAAAAAGAGTTCATTGTGTGTATGTGTGCGGTTCAAAACGATAAAAATTATCGTTCATTTTAATTACACTATAAAATACATCCGATTTCATTTCTTCCACAAGAGTTTAAAAAAGTTTTTTTTTTCTTTTTGACTGTCTGAAATTTGGAACTGCTGAACGTTCAGGGTCGTTGAGTTTTGAATATTCTGATATTAAGGACTATAAATGGCTGTGACAAAAATTAACAGAAAATTTTACTCTCTACGTGCCAAAGCGGCAGTCATGATACAAAAATTTAATGACAAAAAATTTTTTTATCAAAGAGTTCTCGAATGAAATGAAAGAAAATTTTTATTCTTCCCTCATTCCAATGTATTTATCCGCGTCATTCAAAGTCATTTTTAGTATGAATGGAAATTTATGTGTCGTTTTTATGAAATGTCACGCATATTCAATCACATTTTGATTTATTTTTATGGCTATGTCATACGATATACATGTAATAAAGGATACCTTTTCCCCTTTTTCTCTGTCCCAACTTCTTCTCTCATCATGTGTATATTTATACCCCTATCAAATGATACGTATGTAACTGAATCATATAAAATGTATATTTTATGGAACTTCTATCACATCTCTTGCTTGACTGTTTGCCTTCTTTAGCAACTTTGAGTTTTTGGTAAGCGGTTTAAAATGAAAGATAGTAGCCCTTCATTCACTTACCTTTGTAATGACTTTATATTCTGCGCGTCCTTTTTAGCTTTTTTTGCTTTAAACAAAACGTGATGTCATTCCTTGATGCTTATGCCAAGTTTATTATTTTGCCATTTAACTTGCAATAAAAAGAAATAAATTATTATTCTGAAATGATTTTTAGCATTACCACACTTAAGACGATTTTAATGGGTTGCCGAGTGACTCGACTTGAATTTAGAAAAGGGTTTGGAAAAAGATTTTTTTGAATTTTTTGCTGAAATAGGCTTGTGTATCAGGTGAGTATTAATGTGTTTTCAATCAGTGAAGCTTTAAGTAATTTGCCACACGTGCTTTTCGTATTAAGAAAGCTAATTAAGTTTATTAATAGCGAAAAGCAACAAGGTAGATAGAAGGAAACGAGATGGAAATTAATGTGTTTTTAACTCAATATTGTGATTTTATTAGCATACGTTTAAAGCTTCATTATCATCATCAGAGACACTTTTGCAATACATACATGAAAGAAAGATCGAGATAACGAAAAACTTTTGCCATGTTCATACCTTGTTAGCAATTTCATTGACATTATGGACTTTTTTATGCTCCAAAACATAATTTTGATTTTCATAAATCATTTTTATTGACTATTTGGAGCTTTTTTTGCAAGTCTGCACTTCACTTAGTACACAGTATACAATAAAATCCATTTTCATAATACACAAGCTTTGCGGAAAAACATAATGACTCATTCTTCTTTTCATAAAAGAATAAAGATTATTAAATTTTTTACGTTTCAAATATTTATTTATAATAAAATACAAAACAAATAGAGAAATCAAAGATTTTCATTCATGAGTCTCACACATTTAAGAAGAAGAACAAAAATAAGAAAATGTAGCAGAAGAAGGGACGTTTTTCTATCTCATATACACAAAATAGAGGATACAACACAAAGTGTCAAAAAGAAGACAAAATGTTCCCATTGTCGTTCATTATAATGACTATACGCATTAAATCTACATAAAAAATTCCGTATGGTACAAAATAGCAGGCATAATATTGAATTGGGTCTCACAAACCAAAGAAGAAGAATGTGGTAGAGAATATTTCAAATAACAATTGAATTTACACTTCTAATCCCTGCTGAAGTATCACATATAGGAATATATTATGTATAAGGCAAAAACGTGTGTGATTCAACGTATCAAATTTTCTAAAGAATACGAAAATACGATAAGCTTGAAGGAAAGAGATTTGCAAGCTTTGTAATGTGAACTTTTGTATTATTCTAGTCTTTATTTAAAATTAGACCTCAAGAAACTTTAACTGATGCTTGAATAATACATATGTACACTTTAACATTTTTCATGCAATCTGAATTAAATGAAATTGGAATGTCATAATTATTAAGATACTTTTTGAATAAAATGAACATTTTTTTTTCCTAATGAAATACTACATTTGACTTCATTATCAAATCTCATAATTTTCTTGTACAATTTTTTACGTTGATAAACTTCCAACTGACCTTTTTCAAATTGTGTTGGCATAGAGTTAGTATAATAATGAAAATTGTGAATAATTTAATTGAATTCAACAAAATTTTCATACTTGGACGGACTTGGACATATTCTCTTTTAATTTTACCAAGTTTTTTTTTTGAAAATCTGCCAATTCCTTTCGATATTATTTTTAGCTTGATTAGCATTTTAATATAAACTCTCTGATTCATTTTTTTCCTCTTTCAAGAAAATTTCGCAAAGTTTTCTATATTAAGTGCTTACATATTTAGGTCACTATGGAACAGCAACAGTTCAGTTGCTAAGTTAAAATGAACTGTGGTTTATGCACTTATTGCTGTTGATGAAGGTTTTTGTTATTTAATTGACTGAGGTTTACTTTTTCATTATGAAGTTGTCTAAATGTTTTAAACATTATGAAAAACATCAAGAATTTATTTATAGTCGAGTTTGTTTACTCTTAATAAAACTTGAATTTTATTTACCATTTGAAAACAGATTCAATTAGAGTTAAAATTAATTAAATCACAAAATAAGTATTTATAATTCAATTAGGAATCAAAAAGAATTTTCAAATTAAGTTTTTAGCTGTATAACAAACAATACTCTATTTTTATTATAACAAAATCTTCTCATATCGATTATTAACTTCTTCAAATCTTTTATATCGCATAAAAAGCTCTCGTCTATTGCTCTCATTTGGAGTGAACAACTTCTCTATCTTATAAAATTTCGAGGCATGCTCAAGTTTTTCAAGAATGCCGCAATTATAAAGAGCCAAGTATGCGCAACCAATTGACGTTATTTCACTGCTATTAATGCCTCTTTCAATGTGAATATTCAGCAAATCAGCTATTGATTGACAGATAAAATCATTTGCAGATATTCCACCATCAATGCGTATTTTATCATAATGATAATTCGTCTCTTCTTTTGTGAAAAAGTAAAATTGAGCAACTTTAAATACAATTGTCTCGAGAACTGCTCGTACTAAATGACATTTCGTTGTTGATTGCTTAAAACCAATAAAGCCGGCCATTGAATTAAATTTTGGAATGAAAATTATTCCATCTGAATCATTTACTGATTGAGCCATATCTGAAAGCTCTCCGACTTCATTGCAGAGACCTACAGTTTTAGCAAATCGAATTAACTTTGACGATTCGTGAAAATGATATTCTGAATAATAAACATTCGATTGTTTTTTGCTTCTTGTTTCTGTATTCCAAGCAATCATTGGATTAGCACCATTACGCGATCCCATACATTTTTCACCAGAATTAATACTTAAAAAAGTCCCCGTTCCTAATGAAATTTTTGTATCCATTCGTCGAAAGCAACCATTCCCAATTAATGCTGCAGCTTGGTCAGCGATGATTGTGGCGATGCGTATCGGCATACCAAATAGAGCTTTGTCCGTATAACCATAATCATATGAATTGTCCACAATTCGTGGCAGCATCATTTCATCAATGCCAAAATACTGCAACATCATTGGAATAACTTTTAAAGTGAATGGATCGAGAAAACCAGTAGCAGAAGCATTAGTCACATCAGTGATGAATTCAAAGTTTTCAAATTTGGTGATATTTTTTAGTCGATTTAAAAGCCATGTATCCATTGTGCATAATGCAGTACGACCAGCTTTCGTTGCTTCTCTTAATTTCCGGTTGTTTTGCAATAAGTACGAAAAACGTGGTGCAATCTGCGGTAGTTAAGATATAGAAAGAGAAAGCGACAATAAAATGTCAGCGTAATGCTCTATTTTTTACATTCGATTACTTACAAATGCACTTTGTAGCTTAAAATTGCTAGCTTGTTTGTATCGATTTTTACGTGTTAAACAAAATATAACACTGCAAGCATTTCGAATGGTTTTCAATATCAAACTTTTATTGATTTTGTCAGTTCTTTCTTGTGCTCGTCGATCTGCCCATGATATCAACTGTGTATATGGTTCGCCAGTGATCTTGTCAATGATGGCAAATGTTGAACGTTGAACTGAGATCGCAAGACAAAGTACATTTTCAACATTTAGTTGAGCGTCTGAATAAGAAGAATTTTCTTTATGTTTTGAAGGTCATTCTTTTTTTAGTTATCTACGTACCTTTTAACGCTTCACGTAATATTTTTAAAATATTTGAAAAGAGTTCATCTGGATTGATCTCACACGTGCCATTATCAGATTGAATATATTTTATCTGAAGAAAGAAGTTAAATTTAAAAATTTTGAAAGTCACAAATGTCGAATGGTGTTACAAAAAGAATGAATGAATTTTTGTTTTAACAAAACTGACCATGTAGTGTAAAAAAGAATAACAAAAATTTGAATAGAATTTTAATTATGATAAATGATGACCTTGTGAATTAAAAACATATTTTGTGAAAATGTAGTCAAGAACAATTGAAATATAATTAGCACATATTTCAATTAGAAAAAGGTTCAACTATCAAACAAAAAAAAATTACACTATAGTGTCTAATCATTTATTATGAAACAATTAGCTAGTCACATTTTTAAACGTTAGAGATAATAGACAAAATCAAATATTGGATAGAAAAAGAGTTTTTAGCGCATTTTTGGAACAACAATGCAGCTTATACATTCACTTTGTTCGGCTGGCTGGCTGGCTCCCGTCCCTCTGAGATCTCGAAAACTATGATAGCTAGAGACTTACGGTTTTTTGTGTTAGATTTGTGCAAAAAAGTTAGTGCGGCGACGCTTATTCATATTTCTCTCACTAGTCATATAACTTGGGAAATTGCGAATTACTTTTTCATTTTGAAAATTTGTAAACAAAATTTTTTGTCGCGCAACAAAATGTTGCAAACAATTGTCGCGCAACACATGTAGTTTGAATTCGACTCGACCGTTATTATCGAATCAATCAAACATAATATTTTACAAAGAAATCGGAATGTCAAACGATTAGGAATCGCTCGTAACAGTTACATAACTCGAGTTTTCATGAATTATATTTCCATATAAACAATTAAAACAAAATAAAGAATTTCTGCTAAACGATTGATTTTCACCACAATTTAAATTTATTATATCATTTGAAACTAAAAGTGTTTTACAAAAATTAAATTTGACTCGCAATGGTGCTATATACCGAAACTTTACGGACCAATTTCTCATATAATGAAAATTTAACTCGATCCATATATTTTAAATTGCAGACCTATTTTCATTAAAATGAATCTGATAATTCTGTAATTTGTATACAAACACTGATTTAGGCACCAAAAATGCGCTTAAGTACACCGATCTGCAACACGGGTACTTGGTCACTGGTTTTTTGTATTATGATAGTACTATGATAATTAAGCTTGCGTGTGTCATTTTTGAATGTGACCTTGAATAATAATTGAATAATATTGACTTTTTTAAATACTTTTAACGCAAAAAAAACGTTCAATTAGGTTCACGATGGCTGACTAGCATCGACACGTGTATAAAAAAAAGTCAAAAAAATATTGTAAACAATGCTTATACCGGATAAAAACATACACAAAATAAAGGAAATAAATCTAAACGTAAAGAAAACTTGACAAAACTTGTTTTTAAACCTATAAAAGTCCTATCAAAGTTAAAATTTCACATAAATTTGCAGCACATGCCGAATTTAAATTTAACTCTATTCATTCATTTTTAAATGTCAAAATGCAAGATTTTCACGAAAGTATAAAATTTCATCACGAACCTCATATCTAGAACTTCCAAGTATTTCAAATGTATCACTACTTATTATAAAAGAACGAACAGAAGTCGATCCGAAATCAAGTACTACAATTGATTTTGCCATTTATGTATTTTTAATCATAAATTTCGTTTTCTTTTGTGCATTTATTGAGTAATCAAAAAATTGGACTCTTACGATTTCTTTCGACCGCGCAAGGTGAACGAAAATGAGAAACTAAATCTCTCGCACGTGCGCATATACTTTCATGAGTTTTTTTACTCAGTTGTGCTGAGAGCGCGAAAAATTGTAATGCAACAAAAAACTGGTTTTCAGTTATAATATGAGATAAAATAATTTTTCTCTCTAGGCTTTCTATCTCTCTCATGAAGTTCATTGCAGTTGCAGCTTGTTATTTATCAGTCAGCTTTTATAAACAAGAGAATATTAACCTATCTAAACAGTTATTTTTTAAACCTGATATACTTTGCCTACTTTTGATTCTTCTCACTATTTATTGTTTATGACTTACGGTATATTTTTGGATAAATTACTCCCAATGATAAATATTGTAATCTGATACTTTTCCAAAAGTCATGACTCATGTTGTTTATATATAAGGTGCATCTGCATTCATAAATTTTTCAGTGCAAAACCTAGTAAGAAAATTTTCATGGAAAGCTTTTGCTAATATTTTATAAGTTTGAATAGTGATATATTTAAATTTTAAAGTTTTTATAAATGTAAAAATGATACGAAGCAGAGATCGTATAAAAATTTTAAAAAATTGTTAACATGCATTGATATTAATAGAAAAAAAATTATTGTTAACTTCTGAATATCAATTTGATAAAGGAAATGGGAAATATTTTTATTCGTAAAAACAATGTTGCTGGTTCAAAAATATTAAATTTGAGAAATAAATTTCTGTTTAAATAATAATTACATCAGCTTTGTTGTGGTTGATACTTCCGTGTTTATGTTAAAACAAAATAAAATTCCATCAACTGTAAAACTCTTTTGTAATCACAATGTAGTTGATGAAAGCACTATGAAGTAAATAAGGTTTATGTAAACCACATGCCAAACATACCGCCACTCAATAACGACGAATCTAATTGCCTTATTATTATGAGACCCAAAAAGCAATGGTATTTTTTAGAGAGAAATAAATGTACCATTATGACATATACATTGAAATAAATAAATTTTCCTTTTTCATCTTCAACAGCTCATTTCCTTTCATGAATTCTGTTATTTTTTATTGTATTGTTCCAGTGTTACTGCTATCGTATACGTTTACGGTCTTTATTTTTGTCTACGCACAGACATTACTTATGGTTTACGAAACAACACTGTATTGCAGAAAAAAAATGTATGTGCTTATATTTATTACATAAAAATCAATTAATAGATTGTAACTCAATCTATGCATTGAACAAGAGAAAAATTGATGAAAGGAAACAGTGGACAGTTTTTTTATGTGGAGCCACATCTTTTCGGAAGTGAAGCGGAAAACTTGAACCATTATTTGTTTTTGTATCAGATGACAAACAACATACAAAAACAATTCGATTTTCCCCTCTTTTCGACGATTTTCATCGTCAGGATCTCGCAGTTTTAGACGAGTTTGATATGCGCATGATCGCGCACAAACTTTTACCATCGAAAGTAATTCAAAGTGATTTAGTCATATTGAAACTCTCGTGATGATAACAGGTTAATCTCAATCGCGCTCTTTTGATAAAAAGGAAAATTTTACTCTCTTGTGGAATAGAAAAAAAATCGCATTGTAGGACGAAATCAATTTCGATAAAGCAAGTTCTCGAGAAGTCGTATACGTGTGAAAAATAATTAATTTAAACTGAATTTAATGCAAATCATTCACGTAAATGACATTATAGCGGAGTGTATAAAGTAATAAAAATCAGTAGCAAAAAATCTAGTGTGGATATAGTGAAGTCAGCATAATACTGCTGATGTTTGTGCGTGTAAAGATTCTGTCGAGTATGTGAATTTCCTTTCCGCTATATATTTTTATGTTTATATACTTACTTATCCAAAAAAAGAAAAATATTTCGCAAAAAAAAATTACGAAGAAGAGTAAAAGAAGGTGAAGAATTTGTGTGTTGTTAATTTTCATACATTGTGGATTTGCTTTGCGAGGCAAAATATTGGATTATAAAAATAGCGTTTTTATAGCATGTCTCAAATTTTGATATTATTTTCTTATATTATTCAATAACAATGATATGGAAGGAACTTCAAAGAGTTCCGACTTTCAATTGTCTCTGTTTGCTTTAAATGTTTACATCGTTTTGATGGAAAAATCGATGAAATTCGCACACGGAACAGTCAGGTGTTATTTTATGTTTGTAGTCGTTGAGAGAAAAAAAGTTTAAAAAAACCTTTTAATTTTTGTGGTAAAATTATTGAACATTAAAAGTTTTAATCGCCTGTCAAAGAATGAAAAATGTTTAATATGAAAGTTGAGCTATGAATCATTGCTTTTGTTTTACTGAATCAATAAACAAAATTCTTAATTGCATTTTTAAAAAATGATCTTGAATCAAATCTGAATGAGTTTATTCAGAACTTTTCAAATAAAAAAAATTTTTTGTAAAAATTTTATAGCAACTTTTTAATATAAAATATCAAAGAACACTTTTTGTTCAAAAGTTTACTTTAAAAATAATGCCTAAAGCAAAAAGCAGTAGTTTATAAATAAGTGAAAATATGATAAAAAAGAAAATTAAAATTATTTTTCATAAGCATTCATAACCCTTTTTCTGATCAATAAAAGTCTGTTTAAAATTCAAACGAATCGACAATATATGTTTCTTGGACAGAAAAATAAATTTGACCCTAAAGGACTTGACATTTTCCCTAAAAGAGTTAATAAGAAAACCAGACAAAATTCAATCAAAATTAGACTTTTCTAAGAAGGAAAACTTCAGTATTTTTAATGAGATTTTTTTTCTTTTCTCAATATCTTCTTGGAGGTATTTAAAAAAGAATTATCGATTTTGTTCTTGATATTTTTAAAAGTTTTTTCATAATCCAATCCATTTGAATCATAAATAATTTAAACATACCTATCTTTTTTATAAAAAAGCAAGATAAAACCACAGAAGTGATTTTAAACAGTTTTTTTACGTAAAATTTCTATACCAACAATGATGTTTTTTAAAATTAAA
This sequence comes from Polypedilum vanderplanki, assembly GCA_018290095.1. Taxonomy (NCBI): domain Eukaryota; kingdom Metazoa; phylum Arthropoda; class Insecta; order Diptera; family Chironomidae; genus Polypedilum; species Polypedilum vanderplanki. Next base: position 21,902,294 of record CM031380.1, on the reverse strand, counting down.
TACAATCATTATTTTAACAACATAATAAGTACATACATGATGATGAAAGGAAGGTCAAAGTTTCATGTTTCTTCTTTTTGAAAATAACAACAACCCTTTTTTCAGTTTCACATAGTGAAAGAATACAAGTGTATGAACATACACATTTTTTATTCATTGACAGGAAAATATGAGCACATACATGTTAAGGAAAAAATATCATGTCACTTTTCTTGTATGAACAACAAAGAAAGAAAACGAAGAAAACTGTTTTATTTATTTTTATCAACTATAATGCTTTAGTATGAAGAGGGAGACAGAAAAAAAGTTAGGTTGAAATTTTGTTTATGATATACAAATAATAATATACTTGTTCAAGTACATACATACTGAAGGGAATCGTAAACATGAATAAAACTTGTGAATCACTCTCTGAATTGTGTAAACTTTTTTGCTTTTCATGTCAGACATTGAAAAATCTTCTTACATATTTCATACAGTAAAAAATATCTTTAAAACTGTCAGAAATGAAAAGTCCTGGTAAAGGTAGAGGTGGAAATTTTGACGAAAGTTTGAAGGTAATTTTTGATGGTTGTATAAGCTTTCAAAAATAAAATTTATTTCCGTTAATGAAAATTATTATACTTTATGTTTAAATGTCAAGATGTATTTATAAGATTACAGATTAGATTACTGTTGTAAGTGAACGCATAACGTAAATATTTTTTATAAGTATTTATTTATTGGTGCTTTAATATTTCTATATGAAAAGAAAATTCTTTTACGGAATTAAAAGACGTATAAAATTATTCCACCTTTTGTAAGGTTTCTGAAAACAACTGTTACTATTTTCAGTTTCAATTTTTTACTATTTTTTTTAAAATTTTGAAAAACAAATTTTTAAGAGTCTTGAAAAAAATTATATGCAATTTGTAGGTAGCGCTTTGATCGCATTTCAAAATTATAAATGACCGTTAGCTGTAAATAAGAAAAGATCGATAAAAAACGTTTTGATGAAAATTTTCTATTTATATAATTTCACAAATATTCAGCTTTATAAGAATGAATTCAAAAAAATATTTAAAAATATTATTTTTAGTTTTTCCTTGAAAAATGACCGTTAAAATAGTTCCGAAAAAATTGATGTTTTACTGTTACAATTAACAGTTTTCAGAAACCCTAACGTTTATCAATATTAGAACTGTATTGATTGTGGAATTTTAATTTTAAAATATTTATAAACAAAAGTTTGTAGTTTAAAACAATTTTGAAACTAAAACTACTTCATTCAAAATTAAAATCACATTAATTTTCATGTTTCTTCATCAAGAACCTTTTTTATAAAATCAAAAAGTCTAAAAATCATGACTTGATTATTTTTGTTTGATATTCATGAAAGAAATCAAAACCTTTCCTGTAAGAATGAGTTACAAAATAAAGCAATAAATCAAAGCTCAATCAAAAAATGAAAGAATCATCAGTTTTTTTAATTCTAGCTTTGCCTTTTTCATGTATAAATAATGACCAAAAAAGCCTATCGACCACCATCAAAAAATATGAAAAATCAATAGAATGAATTAACAAAAAAATACCAGCAATGGCAAGAAGGAAAAAATCTATACACGCGTGTTCATAAGGAAAGCAAACAAAATGTTTTCATTTTTCACGTGCGGAAAGGAGAAATCTGAATAACATTTTTTTTTCAATATATACTCCGGTTGTGTTTCGTGTCAAATATTTTTCCCATCTTTTTATTTCGATACAACAATAACGAGAATTTTTTCCTTTACTGTATGTGAAGAAGTGCAAAGTAGAAAGAGCGTATTGAGAAGGGAAAATGTTGAAATTTATGGCATAATTCTTCTTTTTACTCGACGGCATGTTGTGATAGTGGAGGAGAAAAGGCAAAAAAGAGCATTCCAATATACGACATCTGGTCTACACTTTTTACTCATATTTAATTTTTCCCTTCTTTTTTTTCTTTATCGTATGCCTCATTCCATACAAAATCAAATTTCATTTTTTCTGCTCTGGTAGACATAATCAAATGTAAATTTATTCAATAAAACAATTGTACCACTGCCACCATCATCATCCTCTCTTTCTTTTTATTTTCACTGAGCAAATAGCAAAAACAAAATATTAAAAATTGTCAATAAATTGAAATAATGATGGCATTTAGAACACACCGGTATATCTGTCTATTCTCAGACAAGTTAAGCTCAATTGAAGTTTTATTTTTTTCTGCTGAATGTTTTTCATTGCTTTTAATAGGTAAGGACACGAAAATAAAAATTCATACTTGCTTACACACCAAAAAAGTCATCAGTTAGAAAATTTTCAACAATATGAAGGGAGAGTTGATTGGTAGAAATCGAAAAATATTATGAGGGGTGAAATTTGCTAGACTAGAAAAATTGTCATTTATGGTAGAAAATTCAAAGGAAAAACACAGTACTAAGAAGTTGTTTTTACTCTTCTTCTATTATCATTGTGAAATTTCAATTTTGTGCTTTTATTGTTTTTTAAAAGAAAAAAAATGCTATAAAAATAAACATGAGTATGTTTTTAAAAAAGAAGACATAGAAATTTTGTTTTAAAAAATAACAAAGAATTTTTTTTCAATTCAATTATCAGATCAAAGATGACTTTCGTATGTACAGCAGACAACGATGGTTTTAAATAAACTTCTTCGTAATAGAAAGGAATATAAGTGAAATCGCTGCTTTGTGTGAAGTTTACTAAAAGAGTTTTAAAGTATTTGCAGGAATTGCAATGTGAAGTGTAATGATGATTTGAAGTGAAGTGTTAAAATTGTGCTAGAAGCATTAACATAACAAAAGAAAATTAGAATAAATTGAAACAAAAAATCCCCGTTAACAACAGCTTAAGTGAAAGTGAAAAACATGGAGTTGGTGTGGAAGCACAGTGTATTCATTTATGAAATCCATAAATAGATGATTGAACATTCTGTTTTTCATTCTCTTCAATAATCCTCTCGGATTTGCTCTCTTCATTCATTTATTCGTTCGTTCAAGAGAGAGAGGTGTAAAAAAAGAAAAGCGACTCTTAAAGCTTATAAAAAAAGTTATAATAAAAAATACACCTACATACATACACACCAAAGTTAAAAAAAGGAGTGAGACACATAAAAAGAGATAGTGGATTATAGACAACCAAAACACACAAAGCCTTGCATCATCAACAAAAATGTGTTTGTTGGATTTACAGAGGATTATCGTTTTATGTCTGCCAACTTTATTATTCGCAGCAGCAACTATGGAACCAGGTAACTATTTACCTTTTACTTCATTTTAACTCACTGACTTAGTAATGAACCTTTAAAAATTTGTTGAACAAATTTTTTATGTCCTTTTTTACATGAAAGTATATCGTATGTCTATAGGCAATTTATTTAATTCTTCTCTTCATTCGTTTCAATGTAAATTTTTTTTGTTCCTTGTTTGCTGTACATGCATCTTTTCATCTTATATATAAAGACTCTCTCTATTCGTCATACATACGATGATGTATTTTTACGATTATTGAAAAAGCAAATTGATGGAAAAAGAAAACGAACGAGATGCTTTGTGCTTGTTCTATAAATTGAAAAAATAAATCTTTATATTAAAAGCTCTTTTCTTTTTTCTCCCTCTTTTTGTTTGTATATGTAAAAAACATGAAATGATTTCAGTTCTCTCGCGTGCGTTGTGATATGCAGATGTGTGTAGATTTTATTACTGTATGTCTTTTTTGGTGTGCTTTTCCACTCACGCCCTACCGATGATTTAGGAATGAGTTTTAAAGCAGACGCTTGAATTCACTTTACCCACACGCTTTTTGTCTTCATCTTCCATATGTAGGCGTATTTTTTTCACTTCATTGCCTCGCGAGCATTTTATTTATACTTTCTATGACATTGACAGCCAATAGATGAAATCTCATTAAATTAAATATTTTTATGAAATTTCTCTTTATTTTCTTATTATTTTTTTCTTTCGTCTGCAAGTAAAATTTTACCAGAAAAAAAAATCAATAGCTGACGATTATGCAAATTTCCAGTTCTTTCAAGCTTTATTCTTAAGTGAAGAAGAAAACTTAAAGGCTTGTTTGACTTTTTTTAAAAAATATATTGATTTTCTCAAGTGGCATTTGAAGGTTTAAAAAAATTGACGTTATTCCTTGAAAATTTATATTTTTTTTTAATAAAATTCTACCAAGACAAATTTTATCTTATATTTTTGGTTTTTTAACTTGTATGAAAACTCAAAAAGTAAAAAAAAAATTCGCAAACTCTGATACAAATTGAGTTCAGTTTCATTGCAAGGACTTTCAATGGCTTTATAATTGCTCAAAAATTGAAAAAAAAATCGAGCGAATATTTATGGCAAAGGTAGACATAAAACCTCTTTTTATCTTTTCAAATGTTTTAATTTAGAGCTGGAATAAAAAAGATCAAATTCTAGACGGTAAAAAAACATGAAATAAAATGAAAATTTAAGCTTTATTTATCTTGTTTTAAAATTTATTTATAAAATTGTTGCTTTAATATTTACATAGGAATTCAAAACGAATATTTATTTTGTTATTTGAAAACTAGAACATAAAATACTAGTACTGTTCTGTTGTAGTAACATAAAAAACTCACCAAGGTCATTTCCTAAAAACGAACAGAAGCATTCAATCACACAATAAGTACTTTTGACATGTGACGTCGCTCTGACATTGAAATTAAGTTGGATAATAAAAAACCATGAAATAATAGAAGAAAAAGGAGCTGTTTATCAATCAAATGTCATCAATTCAACAAATTTCTTTATTCATTCTAATTCTTCCTTTTATAAATGATTTGAGTTTTAAGATAAAATCATCCCTGAAACTTGATTGAAATTCTAATCTCGTAGAATTTTCTTTTCCTTTTTCTTCTTCGTTTTACTTCATCGAGCACTTGACGTTTTATTCTACTTGCAGTCATCTTATATTGTCTGGCACAATGAATAAGAAAATATACACATGAAGTTTAACCACATCCATATAATATAAAAAATAGAAGTATAAAAGCGTGTTTTATTTAAAAGCTATTGCGCGAATTGTGTACGATCTTATTTTTCGCTGTTTACCAATAACACTGTTGTTATGGTGTGTCACTGTAAAGCAGCTTTTACGCTTTCGAGATTCTCATTTTCTGATTTCATCTTTCTTTTTCATTCTTCATTTATCAACCATGAAAAAAATATGACACGACGTTGTCTTCTGTTCATTGCAAAGGATTTCACTGACTGATACGAATTTGATACCTTTCATCAATGATTTTAATATAAAAAGTTACTTCAATTGAGTGAATTCTAGAGAAAAAAATATTAATAATATTGTAGTCAAAAATTTAAAAAAAATATTTTGTAATTTTAAAAAGAAAAACATTAGAAAATTCAGCAAATTAAATATAAAATTAATGAGAAAAAAACAATTTTAATATTTATCAACTTAATTGACAAGTTCTTTGGAAATTATTATCAATTCATAAATTCCAAACACGAGTCACAATTCATTAGAGTTTTTCCTATCTTGTTCACTCAATATACTTTCTACCCACACAAAGAGAAAAAATTTTTATGACATCGCTTTGGACAGAAAATACAAAAATAGAGAATAGACGTTGTTATGGACAAATAAAAAAAGAAAAAAGTTATGATTGGAAAAACCATGCGACGGTTGCTTTGTAATTGAGTAATTTTGCCTTTCAATGGCTTTAACCAACATTGCATCAATCGACACTCATTTAAGCTCATTTTATCTACGCTTCAGAAAATTTCACTCTATGTCTCTCTTTCTATGATATCGTTCGTTCTTCTGATTTTAATGAAATTTTCATGGGATTTCAATGAAAGCTCACTCTATACATTAAATGGTGCTCAATTGAACAATGAATGAATCATTTGACATTTCAAATGAACGAAAAAATCAGAGAAGATCAATTGACTATGGACTATCATCAATTCTAATGAATAAAAAATCAATATAATATATTGAAATCACTGATTATTCCAGGGATTATTCGATCTTTTCTATCAATCATCATTATAAATGTGTAAAAAATATATTAGAGTTGACAAAAATACTAAAGTTTTTGAAAACTTTTATTAAAAACTTTGTTTTATGTTTATTTTGGATTAAATACTAATTTAAAAACATAAAGAAATAATTTCTAAAAATTAATCAATTTTTTTTTCTGGTTTTAAAAATTATACTTGTCAAATTGTCACATGAGAATCAACAATTTTTAAACGTTTTATTCAAAAACTATAATTTAAACTTTAAAGTTCAATAGTAAGTTATTTTAAGGCCTACACGGAGAGAAAAATGTATTTTTTGGCATAACATTCATTATGAGACTTACAAAGTCATTATAAAAGTAATAAAGTTGTATTATGTCTCATAATATCTTTATGAGTCTCATAAAAATTCATTATTAGAAGTGAAATGTTATAAGTCTTATAACGATTCTTTATGACACTCATAAAGAACGTTATAAATCGTACAAATTTCCAATTTTTTATTTGTCTAATAACGAATTTTTAAGTCTTATAAAGTTTTTTATAAGTCTTAAATGATACTTTATGAGAGTAATAATATACGTTATAAGACTAAAAACTTAACTTGTTAGGACTCAAAAAGTCTTCAAAAACTTTCTCTTTTAACAAAACTTGGTCAATATAATGATTTTATTGATGTAGTAATATTTAAAAAATCATAAAACTATCAAAAATCGCTTAGAAAAAAAAATTTATAAAATTTTACTTTCAATTTTCAAGTTTATTTTTTGAAAATTTTATTTTATTTTAATTTAAAAATTTAATTAAAAAAAATTTTAAAAGTAAAACATTTTCTCGTTCAATATGATGAACATTTTGCCAAATTCAGTATAATAAAATTTTATCAGTTACAGACACATTAGTAAGAAGCAAGATATATCAATTACAAATTCATCAGCGTAAATTCAATTCTCAGCCAAGACCAATACAAAATCTCAGAAATTCTACTTGCGAAGTATATAATTCGCAAGATAAAATTTTTGTCACATATAATTTTACTTTATGAGTCTCATAAAGTTGTGTTGCCAGAAAAAAATAAAATCATTATAAGTCTAATAATAACGTTATGCCAGAAAACAATTTTGCCGTTTTAATTCTAATAACGAAAACTTTTTTTCTGGCATAATGTTCAGGTCTTATGCCAGGAAAAAAGTGGCGTTATAGGATCAAATTCGTTATGAGCCCTAAAAAGTTTTTCTCTCCGTGTATAATGGTTTAAAATATATCGCACAATCTTTTATATGGAATAATTATTTTTTAAAAACACATTTTAAAAACCAAACAGAAAAATTATCGAAAAAAAAAGTCCGATATTACAAAATACAATAAAATAAAATTGCACCAAAAAATTGCAAAAAATTTCCCATATCGGGAATCGAACCCGAGTCTGCTGGGTGAGAGCCAGCTATCCTAACCACTAGACTATATGGGATAAACATTGATGATTAGTAAATTTGCAAAGAATAGTTATAAACTAAAAGTATAAATTGATGAAGTCAAACGTCTAATAACTCAAAAATGATTGTTTACATCAATGTGAGTAAAGTTTTTAAGTAAATGAAAAGAGATTTTATGACAATCATGATATACATCAAAATATACCTAATACTAAAAATATTTTAAAAAGTTTTTTCAATGTAAAATGTTTGGAAATTTAGAATTTATAAAATAATTTATCATCTCTAATACATTTTATACATTTAATTTTATAGGGTTCAGACGGATACGCATCCATACAAATTCGATGCACATCATTTTTTGTTTACATTTTTTAAAAATTTTAAAACTAATCATAAGTAGTTAATTAATCATAACTTAGTCAATAATTAAGTAAATGTAAAATGAGGGATGCCAATATTACAATATGCAACCCTTTAAATATGGAAAAATTTCATTTTCAAAGCAATTATAAATTTACAATTTAAAATACATTTTAGGAATTATTTCACAGTCATTTTCTTTGAAACATCTTATTGAAACAACTTGAAACTTACGGGGCTTTTGAATATTAGTAAAAGCATTGTTTTCACATCAAAAATTTGGAGATTGATCAAGAATTGACAGAGATTTAAGAGAAAAATGCAATATGGCTTCCAATTTTTGATCAAAACTTTCAGATTTTACACAAATTGTCAGAAAGTTACATTATTTCTTAACCAGAATCATAATCTCGAAGTTATTTGTGATCTATAACAACAAACCGTAAAGCTCCAGTTAGTCTGGTTACTGATTTACAAGTGCTCAAAATTGACCACAAAATTAAAATGGCGAAATAAAGCAACAAAAATTTTCAGTTGCTTCAAATTCACCGAATCAAGCTTCTAGTTTGTTACAAATTGATTGAATGTTGATAAAATAAGCACAAATAATGATCTTATACAAAAAAAGTTGTACTTTTTATGAGTTCATATGATATTGTTTAATTTTTCAAAAATGTAAGCAACAACTGATGCACATCGATGCGCATCCGATTTGCCGAAACCTAATTTTTTACATAACATTTTCATAACGTGAATTTTCATACTAAATTGCCATATATTTCTCAATATAATAATTTAGCATTCTAAATCAATTCGATGAGGACCAATAGTTAAATAATTGAAATTTATGAATCATTTTACAAGCTCTAATGTGTTCTTTTACTCTACTGCTGACATATACGCAGAGCATAATTTATATGTGCATGTGTATTTCAATAAAATATTTATGTTCCTGTATACATTCATACATTCTCCTTAAGCTCTTTATTGTGATGATAGAAGGAGTAAATGTGAGGCAGAAAAAAAAGCAATCTTTTTTATACATGTATTGTATTATTTTTGGCGTTACTTCTTATCGCTTAGTATTTTTTTCGTGCCTGGGCTTTATGATATGTTTACATACACACACGTAAAAAGGGAAATAAATAAGTGTGTGCCATGCCATGGCAAAATTCATAAATCTCGGCAGAATTGTATTTTATTTCTCTTTTTTGCTTACTAGAGAAGGAGAAAGAAGCTTAATGAGATTTTTAACAGGTCGTAAAAATTATTTCACTTCATGGTTATATTAAGGTGAGAATTTTAGGGAATTTCTCACTCTTCGTTCATGAAAATCAAAGAAAATATAAAGTATCGCTTAAATATATTTAGAACGGAAGCATGATATGTTTGATGTTGATAAAACTTTTTAATCTTCTATCATGTTTCTTTTGATCCTCGCGCTCATAAATAACCGATGAGATTTACCCTTAAAATAAGTTTACTGAAGAATTAAATTGTTTTTACATGCATTCGACTGTAATAATTCTCTTAAAATGTTTTGGTAAAGGTAATAAATTACAGCAACTACGCTTAACATTCACAAACATAGTGCAGTATATTTGATCATCAAGAAAAAAAAACAAAATAATTTCCATTTCATTTGTTTCATTACAATCTCATTCAGCCATAATGAGAATTGTCTAATAATAGCACCAAATAAAGAGTTCACACAATAATTTCCATTATCATTGAATTGTAAAATATTATAGAGCCAATTTTGCTTGGTTCTGATTGTTGATATTTATCAAGATGTAAATAAATATTGAGTGAGTGTAAAATGCTGATTATATACATATGAATATATTTTATTTATATCGATTAGTTTTGTCTTTTCATATTAATTTTCCTACTTATTAAGTTATAAATTTTTGGAAAAATTGGAAAATAGTTAGATAAACTTTTAAATGAGGGTTGAAAAAAATCTTTAAATATGAATGAAACCTTTTGAAGAAGGAAAATTTTTCTTTCTGAAATGAAGCCAAATATGGAAGAAAACTATTAAATTTAACAATTTTCCTCTTCGTTTAACAAACTAAGCTCTAATTTGTCATCCTTTTCTTCTTTTAGATCACAAATCAATACTAGCTAACACAGATTGGAAGAAACTATGGATGGAAACAGGACAATTAATAAATAGAATAGATAATAATGTTTTAGACAGTAGTGATAGCACTTTACCTGATGAACCCGAGGTGAGAGATTATAAACTACGTACCTTTTAAATAGCACATTGAGAAACTTTAAAATTCTTCATCCTTTTTTATAGATTACATCTCAGAATCTCACTGTACAGTTAGGTGGTACAGCTTTTTTAGTATGTAAAGTTCCAGGTGTAGATCGAATAGGTGTAAATTGGGTAAGTTTTAACTCTTTATATTAAATGTGGGTGAATGTAGGAAGTCACAGAATTAAATTTGTCATGCGTATAACCTTTGTTGTGACAGAGAAATAAGATTAAGGCAGCGTTTACTGTCTCTTATTGATTTGATTTCTTCAAAGATTTCTAAGAATGTTCCAAATCTGTCACATACGAGCTGTTGTGACGTGAAAATCCGCTTTTTAAGGCTTGTTTGAACATAGATTCAATTTGTAAGCTTTTTTTATTAGAATTTTTTTTAAGAAATTTTCATGTTGAATTTAATAGGGTGAAAAACTTAATTTTTGGACATTTTTTATTTTGATGTTTTATTTATTTAAATGCTTACTCTTGATCAAGCTCTAGATAATTTGATGCTCAATTAACTTTTTTCTTTGCTCTATAATTCATTTTAAATATAAAAATCAGTTTTTTATATTAAAATAATGAATTTAAGAAAAAAGTTTTTTTGTCCATTTTCTTTTATTTTCTATACAAAAATTTAGTTTTTCAAAAATAGGTCAGAAATAAAAAATACTTTTCTGACATATTTAAAACAATATAATCAATGATTTAGAAAAATTAAATGAATATCCAGTCTTAAATTTGTACATAAAAAAAGAGATAAATTTTAATATTAAAAACGCAAACAAAAAAGTACCAAAATTAGATTTTTTACCCTACTCAATTAAGAAATATTTTCGATGATTTGAAGCGAAGAAAAACTTCCTCACCTTACTTTTTAATTAGCTTCATTAAGGGACGTAAAAAATTGTATACAAAAAAAGTAATTTGCATATAAATTGCAATGAAAGTTTCATGTTTTGGCTATTTTTCTTTGTGAATTATTTTACTCTCATGGACAATAAATCTTTTTAAATGTGTGCAAAGTTGTTGTCTGTTGTTTACAAAATTAAAAAAATGGTTTCACGTCTAATTTTCTCCTTTTTATAGCAGCATGTGTCATGGGTAAGGCGGAGAGATTGGCATGTTCTAGCAAGTGGTGAGTAGAAAATTTCTTTAAAGCATAATTATCTATTTTAATATTATAAAATATAATATATAATCAATGAAAATAACCGTATTCATATAATTCATATATAAGCCTTAAGTAACTTTTCCAAATGTTTCGATAGGTGCTCAATTGTATACAAATGATGAACGTTTTGGCATCATTCATACGCCTGGATCAAACACATGGACTCTACAAATAAAATTCGTACAGCGTAGAGATCAAGGCCTTTACGAGTGCCAAGTAAGTCTATTAATCATATTAAAGCTATAAAAAAGAAATCAATATACTTTGAGAGGACGTCAATCATCGTTCTATAAATAAAAATAGAAAATACAATAGAATGAATGCCATTCGAGCGTATGAAGTTTCCTCATGAAAAATCTAATTAAATTTTTTCATTTTTCTTTTCTTTTAATATTGTATATAAAGAAGCGTTTATAATTTGATCAATGCAAGGGTATAGAACTTAAATCTGTGAAAGAAAAATATATTTTGATTAAAAACACTCAAGTCTCTTATGCTTTCTTCAATGAATGAAAAGAAGAAAATGAAAAAAAGATATATTTGAATGTCTTATGTTGTATGATATGCTGGCTGGCATTAAAAAGTATAGAGAAAGAATGTTATTAGGCACGAAATGTGAGAGAGAAAATGAAAATTATGTTAAAGATCTAATAAGATTATATTTAAATAAACTTTCTTCATCTTCCTCCCTCATCTTTCTTTTTCTCGTGCTGCATCGTATCGCAGCAAAAAAATTATTTCTCAGATAATGAGAAAGCATCTGTGACATCGGAACAAAAAATTTCATCATTACCACTCCCGTTTATGGCGGAGCTCTTTCTTTTTATGACTTTATGACTCTGAGCAGGAAAATATTCTTCGCTTTGAGCTTGTTGGAAGAAAATATTATTTTTTAAAATCAAATAAATCTCTTTATCAGCTCATTATATTGTACATTATTGCCGTCATCATCGTTCATAAAGGATTTTACGCAACGACTTATTTTGCATAAAGTTATATGTGTGTATGCAAGCGATAAACAACAGCTGATGATTCTTTACTGATATGATACTACTTACTTATTTTGAATGCAAATTATGTTATTTATAATGTATGTTTATTTAATTACTTCCGCATTTTATCCTTTTCATAAGAAAAACAATTAAAATTGTGAATTGAAAAAAAGAAGCAGCTTAGTAACTTTAAAGCATTATTTACATTGATTTTGTTGAATGAAATTTATGCTTGCGACTTGTTAAAACCAACAGTGATAAATTACATTTCATTTATTTTAACGATCGAAAAAGCAGGTGTCAAAAAGAGGGATGACTAGAATGAGAATTTCTGTGTTTGTTCATCTACAAGTTAATTAATATTTCATGTGTCACAAATTTGACAACAATTAGATATTCGATAGTTGAGGGACTTGGGGAGAAAAAATAAATGAATGAATGTTTGAATGCTGTTTATTGAGGTAAATTTTGGAAAACTGTAATTGATTTATTTTGAAAGGTTTATTGACCTTTTATTTTGTTAAAAATAGTTTCTGTAATTATTTTTCTTTATGTCTTTAATATTTATGTACATTATTTCACTTCATCATTTTGAAAAAAAAAATAGTGAATCGTTGTTTATAAGTGGCATAAGCTCAGTACACACAATTTCAATGACTATAATGAACTAATTTTTGTAACTCTCAATTGTAGTTCCATTTTGATATGAAAAAGAAGAGCAAAGCAAATTAAATTGATTTGATGTCAATAAATTCTATGCGTTCTATCTGTTTTCTACTTTACTTCAATATATCAAAATAAATTTTTCATGAAACTGTGAATCAGCCGTTGTTTTTCTGTCTTTTGAAATAATATTAAGAACAAGGTAAAGAAAAAAGAGAACTTGTTGTATGTGTGCCATAAGTGATAATTTGTCTACATTCTTGACAGATTCAATCGAAATAAAATGAAACTTTTTGTTTAATCTTTCTCCATATGCAAAGATAAGAATCAAAGTTTCAATGAATGAGAAATAGATGAAAGTATAACAAACTAGAACAGAAAGTAGAGCATGCTCTATGAAAAGTTTTTCTGTTCATAAGAATTTTTCTGCAACATTTCTCTCATTTTATATTGATTGAAATACAAAGAAAAAGTTTGAGTTTTATCAATAATAAAATTTCAACTTAAGATTAAGATAGACAGAGCTTTAAAGTATTTTTGTAGTCTATAAAAGAGTAATTAAATGCTTCAAAAACATTCCCGTATATTCATGGAAAGCAAATTTTTTCCTTTCTTTCTTTTGCCTTTGTTTTCTTTTGATTATATTTGATTGCTCTCATTTTGTATTATTCATTCATCGAGTCGGCAGCGATATCGGTGTTGCGGAAAATATATTTTTTCTTGCTCATAAAACTTTTCTTCTTGCTCTCGCCAGCTTTTTCATTTCTGTTTGAGTCATGAGTGAGAAAAAAAGTTTTCATCTTGTTTGATTCTTGTTTCAGTGTTTATAAGCGCTGTAAACAAAATGTATCAAAATTAAAGAGGCGAGAAGACGGCACAGTGATGATTGGTGGAAGAAAAGTTTGCCTTAACAGCTTTCTGGCATCAGCAAACAACATCAATCAATATTATTTCCACCCTCCGTATGTGTGTGTGTATATATATGTTCTGGCAATTTCCGAAAGTACTTGAAAATTGAAATATCGTGTTGGAGTTGATGAGACATAGTCGAATATATTGATTTTTCATGCTGCGTTGAGTGATGCTGCTATCAATCTATAATCAATGATGAGAACAATTTTTTTAATTTTTTACATTTCTCTTTTATGTAGGTATCAACATCAACGGGCGTCATATCTCATTTTGTGAATGTTCAAGTGGTCGTTCCAGAAGCATTCATTTTAGGCAGCGGAGAGCTTCATGTAGATATGGGATCTGCGATAAATCTAGTGTGCATTATTGAAAAGGTGAGTGTTTTCCATTCTTTTTTTTTGCCTTATTTATTCATTGAGTTTGCCATTTATTGCCTCTTCAACTGCTGTTGCTACTGTTACTTTATGTAGGCACACACACTCGTCTATGTTTAGTCAGTTGATTTGTTTATTCATCGTAAAGTCCTCATGGAATAATAATGTTTTTATCATACCATAAAATAGTAATTAATTTCATGTCGTCATGATGCCAGCTAGGCTTTATTGATTTTAATTTTCACGCTAGTCATGCCTACGACTCTATCAACCTCAATATCATTATTGTGTTCACCACCAGTGAGACTCATCAAACTGATAACGAACAAAAATGGTTTTTCCCTCTTTACTTATTCTTTTTTCTTTTCTCAAGAGAGATGTTCAATTTCAATGAGATCATTGTGTTTTTATTGTGAATCGAGGAAATGAATGGAAAAAACGTTATTTTTTATTAACAAGAAAGAGATGATGAAAACCTTTTTGACAGTTTGATGAACAATCGATTAATGTTATGCAATTTCTTTTCACTTTGATGTCATACTCAATTTGAAATTCAAATTACGTTAGACAGAATTTTCTTACTTTTGGGGTTAGTTAATTGGTTATGCAAAGTTTGTGTTGACATCCTAATGAGAAATATTGATTAGTTTCTGTTGCTGAAGGGTAAAATTTTACTTAATATTCATAAACATAATAACAATATTATGATTAATGATATAGAAAAACAAGCAGAAAAACTTTTTTGATAATTTCATTTCAGATGATTTTTATTATGAGTGATTTTGACAAAATCAATGAAATTCAAATTACAAAAGATTTATTCCATTTTATAAAATTCTTTTCGAAATAAAAAAAATATTGAAAGTTGTTCATGCATAACCTTATTTTAAATTTGTGACGCTTCAAAAAATTTCTGCAATTTCATTTCACCTTCTTGGAAGTAACAAAATGAACATCCTATCAAAATAATTCTGTTTTTAAATGATTTGAGTTATTGAACTCTTTTGCAAAATCTAAAATTCATTTTTCTGTCTTTCCAATGAAAATTTTTCAATGCATTGAATTTTTGATGACCATGACAAATAGAGTTTTATTTAATTTAACATTGCTAAAATATGAAATAAGGGATCAATATGTGAAATGATTTTATTGTTAATGATGAAATTCAAATAAATCTACTTCTGCTGTTGTATATATTGAGAAATATATAAGCAAATAAACTTTGTGTATATGTGAAATCTTGTTATCTATGTAAATAAGTCTATAGATGATGATGTTATCAAATATTTATGAAGCTTAGAGTTTATTATCATTTCTACTGCAGTAGTATCTTTTTGTGCGCAATTTTGTGGCATTAAAATCAACAATTTAATATTTATATCTCTTTTGTTTCGCAGTCACCTGGTCCACCACAATTCGTTTATTGGCAACGAAATGATAGAATGGTGAACTATGATGATAATAGACGGGATATTTCTATCGAAACAATTCCAGGACCACGAACGCAGAGTCGATTGATCATTAAGGAGCCTCAAATTTCAGACAGCGGTAATTACACGTGTCGTGCTTCAAACACTGAACCAGCATCGATATATGTTTATGTTTCGAAGGGTAAGTGATTAAAAATACAAATTTCCTAAGGTTCACTCACACACACAATTATTTTCGGCAAAAAACCTTTTTTTGCTTGAGTTGTAAGAAAACTGTATTTGAAAGCCAAAAAAAGAAGGAAAACAATAAAAGGTTTCTTCTTTCAAGCTACCTCAAAACACAATCAATTACCATATAAAATAAAAAAAGCAAACTCCAATAAGTACCGGTAAAGCAAAGTAAAAATGTTTCAAAACTAGGTAGAAATAAAAGTTTTTCTGTTTCTACTTTACCGATTGATAATATTTGGTTTTCGATTAAATACTCACAAAACATTTTCCTGTTGGATACAAAGATAGATGAAAAAAAATCAATAAAATGGATTGTAATGTGACCTAATTTTGATTTCCATGATCATTGAAATATGAAACGATTATATATATTTACTTGAAGCGAATGAAAATAAGCTGTAAAGAGGGCTTTAAAAAATAAACTTTAATGTTTGTATCAGTTATATGTTTTTGTTGTTGTTGGTATGCTTTCATTTCATGCTCAAATGAATTTTTCAACCGAATTGTTAAGAAAATATATCTCGGATAAACCAACCGCAAATGAATAGAAAAAAAGCTTTTCCCTACTTAAAAATCTCATCGCTCAATCATATATGAATTATAAATAATAATGTCGACCGAAGTACTTGAAATTCCTTGCAGGCTCTATCTTATTACATGTCTGCTTAGCTTTTTTATGAGAATGAAAGAGTTGCTATCACAAATACATAATATGTGAGTGTATTCAGTTGATGACGGTTGTTATGAATATAAGAGAGAATTATCAAGTTTTCCCCTCTCGGGAGACTATTGCTGTATGATTATCATTTTAAATATTCATGTTATTGTGCTCGATTTGAATTTTATTCAAAAATTAGTTTATAATTAAGCATCAATAATTCCTTCCTTTGATATGAAAATTTCGAAATAATTAAACACCAAAGCGTTGTTTCAAAATTTAAATGAAAAGTTTGATTTTTATGAAACTTTGTTGAATAATAAAATTTGTTTCAAATAGAATTTTTGAGTTGTTTTGAAAAGAACGTAATTTCATTAATATTCATTTCCGTTTTTCAAATTTATCTTCTTTATTATTCATAAAATATTTACATGTTTTTGATAAACATCTTAAATTCTTTTCCATGGAATTATATATGATATGTATATAAGTGCTCAAAGAAAGTTTTTTTCTTTATCTATAGCAACATTTTAAATTTTGTAAGGTTCGGACTTGCATGCATATTTTTGTCAAGTTGATTTCAAATTGACTTACAAAAAAAATTCTTTTATTCATTTAGATTTTATTTAATTTATTTAAAATCCAACAAATTTGTATGAAAGTCAGTGGTTCTTTAATTTACTATGAGTTTCAATTGAATTAAATTCAATCAGAATAAATTAAAGTCTTTTTTGTATAAGTCAACTTGAAATCAACTTGACAAAAAGTATGCACATATCAAGTAAAATATGCATGCACGTCCGAACCCTAAAATTTTGTGACTTCATTCAAACCAACTGTTCACTAAAACTACAAAAGTTTATAACAAACGATAAAAAGTGTATTATTTAAAATCACATTATGTAGATTTTTCCGATTCATTCAGGTTAAATTTTAATATGGTCAAAACTTTTAAAACTAATTTCATCAAATTTAATCATTAATTTTCACGTAAATCTGCATAAATTTTGACTAAATTTAATGTAAAATGAACGAAGTAAAGATATTTTTGTGTAAATTAACTTTCATACTTTTCTGATATAATATTTTGCAAGACATTTGATAATTTTATTTTTTTAGAATTAAAAATACTCAAGAAGAGTAGCAAATGAGCTGCAAAATAAGCTTATGCATATTACATGTACAAACAAACAGACAGAAAAGAAAAACAAATACTTTAATATTTCCATATTCTATCTTAAAGCTTCCGAAAATTCTCAACACAACAATTTTCTTTTTCCTGACAATTAATTTTCTCTCTTTCTACTTCTGTTTTCTTTTTATCACTCTCTTTCTCTATGTATGTGTGAGTGTTTATGTCTGCGAAATTTGGTTCAACCTATGAAACGGCTACAAACATTTTTTATGCCATCATGTATGCACAATGGCAGGTTTTTGCTGTGTTTTGTGATACGTAAATAACGGCAATTTAGCACTTTTTGCTAAGAGAATAATTTTTATGTCCTCCTATTCCACCCATCATAGTCGTCATCATCATCTCTATGTCAAGGACTTTTTGTGCTTAATCAATGATGGTGTCATTAGGAGATACACACATTTGATATGTTATGTTTATACACGGCCATTAATTACATCTCTCAGATGTTTTTTTCTCATCCTCTTTCTCGAGCATTTGACTTATGACAGTAGGCTGCTTCTGGGTAATGTCTCTTTTTTGCTTTCTTATTAAATTGTTATTTCTGCTTCGGAAATATACAATAATAATAATTTCTTTTAACGCTCATCTCTTTTTCTCCCTTCATACATCTCTGCTATTTTTCGCTTATTATTTTTATTATACGATTCTGTTGTTTATTCCATTCTATTCATTTATATGTATTTGCGTTCTAGGGTGCGAAAATGAAATGACTTTTTTTGGTTCTTTTACAAAAAATGAAAAAAAAACTAAAGTAAGAAAACAGGGAGCGGCTTAAACCAATTCTGATTCGATGAATGACATCATACTGAGAGAAAGCAGAAAAAGAAAAATTCAATTTTCGTTTATAAATCCTCGGGAATTTAAGTTTAAGACAAAGTTTGAAATCTTCTCATTTATGTTTATGACATTTTTTGGATTGAAAAATTTCTTTTTCCTTTCAATCATGACGCATTGTTTCTATCTTAGTCTTTTTCCATTACGCCCTTTTTGTTCAAGAGTCGAAAGCTAAATATAGCAATAGAAGAAATATGATAACTGCTTAATTAAAATTGAAGAAATGAGTAATTAATGGTAATTTAATATTCAAACCTTCTTTATGATCCCTGTCTCGGCTGTTTTTCAAAATCGTTTAGGGTCAAAATTTAGAATTACTTAATTGCCACAACTCGTTGGGCACAATTTCATTTGTGACTAGATTCATCAAATAATTATGAGCAAATGAAAACGGTTCTCGAATAGTCCTATCCAATTACTTTTACTCGTCGTGTGAAATGATGACGATGAAAAGTTATGATCTATGTAGTAAATTTTAATAGGACTTTTAAAGTGTATTGTTTTTAAATGTTAGTATGAAACATTCACAAATATATGTAGAGTTTAATGAACTGTGACAAGATAAATCAAATTGTGTGGCGCTATAAAAAGACACGAGTCGACATAAATTTATGCCGCGTTTTGAGTCACGCGTTAGTTGCTGCTATTTTTTGCAAATAAAAAGTTTGCTTAAGTCAATTTATCATGACGATGGGGTCATTTGGCACAATGACTAAGGAAAAAATTTAATTTTTAAAGGGAATATTAGCTTTAAACATTTTTTTCATCATGAAATATCAAATTTTATTAATGAAAAATTTTCATTATTTTTTCATTTCAGGTGACAACACAGCAGCAATTTCTAGACGAAATACTTCAACTGCAAGTCATTCATCGAAAGTTTATTACTGTTTATTTTATCCTAGCGTTTTCATACCATTTCTCATATACAGGTGAGCATATGATGTAATCAAAATAATAATTTATTCAGAAATAATTATAATTTACATAGTTATGTTCTGTTATTCATATATGAATCTATAATTTAAACATTTATTTACATTTGCTAAAAGTTTTATAGTATCTAATTATATATCATGATATTAATATTTATACAAGTAAAAAATCGTCGAAATTGGCCATCTATCAGATTCAGTCATTAAAGAAAAAAACAAAAAATTGTTCGAATGAAGATAATGCTGTTTAGAGATGAATATAAAATTATTTTCATGACGCTCAAAATTTTCTCAATATTTAATGTCTTTTTTCACATAAATACATATTTTAGGGTTAAATTACTTCTTCATTGCAGTCTTTGCATCAGAAGACATTCAGTTGAGCGTCGTCTGATTAGAAAAACCCTAATAGACAGTGGCGGTTTAGTTGCGGATTGTGAAATCAGAAATAAAAAAGCAATTTTGAGTTTATGAAGTATTTTTTAATCAAAATTGAGTGCAGAACACAGCAGATTTTTTTAAAGATTTATCTTCCTAAATTCTTTAAAATGTTCTCATTATAATTGTTTAAAGTATTTACCGAACATTTTATTTTCATTACAGGTTATGGTAGTATGAAGCAACGATTAGGGATTGAAGTTAAAGAAGCAACAATTTTTCATTAAATTTAGCATTTTGATCAGAGTGAACAAAGAATCATTAAAATAACAGCGCAGACAGAAGTCATTAATAATGCAAGGCAAATGTATTTGGTTCTTAATAAGATTAAAAATAAGAAAAGAAGTTTACAACGACAACTGTAAACTTTTCAGACATCAAGAATGAAAAAGTTATTTAGCTCTTAAAAAGCTAAAAAAGTGTTTAAAATTACGGAAATTCTTGTTATATTTCGTGGGAGAAAAAAAAGAAAATGGAGACAATGCAAGACATAGTGAGAAAACTTTGTAAATTATAATTAAAATATAAAAGCAGACAACTAAGTTTCTGTTTTCTTTACACCGTCACTACCACTACCCATTCCCTCATATTCCTCTCCATTCTACCTAATTTTTCCAAGCAGCAAAAAAGTAAAACAATTACATAGCATGAAGTCGTTATATAATGATTGAATTTAATTGTAATTTGTAATATAATAATGCTAAAAATGAATTTCATTCGATGACTCATGGTGAATTAAAACGAGTAAATAATGATAACATAAATTAATGTAAATAGTAATAATAAACGCTAAAAAAGGGAGTGTAAAAGAATAAAAGAAATTAATTTAAATAAAAATTGAGAGCAAAGCGTGAATGCGAATTTTGTTTAATGACACACAATTTTCATAATGAAAATAATATCTTTAACATTCTTATTGTCATTGTTGCTCTCTCATTCTCAAGAGAAAGATTTTTACATCATTTTTCCTCACTTGTCATTTTTTGCTCTCTCCCAGGTGGTAGTCAATCACGGTGCGATGCTTGGGGTGTGTCAATTGAGATCAGTCGCATTATATGAAACATCAAGGATGATTGTTCTATTAATAAATGTCCCATTTTTCTTTTTGTAATATTTTTGCTTTATGTCATTGAATTTATAAATGAAATTTTTATTCAAAATAACAGTTTTGAATTTTTATTTGTTCAAACAAGTAAATCTTAAAAGATTTTTTAAAAATAATAAATTGAGTTCACATACACATTGCATCATTGCATTGCAAAGGTGAACGTAATTTTCATCGATGGTATTGCGAAAAAGAAAAAAATTCTTTACTACTACTACTATTTTCGATGTGAAATATGTGCGACTTTGTCATTCAACTCTATATAATGCCATCGCGAGAATGAGTATTCGAGCAAACAAGCGAGCAAGTGAAAAAGCATTCATGCAAATATTCAAATAAAAAATTCTATATATATAATAAACATGAATGAATTGTATATGTTCAATAGAAAGAAAAAGTCTCATAAATTCCTCCCACAAAAAATGAGAAAAGAAATAAGAATAAGTTCAATGAATTTAATAGTCGAATGAATGAGAGAAGAAGCTTCAGTCACGCTACTGAGACATTATATGAAAAAAAATAGTTAAAAATTGTTTTCTATACATACGAATGAAAAAAAAGAAAGATTGTTTTTTAATATACATAGCAAAAAAAAATAATTTTTCATATTTCTCATTTTATTCATTTTGTTAATGTTAACAAATAAAGGAGAAGGAAGTAGCGAAAGGATATGAGAGAAGAAAAATGAGCACGCGGAGATAGAAGAAAGGAAAGTTTCCTCCCTGTTTATGCTTTAAAATAAACAACCTTCATTATATCCTTTCTTGTTAGAAGTTTTGTTTGTAAAAAAAGAAAAAAAGATGAAGAAAAGTGGAAAACATAATTTTTTTAAAAACAACTAAGAGAAATGAAAATAAAACAACCAATAAACAAAAGCCAATCAAAATCCACATAAAAATGATGAAAAACTTTTTCAATTTTTTCCATTAAACACCAAAAAAATACGAAAAAGAAATTGTATAAAAAATAATATACACAAAACAATGAAATCAACTTTTCTTTTGCGCTCCTTACTTTTGTTTTTCCTTTTTTTTCAGCGAAGCAGGAAATGTAATAGCGTTATGAAATCACGTGCGACAATTGCGTCGAGCGTGGATGTTTACTGAGCGTATGTAATGGTATCTAGATTGAATTCAAAGTGACGAAATTGAAATTTAAGCAGGGTGAAATCTGAGTTATTTGATAGCCTTACAGGTTTGAAAACTTCATTCGGTAGCATATTTCTATATTTATTTCAGCTTTATTTGAAGGTTTAAAAAATTAAATTTCAGTTTGAAATAAAAAAGACACTTGTTCCTAAATTAAATTGTGCTTGTAAGTGATGAACAAATAAATTGAAACATGCGTCGACTGTGTGTTTGCTTAACAAATTTAGCTTTCAATTAAATTTCATCAATTCAGTGCGCGTATTTCTGAAATATTTACTTAAGAATTTAATTATGAATGAAGGTTTCACTTAAGCTTCATTCTCTCCCTTAAACATTTATTGTTTTATTGATTATTTGTTCTTCTCGCATACACACACCAAAAACTTTTTGGCTGTGCAA
This sequence comes from Polypedilum vanderplanki, assembly GCA_018290095.1. NCBI lineage: Eukaryota > Metazoa > Arthropoda > Insecta > Diptera > Chironomidae > Polypedilum > Polypedilum vanderplanki. The sequence continues at coordinate 21,879,709 of CM031380.1, read as the reverse complement.
TAAAAAAATCTCGAAAATAAGCAAGAAGAAGATGACGTGCAAGTTGAAATAACAATGGCAGTAGCGGATGGTAAGTATTGTGGTTTTATGAACGATACAAACACACAACTATAATATGTAGACAAGCAAATGTTGGCAATGAAGCATATGAGCAATTTATCAAATGACTGAAAATAACTTTTATCATTTATTTTTCGTGCCATGCAAAAAAGAAGAATAGAGCTAAAGAACAGCAGTGGAAGCAACTTTTTTATCACTTTTTCATACAATTTTTCTTCCTTCCTTAGGGCATTTATAAAAGCATCGGCAATAGAGCCATATATCGATGAGCTCTTATTCAATTTTTCTTTGAATTTGCGTTCAAATGTGTAAGTATGTGCCCTCTCAAACCAATCGATATCATCACTGCCCATCGACTTTAATTTCCTTCATTCTTAGAGGCGCGAAAAATTTTATTTTTATGGCTTTTCAAAAAGAACCTTTTTTTTTCGTTTGTCCGTTGCAATTTTTCCCAGTGTGAAAGTTTTTCATACTCGTAAATTTAGAAGATTTTCAATATTGAAATTCTTACTGAAAAAAGATAGAACCACATCTGCAACATGTCAAATGAGGTTTTTAAAGAAAAGTGAGAAAAAGATATTCCTCCTTTTTAGTTTATTATCCTTATGCTCTTATCATATCAAATTTTTCTTAAAAACATAATTTTTGTTCTGACAACGGATCATTTTGGCATTCTTTTTACGATTATTAAATTGTTATTTATGCAAATTACTTTTTATGTTTCGCTAAATTCCATTAAAAGGAAGTTTAATGGATTTTACTTCAATATCTCGCATCATAATGTGTATGAGTGTGTGCATGTAATGCGAATGAAAAAGGGTGAAAATCAATTTTTATTTTCCCTCATCTGACAATAAATTCCTTTTCATTCATTTTTATTGCATGAAATAAAAAAAATTTCTCTGCTCTTCTTGCTATTTAGGCTACCGCACATCTAACATAACCTATGTCTTTCATTCACTTAAAGCTTACATTTTTGTTATATTCTTTTTCAATGAATTTTGTTGTACGTTACTACATCATATAAGAGAGGAAAAGAAAGTTTCTTAAAGATATTAGATATTTCATGTATACATAAAAAAATATTGGTGAAGCTTTAAATGGACGGTCGCTCTTTAAAGGTCTCGAGAGGCATTCATTTCCCAAATACTCATACACTCATTTACAAAGCAAATATGTAAGGCAAGTAAGTAGGGTGTGAAAGCTCGAAAAGAATAAGAAATTTGTTCCTTACACTTTGGCGCAAGAGTAATTTGTTACCATAATTTAATGTCGCATAAAGCCATTTTTCATAACATCGGATGGGATTATAAAGTTTCTCTCGTGCATGTTATTAATTACATAAATTTTCTACCTTTCTGGTTTTGGTTTTATTTCTTTAATAACAATTCTTTGTATTTCATTATCTAAAATTAGATTTTTAACGAGTCACATTGTTAGAAATTTTTAATTTTTTGTAAACTTTTTTAAAAATTCAAATTTTTCCGGTAAAGTTTCCTTTTTTGTAATTTTTATTTTACCAAAATTTTTACATCTCAATTTAGCTCTATATTATGGTTTCCTTACCTTACCTTATAATTAAATTAAACTTTTTTATATACACACTTTTTTACTTGTTTTAACAGCTCTTTTGATGCAATGTAATATCTTTTATGTTGCAAAGAAGTGAAATTAATTTTACTGTACTCAGTGTGAACAAAGACTAAAAGTGAAAGAGAGAGAGAGAGAGAGAGGAAAAGAAAAAACCATTTAAGCGTCGCGATATTGCTTTACGTAATGAAAAAGTGTACCTTATCCTTCATCATCACCAACATCAACAGCATAAAGAAAAAGAGAACAATTCTATTTAATATAATACATTATACGCAGTGGTCGTAGCAATAAAATCATGAAAGTCAAACAATGGAGAGACTTAGTTTTTTACTTTCTCCCTTTTTTGTTTGAGGTTTTCCACAAAAGCCCCAGTCGATATGAATTACAGAGAAATAAAATTGTTAAAAGTCTCGGATGATTTATGAATGAATTTTTCGTTACAGTGAGATCCTTTTGTGTCATAGATTATTTTTCTTAACTAACAACAGTCTGAAATGTCCACAAGAAGGATTAGGGCATTCACATCAGTCTCTTTTACTCGCATGCCAGTGAAAGTTGAGAAAAAAATCAATAAAAAAAGAATAATGATGGCATAATTGGGTTTTCTTCATCCTTTTCACCGCATTGCTTAACAATAGTAATGAAGTGTTGGTTGCTTCTGAGATGGATTACTGATTGAATTTCATTTGAGGAAAGGTTTAAGTGTCTATTTGTGTCTTGTGTCTGTTAGAATTTTCTAATGATTATGTCTCTTGGAATTATCGTTTACTTTATCTAGTCAATGTGCTGCTATGGCTGCCATATTTGATTAGAGAAAATTGTCGGACATAAGTAAATAACTTAAGGTATTTACCTTCTTTAATACTCTCTAATATTACTTCCATTGAAAAGCAATAACGTAAAACCTTGGCTAATTCTCCTAATAAGGATACCATAGAAATATGAAATGTGCTGTGCTCTCTCGTTACCTTCTCAATTGCTCCCTTCAACCTCTGTCTCAATCCAAAATGTTGTTATCGCATTGTTCACTTAGCTATTTATTCGCTTATTATGTAAAATCTTATAAAAAACCGACTATGATAGGACGAGGAAGCCAAAAAAGAATAAATACAGACTGTGGCATTAATGGTGAAGGTTCACTTGACATTTTTTTAAAGATTTCCTACATGAATAATTTTAATGGCATGTGTATCAAATTCAAAGAATTAAAAATAAATTTTAACAACGCGGAATTTCCATTAAAATTTATTTAAAGAATTTTTTGAATTTTAAAAAGACGTTCTTTGTTTGTTTAAAGTTTATTCAATTGTAATGTTTTAAAAGAAATGTTTGAATTTATTTTTTGCCATTTTTAGATACTTTTTAGGGCTTAAAAAAAGATAATCTTTTTAAAAATGATAATTAAAAATCAAAATTTTACGGAAAAAATAAAATTTTTTGTTTTGTTTGACTTTTAAAAACTAAAAGTTTTTACATTTCTAAGAATTTTTTATAATTCAAAAAGTTTAATTACACTTTGTATATAAAAGTTTCAAAGGCTATAAAAAGTTTTATATAAAATCTAAGCAAAATACTTGAGATTAAATTCAAAGAAAGTATTTTGTTTTAATTGAACTTTTTTAAAATATATTTTTTGTATTTCTTTTAAATGGATTTAAAATATTGCTAAATTAAGTCATACAAGAGAATTCATTATGGTAAAAAATTAATAAGATTAAAAAATATGTACATGCAGTTACATAAAAACTGTTAAGCTGTTAAAAAAGTTTTAATTTTACTCAGTTCAATTAAGATAATGAAAAAACTCTGAAACAATTTCTTCTTAATCCTCTCAAAAAAAAAAGTTGTTAAAACATTCATTCACTTGCATGCACATACTTATTCAAAGTTTTACTCTTACAATGATAAATCTTTTCATCTTTTCATAAGAAAATAAAAATGAAAAAAAAAATTCCAGTGTAGGCGGAGAAAGATTATCAATAGTAGCTCGATATCAATGCCTCTTTATTGTTTACTTAACGCTTTCTCTCCTTCCTTTTCATAACTAAGCGTAAACATACAAAGCGAAAAATTCTTGCAATGTAATTTCGTTTAATGAAAAGAATGAAAGTGAGTGAGTGAGTCTGAGTATTATGGATATAAAACATTATGAGGTTTTCGTAAAAATAGAGTCTCGATAATAAATCACGGAAAAGGGCACTTACTCGCTTGAATATAAGTTAGAAGTAGCAGAATTTCATTTATTCCATCATTGATTTCAGTAAAAGCTTGCCAAAATCTTGCAGAATTATAAATGACTCCGCGATTGTGTTGTGTCTTTGATAGCCTGCGGATTGTTATTGTTCAAGTTTATGAAATTGTATCAGCTGGATATTAATGATAAATAATTTTTTACTTACTTGACTTTTTGGAAATGCTCAGCCGGAAGTCAAATTTTGTGTGACAGATTAATTCATCATACCAAGAAAAGGCAGAACTTTAGCTCCGCCCTAAGCACTATCTTGATTCAATCATGTCATGAGTTTTCACTCAAGTACACAAATTTATACAAACTTTCAACTTCCAACGTGATTCAATTTCATGTAATGTCAACAGCATTAAAATAAATACAAAGAGCTGACTCTGTCTACATAGAAAAACAAAAAAATTTGAGAGCTCCTCTCGGACACTCGTGAATACAAATGAATTTACAAATTCTTACATTTGTTATCTTTCCTTATCAAGCAAGTAGCATGAAACTTTTATTTTTGCTTGTGTAAATATTTAATTGAATCATTATTCTCTTGTTTACACTGAAATTATTCCCATGAGAATGTTTTCCTCTTCATTTTCACAAATAAAAATTTGCATCTTTTTCTTTTGGGAAGCTTTCCTTTTTCTCACCGCTACCTGTTATTGTTCCTTCATTAATAGAACTTTTTATGCTTATCTCTAACCAAACGAAAGAATTGTGTATGTCGCTTTCTGCCCCTTTCTTTATCTCTCAAACAGACCTGGTGAATATTGTGTAAAATTGTAGTTATGTGAGCGGTTTTTGGAAAGGTTATTGCAATGCAACGTGACTTGAAATCTAATTTCTCTCTCACTCTTTTGTTTGTACTCTTTCCTCACCATTCTTCTCATTCACATCTTTTTTCCTGCTATGCGAATAATTTTCTGGGATGTTTTTCAGTTATAATTTTGTTATCTCTTTCTATATGAAATAAAATATATTTCGTGTCAGTAAACCCTTATCAACAATTTTTGTGCAATTCTCTCTACTCTACTCTTTCTTTTTGCTCTTCTATCAAAACACGCACATTCATTTTTTACTTTTCCATTTCAAGTAAAAAAGTAATTTGAAATTACACATCATACAGAGAGAAAAAAGTATGTAAAGTTGAGTGTGCATTTTACCATCAAATAAGAACATTTTAATTAATATGAAACTTTGCATTAATTAGAGAGCTTTCAACAGCTTATTCAACTTATATTTGTACAAAAAAACACTGAATGTTTTCTAAATAAAGCGCCTCCACCCTTTTAACTCTCTTAAAATCATATTTGCTGAAAAGTGTTCATTAAAATTTTCCACTTTGTACGCTTTTGCTGCATAAGATCATTAGAGGAAAATTATGCTTCGCGACTCTCAACCATGATTACTGTACGTAGTATAATAACAACAGCATAATTTACTACAGTTGAAAGCATTTTTTACTATTTTAGGAAATTCAAATTGAATGGCGTAGTTAGTAGTTCTAAATAATCATATGATAAATACTGTTTTGATGAGCAAACTTCTATCCCTTGGCGCTTTCAACAGTAAACAACTTAATGTTTTTAACTTAAACAAAAATGTCCTTGAATGCTTATTTGTATTAACTGCGTAAATAAACAATACCAAGGGAGTCATGAGCTCTATTCTCTTTTGCATTTGCTATTCATTGAAAAATTGAAGCTTAAATTTTACGACTCTAATAATTTTATCATATTCATCTATAAAAACAATAATATATATGCATGCAGACATATACACACCGAAATAGCGATTATATTCAAATTAATTCTGTACTATTTTTTCCTTCTAGCATGTTGTAATGATTATTAGAAGAAATAACATTATTATTATTATTTTTATCGTAAAAGGGAAAATATAAACGGAACAAATTTTCATAAAAGCAATAACAATGAAGTGAAACACTTAATTCACATTTTTGTGACAGCTTTATCAGCTATTTTTTGCTTCCTCGCTCCACATTTGAATGTGTGTTGAGTTTAAGCTTAGCGAGTTTAGAAGTTTAAGTTATACTTAATAGAAAAATAATACTTAAATATTATGCAAATGATTCGTTTTGTATGAGGCTAAATGGAGACAAGGTTGAATATCCCTAAATACATAACCAACAGTCCTATTTTCAGCACCCTTAAAAAATGCGCATAATCATACATCATTTCTCACATTGATGACGTTGAAGCAAGCAAAAGTAAGACATTGTATTTATTTAAATTCAAATGATGAAGGGCTATATGACTTAAGCTTAAATTCGCGACCTCATTCTTCTATTTTTATCCCATCCTCTATATACATTTGAAAAGGGTCGCCAGTGGCAGAAAGAGGCAATGAAGCATTTTTTCTGTATCCAAGCTAGAGTGGAGAGAATAGAAGCATAAAAAGTTGACGTTATTAATCGTGATATGACTACGAAGGTTGAATTTAAATAATTAAAGGGGAAAATCGTAAATGAACGAATGGCACTTTGAGGTAAAAATTTACCATGTTGGCAGAATGTTGGCAAAGAAAGATCTGATATTGCTTTCTAGGTTTATTTCCCTTTCTCATGAATTTCCTTTTCATAGGTCGGTCGAATCGTGCAGGAAGAAGGAAAAGCAAAATAAGGAGAAAAAAATAAGCCGTTGGTATTCTCAAGAGATTTTATTGCTTCTTTATAACTTTATCAAGTTTATGCGAGCTGATTTTTTTCTATTGACACAAGGAACTAGAGAGGATGGTTTTTTAAGATAGAAACATAGATTTCAGCACTCTTTAATGAATGTTACTTACGCATCACATAAGAGCACAAAGTTTAATGAATTGTGATTGGGTTCCCAGAAACGTGATTTAGGTGATTTAACATTCAACAGAAATTTTCACGTCAAATGATGAAGTGTACATGTGACATTATGGAAACAGCAAATCGGTCCCATTTTATCCTTTTTTGCAACTTTTTTTGTAATGTATAATATTGCTTGTTAACACCAAGTTTTATTCTTTTTTACAAAATAAATTTGATAAAATGTTTTTGTGATGCTTTATGATGTATGGCAACAAAAAAATTTTTTTCCGCGTAGATTAACGACATCATCATCGTCATGAAGTTTTTTCCTTATTCATGGAGTTTTGAGTAGCATCAAAGAAAACTTTTGTGCGTGCTTTAGGGTTTCTTTTTGCAATTGACATTCTAATGCTGATCAAAGAAGAAGCATAAACTTTTTTGATTTAGATCTCATACGTGTGACTTAAAAGAATTATTTGTTAAAAAATTGATGAGTATTTATAATAAGTAAAAATATTTCTACACTCAAACTCAAATTCTCAATTGCCCAAAAGATACTTTATAACTTGCAACAATAAAAAGAAGAAGAAATATTCTAGAAAAAGCTAAAATCTTTTGGCTTTACAATAAGAAAAGTTGCCTCGTCAGTTTATCAATTTATTATTTGTTATAAAAGAATAGAAATATCATTTATAACTCTGAGAAGAAAGAAAGAAAGAGAGATCAAAATAATTTCTGAAAACATTTCCTTAGAAGTTTTCTCATCAATAATAATAATAACGAATAGTATTGACGTACATGAATGAATAACAGGCAAAAGTCCATGAGCACAATTCAAAGCGCAATAGGTCGTTCAAGTACAACTGAATTTTTAAAAATAATTTCGGGATTTCATGTATGGCAAATATGACTTTTTAGCGAATTTTTGGAACAACAATGCAGTTTATATCTTCACTTTGGCTATTCAACTCTCTCTGAGATCTCGAAAACTACAAAAGCTTGAGAGGCTAATTTTTTCTATAGAAAAAAAAAAGTTTTTGAAAAATACAAAGGAAAAAATTCGTTCGCCAATAGCGCCGAAGTAAAAACTGCTTTTGCTTCCTTTTTTATCTCAAGCAATTCTAATAGACCGAAAATGTTTTTCTTTCTTTCTTTTTTCATTCTTTCATTCATAAGATGATTTGATTTATAGATTTTCAGTTCTATTGTGCCCTTCTTATGGCTTTTTCACTAATGCAATAGAGTGAGAGAAAAAAATTAAATTTTCTTTTCTCACTTCTTTGCATTAATATATCGAAAGAACTTTTACATAGATAGATATTTAAAAGTATAAAAAAGAAAAACATTAGCACAGAGATTTATAGTTAGTAACTCATGCATAACTTATATATGATCATCGATTATCACTTTAGTGCTTAAATTACTAAAAGATAGCAATCTCGAATCATTTGGGACAAATTTAATGTACTTGCAAGAAATTTTTATGGCAAATATATGCGCAGTATAGGGGTCATTTATGATGGTCAAAACATATAAAAATAATGAGCAATCAATAGTTGTTCATTTAAACGAAGAAAAACATCATGGTGTGTCATAAAGCAAGAATCATCTATGTGATTTAATTAAGCTATATAAATTCACTCTTCTTATATAGCCTTATAATACGTTCTTCTAGTGATTTATATTTAATAAGATAAACTATGTGTTTTCTCATTTTCTATGATTGGGTGGCAATATAAAACATACTTTTATTCCTTTTTTTCAACTCAGCACATTTCCTTCGACCTTTTGGTTATTCCTTATCGTGTTTTAGCCGGAACTTTGCAATCGATATAATTATTGTGTGTGACTTTCACAGCTCAAATTTATTTTTACTTTTTTTTAATCTCAAAGCGGGGAATTCCACTGTTTCTTATTTTATTACTTTATCAAAAAGGAATGATCTTGACTATTAAATTTTCTTTTTTCTACTGTTTTCTGAATACCCTTAAATACATTCAAATGTTATTTCGTTTACAACATCATATATAGTCAGTTTTCACACATATGCTGACTCTTAATCAAATAATTCACAACTGAAATATGATATGGACATGTAAGCATTTCGAAAGAAAAAAAGCGAGAAAATAGCTTTTATTGCTCAACGCATGGTCATTAAGTTTCACATGAAATAAACATACGTACGGCATGAGAAATTTTTTATTTACTTTGCGTTTTGCGAAATTCCAGTAAACAAAAAAACCTCGGTCTCGCTCATTCTATATTTGAGCTAAAAATATTTACTGGTTTAAAGCAGTTTAATTTGTTTCGCTTTTGCACTTGAAAGCGGCACAAGTAATCAACATTTTACAACTTAATTTTATTAAACTTTCTATTTCCCTTTGCTTAACGACTTCTTGCAAGAAAGTAAGAATTCTCTTTAGCTCATGCCCATTGACATTATTTCCTTTCTTTTACTCTCTTGTCGTCCATTATTTTCATGGATGGAAGGTATGGTAAGGTGCAAAATGAGTAATTTTTTCTTGTCTTTAACATGAAGGGTGAATGAGTAGATGAAAAATACCACAGAGTATGAAGAAAGAAAGAGTGAGAATGAGAACATGGTAAAAGAAAGCTATGAAATTCATGAGTTTATGGTAGGGAAAATTCAAACTGCTGCTGAAGCTGTCTGAATTTTGGTTGTTATGTGATTTAAGGAGCGAGAACGAGGAAGTGAAAATTTATTAAATTAATTGGAAAATGAATTTTTACGCTCGTTTGAATTGGGAAAAGAGCTATCGAAGTCGATGATACTTTCTGTACCAGTAAGGGGGTGTTAATGAGCAGTAAAAGTCATTTTCGAGTGACGCTTTTGGAATTTATGTGAATAGCCATAAAACACTGTTGTTTTCGAGGCACTTTATGACAGATGAATGAGACGACGCTGAATAATAATATTATTGCATTGTTTTTATGTGACATGAAAAATCCTTTTACATAAATTTCTTCTTACAGCTGCTAATGCCACCACACAATGAAATGGGCATGTTTCACTCTTTCTTCCATTTCCATCATTTATTGTCAATCGTAAAGCATGTATGTATGCCATTAAGTGTTAAAAAATAGATTTTTCTCACATTGAATTTGGAAAAAAAAAAGTTTTTCTCAATCTTTGGCCCTGAATTAATTAAAATTAAATTTTTTGGCAAACTCACAAAAAAAAGTTGATAGAAATTAATTAAAGTGCTTTCTTTGGGTTGTCACCATCTGCATACATACACACACATATGTGAAACATATAGAATGTAAGTAGAATGAGAGGGGGACAAAGAAAAAGTTTGTCCTTTATATATTATCCTCATGTGTGTTATACATTTTTCCAACATATTACCACTGACATTCCATGCGTGCACAGTTAAGTGTTTTTATTGTATTTCTTTTTTCAAAATCTACTTCCATTTCACTTCCCAAAAATATAAAAAGTTTCATCCTTTCTCTTGAAAAGTGTTGAACTGTATTGTGTTATAGTAAAAGGGATACTATTTTGATATCAAAAATATTTTTTTCATGATGAAGTGTTTTAGTTTTTATGTTTTCAACTTAAATCTCATTGTCATCCATAATTCTAACATGTGATTTATGTATAAATGATAAAGAGCTTCTTTAAAGTAAAGTAGATTTTCATTCTATAAAACTGAATTTCTACATACACCAATCATTTGTATATCGTAAAAACATTAAAGTTTTTATAAATTTACATTTCCAATAAATTCCTTTTGCTTCCACCTTCTAATTTTATTCTAAACTCCCTTAAATAGTTTGAAAACGATTCGGCAATTTTCCAATTTGCATAAATATTTCAAATGCTTCATCTTCTTATTTTTGTTTTCAGCTCACTTTTTCGCTTCATTATTTAGTAATAGGAGTAGTATTGATTTTGTGATTACTAAAGATTTTTTTTGCCAGTTGGAATGAATTGAAAAAAAATTTTCTTACAGTAAAACCATCAATTTGTTTCTCCTTCTTTATTTAGTCAATAATACCTGTATTCATCACATTCTCGTTGTATAATTTAGAAAATTGAATTTATTTTTGAATCACGACGGTAAGAGAGAAAAAGTGCTTTGTGCCAAAATACCGTAAGGATAAAAAATATGTATTGAATGAATAAATTTTATCGTAAACTACAAGGAGAGAGAGAATGAAGCGAACGCGAGAAGAACGGAAAAAAGTTTATGCGACGAAAATGGATTTCATAGTAAATTAAACATGAGCGTACATACATATTGTCAGTAACCTAGTAGACGAGGAGAGAAAGAATGAAATCCTCTCTTTTTCTTTCTAAAATTTATGCCAAAAATGAAGTTAAAGCTGTTCGTGCTGAGCTTTTCAGCGTACATATGTAGTGAAAGTCATTTAATTCTTGCTCTGGAAGCACACGCTCAAGCGTAAGCTAATGCTACCGAACAGTATGTAAAAGAGAGAAATTATATATGCAAATTGAAAACGAAAGAATGGTGGAAAAAATTTACAGAGATTTATGACGGAAATTAAAAAACGTAGCTCATAAGGTTGTAAATTTTTTACAACATTCGAGAAATAAGTGGACGGAAACTTCTAGTCCCACGTGAATCAAGGTAAAAAAGTAAACTTTTTACTAAATTGTATTTTATTAACTTTTGTGGCTTGGTTTTTTTGATATGCTACATAATGCTGTTTATTGTGGCAATATTTCAATTTTTTCACAAACGCACACAAGAAAGAACTTTTGCCTTGGCATGCAAACTCTTTCAACGAAACTAAATATAAATGTGTAGATGTATTATTTATTTAAAATTAAGAAATAGACAACATTTTTTGATGTGAAATAATTCATATTTTAATAATTTAGGACAGTTAGTTTGCAAATAGCTAAGCTTGTTAACCTATTCATATTGTATATTTTTACGACGTAGAAGATGATGGCCTTAAAATTTATACAAAGGTTTTATTAATTAGTAAAGAATTTTTCATCGAGAAAATTAAAATGAAATCTATTAGAGCTTAAGGTTATTTAATAAAATTTCTTTCGAAGAATTCAAAGAATCATTTTAAAAGGTTAATTTATTTTTAAAACAAGAGGGTTTCATTAAATATCCTAAAGCTTTATTTGGCTTATTTTTATCAAAATTCAACTTGACTGACCGACAAAGTCAGTTTTACGATCTATTTAAGACAAAATTTACAACATATGAAAAGCAAATTGTGTCATGAATGAAATTTTACTATACGCACATATTGAATTTCTACAACAAAATAAGCAAACACATACAAAAAGAGGGAGGAAAGAGTCAAAAAATTACTTCATAAAAAATAAAAGCACTTTTATCCATCTGCCTATGTATATAACAGACAAACAACAAAAGGCCAAAAAAGAATTTGTTCAATCCCTCCTGATACATGTTATTCTCTTTCGCTTTGTTTTCAACTCACACAGACATAAACATACATTGTAAGAACTGGAATATTTTAGTCAAAAGGTTTAATCCATGAAATAGTTGCTTCTGGCTGCTACTGTTATTACGGAATATGTATAGTGCGTAAGTATCTATCTATTCAGAACATGAGACCATAGACTACCATTTTCACATGCTAAAATGTAATTTTTATGACATTTTGATGCGTCGTTCCATCACGATAAAAAATAGCAGCAGCAGATCTGAACTGCTGAGGGAAGAAGCTAGCATAAGTCGATGTTATGATGGATTATTTTCCCTTTTTCTGTTTTGTTCATTCTACTGGTATACATATTTTTGAATGTAAGTTTTGAATGATGGTGATAAAAAAGAGAGATTCCATCCCATATCAATGAAATGATGTTGAATCATAAATTCTCTTAAAGCCTATTTCAATGTTTTTAAAAAAGCAACAAAAAGGTTTTGCTTGCTTATAAACCATAAATTGAAAACCTCTTTGTTGCTCTAGTGGTCACAAAGTTTATTTATGATAATTTCATTAATTTTTAAACAATTTCATCCCATTATATTTGTTCTGTTTAGTATCAATTAGCATCTTCTATTGAATTTCATTACAATTCACCCTCTGTTATCATCACTTCTCTAATGTATATAAATATTCATTAAATAATTATTCAGGCAAATATTCTTACGTTGATAAATTTTAATTCAATTAATTGTAAATTGAATATTTACCATTTTTTGCTAACAAACATGTTTGGCTAGGAATTTTGAAAAATATTTAAATGTAACAGAAAAATTTGATGTAGATCAGTGTTGTCAAAACTGTGTACTATCAACATGGTGTACCGTGAAAGTAGTACAGTGATAAACTTTATTTCTCTTAATTTATTGTTGTAATTTTTCTGAGAAATGATTTTGTAACTGTACGTTTATATTTAATACGGGTATATTTAAAAATTGTGTTTTCAAAATACGTTTCATTTAAGATTGTCAATGATTTAGGAGAAAAATCAATTCTGAAAGTTTTTCGATGGAAGGTTTTCGGTAAAACTAGATTCTGAAAGTATTAAAATTATTAAATAAACTATAACTTTAATAATATTTTGTGAATTTAAATTAAGTATTTTTTTCATTATTAAAACAATGAATCAATTTGAGTTTTTACTATTTGAAAATATAAAATAAATAAGTGACTTCTTGAGATAAAAATTTGTCTATACTTTAAAAGTAATTTATTAGAAATTTTCATTAACAAAGAAAATCAAATTTACTCAATCATTATAATGGTTGAAGCTCAGCTAAATTCAATTATAAACTTAGATAAATTTATTTAATAATTTAATTAAACTTTTTTTAAACATCGAATTTTTTTCTAATAACTTAATTAAATTAAAATTCTCCTTCAATGCTTCTTTATTTTTGAATACTGAAACAAATAGTCTGAACGTGAATTCGCGTGTAAAATTTAAAATTTTCCAAGCGATAAAAAGCACATAGGAACAAATGCGAGAGAAAGAAAATTTTTCATCGTAAATAACAGACTTACCTTTCTGCTTTCTTTAATAGTGAATATCGATGAGCTAAATATAAAATTTTTTAAAAATTTTCACTTCAAATTTAAGCTATGAGTTTATTTGCAGTGACAGTCCAGTAAATTTGAATTTAACGACCAAAATCAATGGTTGAAATAAAATATTTTATTATTTCTTAAAATTCCCTGTTTGTATTCAAAAATTTCAGATATAAAAGTCATTAAACCTCTCACTGGGTTCNAAACATTTTTGATGATGACTTTCTTTTAAATGAATTTACTGAATAAAAAGCTGTGTTTTTAATCACTAACCTTTATATATAGGACGTTTTAATTAAATAAATATGAATCTTTTCATGAAAAATTTCCATGTTTTTTAACGTATTTTTTCAGTTTTGTAAAATCTATATACGTATATATATTCGTATATATTCGTATATTTTTTTTTGAATATACGTATATATACGTATATATACGTATATTTGCCCAACCCTACTTCAAATTTAAGCTATTAGTTTATTTGCAGTGACAGTCCAGTAAATTTGAATTTAACGACCAAAATCAATGGTTGAAATATTTTATTATTTCTTAAAATTCCCTGTTTGTATTCAAAAATTTCAGATATAAAAGTCATTAAACCTCTCACTGGGTTCCTCCAAGTTGTAAATTTTCATGTTCAATCGACAACAGATTAAGCGATCAGCTTTGAAATTGATAAAATTGAAAAAATATACAGAGCTTTTTTCTCCTCCATCTCTTTTTTGCTATAAAAGTCAAATAAATATTGTTTCAGTATAAATTCATTCACGAGCTTCATGTAAAAAATTTTTTGTGGTTTTGTATTGGAAAAGAATTTATCGAAATTTTCTCTTTCTACGCTTTTATTTTCCATATTTCCTCAAAACAAAATTATTGCCATAAAAAGTGTTCCGAATGTTAAGCATACAAAAAAGCCACAAAAATACACAAATTTTTTTTAAAAAAAGTAGAAATGGAGAAAGATAGATAAAGTTCAAAATGTGTGTTTTTACAGTTTGAGGTTTATTTGATAGTGAGCGAAGCAGAAATATATGTGTTTATTGATTTTTATTTATTTTATTATAATATGCAGGAGGTTAAATTGGTTTTTACTTTGAAATCTTTTATCATCAGAATACAAATTCTTTATCACATAAAAAACAATTGCTTTGGAATAAGTACAGTGTAATGTTTAAGCTAAATTGGATAAGAATGAATAACTTTGAAATAAGAAGTATTACACATTCTCTTTCAATTTCTAAGCTTAACTTATTCGTTTCTACTCAAAATTTCCTACTTTCATTCTATCTTTTTATCTTTTTAGCGGATTTTTGGAACAACAATGCCGCTTATAATTTCATTTTGGCTGGCTGGCTGGCTGGTGATGTTGAGGCGTGAGATCTC
This sequence comes from Polypedilum vanderplanki, assembly GCA_018290095.1. Classification (NCBI taxonomy): domain Eukaryota; kingdom Metazoa; phylum Arthropoda; class Insecta; order Diptera; family Chironomidae; genus Polypedilum; species Polypedilum vanderplanki. The sequence goes on along the minus strand of CM031380.1, from coordinate 21,864,632 downwards.
GAAAACTATAATAGCTAGAGACTTCCGGTTTGTTGTGTTTGATTTGTGCTATCGGTTTATTCAGGCGACGCTTAGTTATGTTTCTATTATTTATTGCGTTAATTAGGAAATTACGAATTTAAATTTCCAAATTGAAAAACGTAAACAAAGCGAAGTTGGCTGCGAAAACGATTACAGCGCCACCAACGGCAAATATTGGAACTTCAAATATTTTGAATATTACTCAACCGTTATTTTTCATTCAACAAAATTTATTATAAGATTCTGTAAATTGCAGAGTCCGAAACCGTTTGGTATTTTAGTTGAAAATAATTAAAAGTCAACTTAAAACCAACTAAAATTTAATCGATTAGGCTTTTATTTTTAATCGAATATGTTCTTGTTCATTTTTAGTTATTTGTAAAACCGTTTCGGACTCTACTAAATTGAACTTCAATTTAAAACGCTCGCCGTACTTTCATGCATTAAAATTTTACAAATAATTACGATTTTGCTTATATTTTAAACTATTTTGATCAAATTATTTTAAACTGTAAATCTATTTTTCAAACGAATCTAATAAGTCTGTAATTTGTCAACATACACTGATCTAGGCACCAAAAATGCGCTAAAGTAATCCGTTCTATGGCGGACACTTTCGGTATCAGTTTTCTCTACATTATTTCTTTAACTACATACTGTTTTTTACTGCTAGATATTTAAATTAATTAAGATTAAAAATGTCATATTGAGTAAAGTATGATTGTCTAATATTGTATAAGAACAAGTTATTGCGTGTCAAATGTGACATGAAAATTAAAGAACTTATTGCCTTAGCATATATTTTGAAAATATAAGAAAGAATATAAAAATTTCTATTGATTTTTACAAAAAAATTTAATAAAATAAAGAAATAAATACAAGTTTTACTTTCAAGTAGTAAAAATTTAATATTAAATAGCAAAAAGATTCTCTTTAATGACATGCATAAAGTTCTTCATGTGTGTGCTTTTTTCGATGAGTGATGACAGTGTTTTGAATACAAATTATGTATTAGTTGGGTTTGTTTTAATAATATTATCATAAGGGGAGAAAGCTGCGTAGTCTTTATAGCATCAAACCAGAGCAGTCGAATTAAGTCAAGTAATCTTGGATTGGCAACGTGACAAAACTTGATTGAATCGACTAAGAGACAAACTTTTCGCTCTTCATTCGAATTAAGCTCGTTCCGAAACGAGAGGAGGACATAAAAGTTCTTGTCAATATCGATTTTCCCTAATGTATAAATAAGCAGTAAAGGCTCTTGTGGAAATGACATATTACCGAAAAGTTCAGCTTTTTTTGTTAACAACGAGATAGGGAGAGTCGGCATGAGGTAGGAGGATCTGACAGTCAACAAAGAAGAACATTGTAAATTCACACATCATCAAATCTTTCTTTATGCATCATTAGAGTAGTGTGTTATCATTAATCAAGTTGTCTGCTGTGTGTGCGAATGTGTCTAGAGATTGTTTAACGCTGCTAATGAAGTGTAATCGAAACGAAATCATTGAAAGTATCATGAGGAAATTCACCTTTCTCTCTTCGGCCACAAAACATTTATTTCATGTAGTAAGCGAAGCGGCAATGCGGTTGTGTTTGTGTCTATGTTTTATCTGTCAGCAAATTTTCATTCTTTGATTTATGATTCTTTCTCGCATAGTATGAACCGTACTGCACATCATTATCATTTTATGTTCGAATGTCATCACTCACTCTGTCTATCTAATACATGTGTGAAAATTCGAGTTAAAATAGTGAAAGGAGGTAAATTTACAGTATCTAATTTTTTCTAACAATGATTGATTGAATTTGAATTTTCTTGTAAATTGTAAACTTAATTTCAAAAGTTTAGCAATTTTACAGTTTTTAAATCAAAAAATTGTTTACTTTAATCTTTTTGGTTTTTTGCTTCATTTCTTTTTTATTGGTCATTGAAAAGTAAATATTTATTCATAGAAAGAAAAAAAGTTTCAATTACAAGAAAAAAAGCAGAGGTAAATAATCAAAAAAGTTAATGGAAATTCTCTGCATTTCACTCTATTAAATTTTTAGTGAATTGTATTTCATTGCACAAAAGTATTCAAAAGAAAAAGTTTTTTGATGCAGTTATCAATTTACTTCAATGTGAAAAAACTGTAAACAAGATTTGTTGCAAAATAAGCAACTAATAAATGAAACTAACTAAGCTTTAAGAGTTGATGAAATTTTTTATTTATCTTTTAGCGAGGTTCAGTGAATTGTTCACATTCACTGACTCATTCAGTCTTTTACATGGCTGATATTCAGTGCAATTTCATTAAACAACGACCTAGAAAGTTTTTCACTCACTCACAATTATGTAAGATTTTTTTCGTTTTGAACTTTTCCATTTATTTTTAAATTTTTTCCTTTTTCTTCAAGCAAGAAAGAGAGAAAACTGAAATTAAAACGACATTGCATAAAAACTTTACCAGCAGTGACTGTAAGGAGAAACTTTTCTACCCGTTCTCTGCTTTTTTGTGCTGTTAAACGAATGTTTTATAAATAAGTTTTAATTTTGAATTCAACATCTTTAAAAAACAGTAAATGTATTAAATTTCCACATTTTTTTGCTTCTAGTTTTTTTAAATTGGGAGAAAATCAAAAGCAAAAAAATTCTTTTATTTTAAGAATTCTTAAATCAACAAAATTTATACGAATATATTCAATAAATTTTCTGAAAATTGAAATACAAAGATATTTATCTAAACAATTTATCATCCCTTGAACAATGTAGACATTCCTTTGATACTAACTTATAAATTTCATTGTGTCGTGAAACATTTGCGGCGTTAGTCACATTTAGTGACAATAAATAAAAAATTTTTTCTCTTTTTATTCTTCATCGTTCTTTTATTAACAATTTTACTATCATACAATAAAGAGCAAATGGCAACAACAACGATGAAGAAATTTTGATGTGTAAATTTTTCAACTTTCTCATACTGTTTTTTCCTCACAAAAAAAACTTCATATTTCAAATTTTTATGAATATGAAACAAATGCTTTTCATAACAATTTCAAGTAAAAGAGACAAATGTATGTGAGGCATATAAACAGTATGAAAAAATTGTTATGCACAATTTGAAAATTGCTAGATAATGCTTTGACATTATAAACACTTTAGTAACATGAAGGCATTTCAGGAACATTTGTTACACTTTTATTTAAGTATGTATATCTTTCCCTATGTGAATTATTAGAGTTCCGACTACTATATAACTTTATCGTATGTGTGTTTGTGTTTCTATGAATGATAAAATAAAGGAAGGAAAAGTTTTTCGATTCACCTGACTTTTGTAGCTTGTAATCTGAATTGTGGAATATTCTTTTATTACACATTTAGGTATTTTAGGTATGGACACTTTGAATAACTTTTTACCTCAGAATTTGAAGAATTTTGGGATGGAATTTCAAAGGGTTTCGATTTTTTTAGCATTACAGATTTTCCTAAGAGAAAGTTCAAAAATTAAATTGTTATCCTATAAAAGCAATAAATCAGCTAGAGAACAAAAATGTTTTAGTGATAGGAAAATAGGAGGTAGTAACAGAACTGTTGTCTAGCATTATCTTATATTTCTACAACCAGTACTTCAAAATATTTTCAATTTTCATATTTCACTTTTCACTCTTTCAACAATATCGACATTTGAAGCAAGTTAGGAAGTTTATTTAACATAAATATTATTATGAGCTTTTTGCACGAGACGACGACGCTTTAATTAGACGGAACGACTTCAAACATGACAAAGCTTTTCATAAAATATCACAAACTCACGCAAAAAATTTTTTTAGCAAAAACTTTCAAAATAACAACAAGGAGAAACTTTTTAGTCGTGCCATTTTTGTGAATCAGAGCACTTTAGAGAAATCTCATTGGATTTTATGATATCAAAAGAAGAACACAAGCTTATCATTTTTATATTCCATTGGAAAGCGAAATTTTGCGTTACCAAAAATAGACATAAAAGCGATTCGTGCATGATATTGTAACGACTCATAAAAACGCTAATTTTTCAAAAAATGTGCGATCCACAACGTATACACACATACAAGTTTATACATACAAAAGAAACTTATTAGAGGAGTGAAGAACATGGATGACCTATAAATCTCTTTAATGATCTCATTGAAGAAGCGCTCAAGTCAATTTAACGAAATAAAAAGCGCTTTTTTATCCGCGCGAAATTGCTCGTGAGGGAGAGATATTACGAACGCCCCAGAAATGAAGACGAGCATGAATGAAAATGTTTTAATATTATCACACAAAAAATGAATTGCTTTTTCTCTCTTCAAAAAGGCGCGTGAAAACTTTTCCAGCTGAAAATTGCGACTTTTACATATTTATACATATACACTTATGGCAGACAAATATGAATTGCTAAATTGCATCCTGACACTATACACTGAATAATTTGAAATTTATATTGTAGTTGATAAGTTATACATGCAATTGTGTTTATTATTTTAAATGCATATATGCATAAAATAGGAAGAAAAGAAAGAACAGCTGGTGAGAAGTATTTAAAATTTTAATTTAAAGCAAGTTCATAAATGATAATCTAATATTCGACATGACCATCGAGAGAGAAAGAGAATTCAAAAGAATTAGAAAATGCAACAGTAATCTACATAATACTATTGACTTACATAAATTATAATCCTTATGAATGTAAATACCATATATATGGTATAAATTTTGTTGTTTTTTGTTTTCCTTAATTTATATGCTGCAAAATGTTTACTTAGTCATGTTTATTTATTACACAAAAGTAAGTACTTTATAGCATTACTTCTTCATCCAATTGTGATTTCACGTCTGTATGAGAGTTTTGCAGTTTTGTTTACGCGCTTCATCATCGCGATAGAAATGAAAATGAGTGAATGAACGAATGAAAAATTCAAAACCAGTTTTGTGGAACTTTATGGAGTCTAAGTGGTTTAAGGGATGGATTTGGTGTTTGTTGTGATTATAAAAGTTTTTTTGTTTTGCTTCTGTAAAGTTAGATATTTCAGAAAGTAAATAAAATTATTTTAAAATTTAATTCTAATTTCACAAAAGATTTTTGTCTTCTGACAAATTTGTATAACTCAATCGAGAGTTTCGCTATGATTTACGTTATATACCAGACAATTTTAAGCATTAATGTTAAGTAAAAAGGTTTGTTTTTACTCTACAGATAATTGAAGTAGCAAAACTGAAGAAAGTAACGAAACTTTGCATTCTTCATTGTTTTATCTTTGCATCAGTTCATAGATTGAGTACTTTTCAGAACAAATTTCTGATGATGAGCATTTGCAGTTTTCATAGAGCGCAATGTTTTCTCTCCATAGCAATGTCATAACCATTTGTATCGTCTTTTATATAGTAAACAGGAATGGATTGTTGTCAACGGTCTTGAGGGTAAAAAGAAAAGCTTCTTTATTTGCTATTTTTGAAAATATTTTTTTTAAAGAATGTCAAGAGAATTCAATTTTATTATTTTTAATTTGAATTTTATCTAAACAGTCCTTAGTTCATGAAAAATAAAAACTTTTTATGGTTCTGCAATAACATCAATTTTTGTGAAGAAAGAAAATTTTCTTGTAATTTATTTCAAGAAAATTTTTTTAACATTGATCAAAAAGAAAATTTCATAGGAAATTTGTATTACATAAGTCTCATTTTTTAGCAGTTTTTCAACTTCAGTTCAAAAAATATTTCTTTTAAATATTATAAAATAACCAAAGTATTTTCGTTTGATTTCTGAATCAAAATTCATGAATATTTTTTATTTAAATTGCAATTTGCTTTTCATCAATTTGCATCTCTTTTTGAACTTTACTTTTTTTCTATTCAAAAGTCTAACTCTTTCTGTGTGAATGGTTTTTCATAAATTCTCATGAGCGCATCAAGTAAAAACCGCAATTCAGTTCACTTGCTTGTTTGAATATCAAGGAGAAAAAAGATTTTTTGTTCATTCTTTCCTGTAAAACTTCCTTCTCCTGCTAGCATGATGAAACGAGAAAAAAAACGGAATTCATTTCCTTCATGAATATTTCATATCATCACGATGCATTTATGGAGTGTTTAGATGAAGTAACCAACTTTTTTCTGCTTTAGTTTTCCCATGATGTAACATTATTTTCTCTTTTATTATCAGGTCAATTCTCACGGTTGATGAAAATCTTATGAAATTTCTATTTTATTTTACAATGGTTGAAATTTTTATTATTGATTTGATTGTGTGTTAGTTGCCGTATCTTTAAGTTTCCTTTTTTATAAAATCAAATTGGTAACACCCAATAAAAAGTTTTTAAGTGTTCAAGAGTTGCTTTATGCATAAATTTAAGGCGCTAAAGTTTTTCATTCTCTTAAAAAACATCATAATAAACTTTTCTTCATTATTTATAAATTTTTATGAATGTTCCTTTAAGGCATTATCTCTTATTTCCTCTTCTTTTTTTGCAATTTGCACTACCCCACACACATGTTCAAAGATAAAGAAGAAAAGACAGGAAAAAGAGAGCACCCACAAAAATTACCACAGGCACATAGATGAATGAACTTGAAACAGTAAGAAACGACCAAAGAAACTCTCATTACTTACTTAATAGCATAAGAAGGAAAGCAAACGAGTAAGACTTCAAAAAGTTTAATTCATTATGTTGAAGATGAGATGAAATAAATAAAATACCCTTATTCCAAGTAGAGTAATCTTTTTTAATTAATTATCAAGAAAAGAGACGATAGAAAGAAGATGTGAGTAAAACTAAGAGTATCTTCAAAATTAAGAAACTAAAGACATTTTTTATTGATATATTATTAAAATGCTTTATTTTAAAGATTTTTCTAATTCCTAAAAAATTTAAATTAAAAAGTTCCATTAATTTAGAAATTTTTCTTAATTTTCCATTTCTTTAAATATTTAACTTTTGACATTAAACCCATTTAAAGTTTCTCTAACTAATATATTTACATGCCCATTTATGTTACTGTAGAAAACAAAAGTTGAAATGTTAAACTAATAATGTCTTACAAAATGTTTTCTCTCTTTTTTTTATATCTTTAGAAATGACCATGATAAATAAATAAATAAATTTTACTTCCTTAAAAGGAGAAGAGAATACAAAAAACTCATGAAGAAATGATGAACTCGAGAGTAAGTAAAGAAAAGGAGAGAGAGAAAAGGACATGACAATAGAAACTGATTTCTTGGCGTTATCAATTAAATTAAATGTTTTTGTTATTCTGTCCTTTCTCATACCAATTTCAGTATTTCGTGCTCTCAGTAATTCTATTCAGGCACGAGACAACTCATCACAATCCTAAAAAAGATGTTTAATGGAGCAAGACGCTTCAAAAAGAATGAGAAACCTAGTTAGGATTAAGACAGTCATTTGATACATTTCTTAAATTAAGTTAGCTATCCATTATCCAATTTCAATCTTCATCTTGCTCCATCATTTTTCACTCGCTCGTACGAAATTATTTCATCTCACTACCATCGACGACCATGACGTGGAATTGTGTTTCATCATCATTATCATCATCATCAGCAGCACAATAGCTTAAATTTAATTATCTTTAGCTCTCGTTTTTTATTCAGAAAATTTTATAGACAGTTACTTATTAACATTGTTCCTAATAGTAACTCGTGCTAGTGAATTTAATAACGAATTTAATTATTTTATTCTTCCTAAATTATTTTTTGCAATCAAATTTTTCCTGTGTAATAAAAGTAAATTAGAGATAAGAAAATATTAAATTCAATTGTAATTTCATTTTGAAAATGTTCATTTTATGAGAAAGTTGTATTATTTAAGGGTTTTTCAAAAACTTTGGTTTTTGGTGGCAGTTTATGACAGCTGCTTTTACTTTTTTTGTACCAAATTTTTTTCAAGATAAAAAAATATTTTTTTTTAATTCAAATTTTAGTTTAAAGATCATGCTTTTAAATTAGTTTTTAAGAAATCTCGAGAAATTTATAAGTGACGCTTTGATCGAATTTCAAATCCAAAATAACCGTTTAATTTAAGTAAAAAAGATTAATTTAAAAGTTATTAAGAAGGAAAATTTTTATTTCTATGATGTCACAAACGTTGTGATGTCACAGTGTCACAAAAAGAATTCAAATAAAATTTTAAATAAATTTGGTCAAATTTTTTGATCGTTAAAAACAATAAAAACAGAACCTGGAAAGACAGCTGTTTTACCGTTTTTTTAAAAGTAATGGAAAACTCTATTTTTTTTTAAAAAATAATAATTTCACAATATTATCATCAAAAAATCTATACTTTAAGTACTTAATCAAAACACACTTACTTAATTAAGATAAAAGTTCAATAAAATTAATTTGTTTTCTAACTTTTTAAAGTAAACTCTTTAAAGATGTATGAAAACATAATTAAGTAATAAATCCTAGTATTATAACTTCAACAAAATTTCTTCAAACACATGACAAAATTCAAGAAGGTTCATGATTTGCTCAAGAACACCAGAGGCAACAGAAAACTTTCTTTCGTTTTATCTAAAATCTTTACTTTTACATAAATATCTATAAAGTATCTTTCATTTGCAATAGACGAGAATTTGGTTGTTGTTGAAGTAAATTCACTTTTAGATAAACAGCAGAGAAACAGAGACGATAAGGATGTATGTCGGTAGCAGCGTACGAGTTAAGCAAATATTTTCGAAAAGTATTGATCCGAAATTGAGATTTTACCCTGCACTCATAGAAAAAATTTAATATCAGATATTAAATTTGTATGGAAAATTTTAACATTTAATATTAACTTGAGCTCTTATAAATAAATGTTAAAATTTTAATATCAAAACGTTAAAAACAGTTCTTACCACCAAATATTAAAATTTTAACATTTTGTTCTTAATATTTTAAATAT
>CM031380.1:21812346-21855210 GCA_018290095.1 Polypedilum vanderplanki | reverse complement strand
ATAAAGACGATTTCGAGAATTTTAATAGATTAGGATTATTAGCAGCAATTACATTACTCGAGTTTTCATAAATTATATTTCTATATGAAAATGTAAACAAAACAAAAAATAGCTGTTAAATTCTTAATTGACTGCTATATGCTACAACTTAAATTTCAATTATTTCATTCGAATTCTCACAAATATTATAAATGAAATTTCCTATACATTTGAAATTTACTTTAACCAGTATATCTTATCGCATGAATCTGTTTTACAAACGCATCTAATATTTCTGTAATTTGTTATAAACTCTGATCTAGGCATCAAAAATGCGCTTAAGTACACCGATCTGCAACACGGGTACTTGGTCACTGGTTTTTAAATTTTTTAAATTTATCATCATGAAAAAGAGTTATTTTTTGATTTTATAAAAAATTTTATTCTGATAAGACTGATAAATTTTTACCACATGAGGAATCTTAACATACATTCTTTTGATTTTTCTCAATTCATTCAGTTGCATCATCTAATAACCTGTAACTTTAATTAAATTCATGAAGATGACTAGCTAGCAACTTGCATAATGAAATGTAATTTTTTTAATACCATAAAATTAATGTCTTAGTTGCGATTATAGAAATCTATTTGGTCATTGGTAAACGGTGAAGTGCTTCACTCGCACTAAATTTTATTTTTGAAAATCGTTCTTATAACATTAACACTAATTAGTGAAAATTTTATAAACAATTTTTAATATACAGTGTATATATGTAAGATGAATAAATAAAAGCTATATTCTTTTTTGTTAATAAATTAAATTTATTTTTTTCTTTGTCATTTTTAATCTCTTTACAAAAGTAAGTAAAATAAAATATTTTCATGCCAAAATAACAGTGAAAATATAATAAAGTGATTATAATAAACAAGAAAAATGAAACAAACAGAGAAATATTCTTGCTGATCAAAATTTCTACAATTTTTTCTCTGCTCGCTACACAGCAAAGATTTAGCCGAAAATGTAAAATAATTTTCAAAAAAGTGGATTCCATCTAAAGAGCAGAAATGTTTTACGCTTATTATTACATTACATTTAAGGAAAAAATTCCAGCCCACCTAATTTCTTTTCAATATTATTTCAGAGCAAGGAGGGCGTGGAAGAATTGTAAACATATCAGAAATGCGTGTTCAAGTTGTTACCATTATTAAAAAATCTCATTTAAAGGAGATTCACAGATAAATGTGTCTCTTTCTCGTTTATGTCTTAAAGAAAGAAAAGTTGCGGAATGTTTTTGAAATTTACATGATAATTGAATTGCATGGAAAAAAAGAAGAGGATAGAGATGGAAAAATGATGAGCCTTGCATTATTAAGTGGATTTACATGAAGGTAAGCAAAATGTAAATATTTGAGTCAAATACGCAAATGTAAATCCCTTAGATTATTTTTAGAGCCTTTCATTTCATTCTCGCACTCTCTTTTTGTATTTCTCTCTTAATCTATTTTTCGTAGTTGTATTGCTCTTCATCCTCGTAACGCGATGTCGTTTGTGCAAAATATGGGCGTCGCTGTTGTAAGGAAATATTAATTTCATCTGGTGAACGATAAGCGTTTTGCTGCTGCTGCTGCTGTTGCTGCCGGTAGGCATTCTGATGCTGCTGTGTTCTGACAACGGGTTAGGCTATGGGTCGTTGTCGTATATGTAACAAAAAAGAATAGAAAATGAAAAACATGAGCAAAATTCTCTGTTATATGAAAAATGAGCTCCTAGAGATTCTAATTTTCTGATATCATGATGATATGACTTGTAGGTAGTACTCACTTGATGTCTTACGGAGCACGTTCATGCTCATCATCATACTCTTGTCGGTCATCACTGTAAATGTTCTCTGGATAATAGCGCTCATGATATCTATTTTGATGAAAAATTTGACAAGATTATATAAGAGAAAAAAGAGGATGACTGGGATAAACCGCAAATATAATGCTCATATACATACCTCAGTGAAACATTTGGTTTCGATTGAAATTCTTCCATGTTGATTGGCTTGTAGAGATAGTCATTTACAAAGTGGTATTTACTTGATTGCTGACAGATGTTTTCATCTGATGGCGGCATGCAAATCAAATGAACTTGATGGAATGTTGCTCCTATTAGAAATAATAAATCATGAATTTACTTTTTCAACATATTTATGGGTATGAATAAAGAAATTATTTTTAACTTTTTGAAATAAATATAAAGAATTTTCATTACCTTCAGGGCATATCCAACTGTGTTTTGTATTGTCTTGGCAATAGTGAAAAATTGACAGTCGACTGTATCATCAGCATAATATCCGTCGTTCGATCGCTGCAAGAGAATGTTGACTTTTCAAGTAAAAGCGCTAAATGGTCAGGTTCTTCCTCTTCCAACTCTTGCTCAATTTTGTCTTTTTGTTTCTTCGTCAATTGTTGTTTTCTTTGCTGTTGATGTTGTTGCTGCTGATGAGATGTTTGCTGCTGTTGATATTGACGTTGTTGAGGTGCTGCAGTTGGTCGATGGAATGATTGAACTGGTACAGCTGGAATATTTTCTTCATTTCTTCTTCTTCGCTATAAAATTCTGCTGACTGTTGTTGCTGATGCTGTTGCTGTGCTAACTGTCTTGCACGAATTTGTTGAAGAGTTGCGGGTGATAGTTCCTGGTCTTGCTCTGTCTTTTTTGCTTCAACGCGAATTTGAAATTGCGGCTGTTTTGCTGCTTGCTGTTGTGCGGTAGCAAGTGTGGCAGTCGTTGCCAATAGCAACAAAATTGAAAACTGAAACGGTAGCTGTGGAGAAAAAAAAATGTGAAATTAGACAATAAAGTCGGATTGAAGCGATTACGAAAAATCAATTATCTCTGTTTCTATGTGTATGTACAATATCAAACGATTTTAATCCAAGCATCCGAAGTGAAATGCATATGAACATTAAATAATTGACGATGAGACATGACTTGAGGCGAGCGATGTTTGCGCACAGCACTTTTATGTGTGTTTGTGTGCATGCATGGAAATTTCAATTTAATTATCCCGCTTGCTCTTGCCATCTTCGCGTGTCACTGCTAAGTCAAAAAGTTTTGTGTACACGAAGTTCATTCATTAGCCGTAAGCAAATGGGGTTTCATTAGGAATTTCATGCATTGTGAACTTGACAAACGCCCAAGTTGAAGAATGAATGTTTTTAAGAATTTAAAGGAATATTTTATTCATTTAACAGTTTTTTAGCGCATTTTTGGAACAACAATGCAGCTTATACATTCACTTTGTTCGGCTGGCTGGCTGTGCTGGCTGTTCGGCTCCCGGTGTCCCTCTGAGATCTCGAAAACTATAATAGCTAGCGACTTCCGGTTTGTTGTGTTTGATTGTGCTAAAAAGTTAGTGCGGCGACGCTTATTTATATTTCTGTCATTAGTCACATAACTTGGGAAATTGCGAATTAATTTTTCATTTTGAAAAATTTGTAAACAAAATTTTTTTCGCGAAGTTGACTGTGATCAAAAAAATTTTCAAGTGCGCGTAGCCAACTTCGCGTATTTTAAATTTGACCTTTTTTTTTTTTTTTTTTTTTTTTTTTTTTTTTTAATTTTTTTTTTTTTTTTTTATTTTTTTTTTCCTTTTTTTTTTTTTTTTTATTTTTTTTTTTTTTTTTTTTTTTTTTTTTTTTTTTTTTTTCTTTTTTTTTTGTTTCTTTCAAATCACAAAATTATTATAAAGACGAATTTCCGAGAATTTTAAATAGATTAGGATTATTAGCAGAATTACATACTCGATAAATTCACTTTTAGATAAACAGCAGAGAAACAGAGACGATAAGGATGTATGTCGGTAGCAGTGTACGAGTTAAGCAAATATTTTCGAAAAGTATTGATCCGAAATTGAGATTTTACCCTGTAGATATTGAACTTAAATGTTTCAATAGTTTATTTAATTACTGTGTGCACTGATGAGAATGTTTGGAGAAATTTTTCTTTAAATTACTTTATATTGACACATGAGATAATTAATCTTATTTTATTGATGTAGTGAGAAAACTTTTATAAACTGGTACATATTTGAAATTCAAATTAAATAATTTCCAAGAAATTTAATGTCACGATTGTTGATTATTTAAAACAATAGATAAGAAATTTATAGGTAATTTTTTTTACATATATAAAATCAACAAAATAAATCATCAATGGGAATTCCAAAATTCCTCAGATGAATGTCATCAACTGTTATGAACCGACATATATAAAATGCCATACTCGTCATATCAATTTGCGATTTATAGAGTATTTATTAGAGCATACACATTTTTTAAAAAAATATTGTACAATATCACAAAATGCAATTCAATTTTCAAGCAGCTGGAGCAATTTTTCCTGTAGCACATTTGCCTAGGTCATCATTCAAACTCTCCAGTTCTCGATACATTTTGCGATACTCTTGGTCAATGCACTTGTTTCCTTTTAAATTCAAATATATCAAATTGGTCAAAGGTTCGAACAATTTTGGTTCAATGACACTTAATTTATTTTCATTTAACCAAATTCTTTTCATTTTCAAATTTCTTTCAAATAAACCCGCTGTCAATGATTCGAAATCATTTTTATTCAGCAAAATCTCTTGAAGATCATTGAGTTCATAGAATACAGAAACTGGGAGTTGTTGCAGTTTATTTTGTGAAAGAATAAGCATTTGCAACTTAGTAAGGCCACGGAAGGCATTTCTGTCAATTGTTTCCATATCGTTTCCACTAAGACTTAACCAATTGAGCTGTTCCGCACCGGTGAATGATGAAGCATTCAATTGTTTCAGCTCGTTTAGATCCAAATTTAAATTTTTAAGATTTTCAGCACCCGAAAAATCTCCACTTCGTAAACTACGCAATTGACAGCTTTGCAAACTAAAATCGATGAGTTGTGGAAATGTGTTGAATGTGCCCCTCGGGAAATAATGAAGACGAAGATGTGAATTGCCGCTGAAGGAGATCAGCTTTAAATCGTTATCATTCTTTCCACTTTGATGCTTTCCGACAAAGGTCGCTGGCAAGTCATTATCACTGTCAATTCGTCCTTTTGTGATTTGGCAAGGATAACCATGGTCTAAACGATAACCAAAATGGCACGTGAACTCAACCGCTGACACCAGTTCAATTATTAACAATGCAAAAAACACTAAACCAGCACTGTGAAACGAGAGAGAATTAATTGAAATTTGAGTTTATTAATAATGATGAGACTTACGCTTTCATCATCATTTTCGTTGTTGATTCTGTGACAGCAGCTTTTAAACTAAACATTGAGAATAACGAATAAAGGCAACTCTCGCAATGATATCATCAATTATCAATTCACGAGGTCACACACAAACACAAAATTTTAAAAAAGAGCGAGAGAGAAAAAAATAAATCTCATGAGAATGTCACTATATTGGGCTTTTGTCATTGCAATATAATTTTAATAATAAGTAAAAAGTATTCTCTCTGTTTATTTTGCTTGAAGAAATATCTCAATATAAAAAAAAAGTTTTATTAACCGTCAGTGACGTGTTAAAAGCGCATTTTCCCGCAACAGATTAGTTTTGTTTAAAAATTCATTGAAAGTTTCAAAAAAATTTATTCCGGCCTTTTTGAAGTCTGTACAATTTAAAACATACACTTGGGTCTAAATATTCAAAAACTACTTCTGACATGTTTTCTCGACGTTTCATGACATTTTAAGATTTTTGGATGAAAAAAATTTTTTGTTCCATGTGATGGACATCCACCACATGCATGCCCTTGGGTCAACACCAATCTAAAAACTTTTTATGCCATCTTATTGTACGCTTCAAGACCTTTCCAACGAGTATAAATATGTCTGTATTTGGAAAATTTCGATTTTTGGTTCATGTGATGCACCTGTGCGGCACATGCATACACTTGGGATAAAATGTCCAAAAATCATTTTTGACATGTTTTTTCTATGTTTTATGATATTATAAGATTTTTTGGTGAAAAAAAGTTTTTTTGGTCCATTCGGTGGACGTCCACCATATGCATGCCATAGCTCGGCATGGAGAACGAATCTCGCGGAAGCTACACCGTTACACCGGTCTCATAGTCAGAACCAACAGATTGGTGCAAAAAGTTTGGTAAAAAACCGTTTTTTTAAAGACTAGTTACGGAGACAGACGGACAGACAAAGTGGGCACAATAGCGCTTTTTTTCTAAATCTGATGGAAAATGCGCTAAAAAAAGTTTTTGAAATTTGAATTACTTTTTGAGTGTAAATTTTATTTAAATAATGAAATGTAATTTTTTTAATACCATAAAATTAATGTCTTAGTTGCGATTATGAGAAATCTATTTGGTCATTGGTAAACGGTGAAGTGCTTCACTCGCACTAAATTTTATTTTTGAAAATCGTTCTTATAACATTAACACTAATTAGTGAAAATTTTATAAACAATTTTAATATACAGTGTATATATGTAAGATGAATAAATAAAAGCTATATTCTTTTATTGTTAATAAATTAAATTTATTTTTTCTTTTGTCATTTTTAATCTCTTTACAAAAGTAAGTAAAATAAAATATTTTCATGCCAAAATAACAGTGAAATATAATAAAGTGATTATAATAAACAAGAAAAATGAAACAAACAGAGAAATATTCTTGCTGATCAAAATTTCTACAATTTTTTCTCTGCTCGCTACACAGCAAAGATTTAGCCGAAAATGTAAAATAATTTTCAAAAAAGTGGATTCCATCTAAAGAGCAGAAATGTTTTACGCTTATTATTACATTATATTTAAGGAAAAAATTCCAGCCCACCTAATTTCTTTTCACTTTATTATTTCAGAGCAAGGAGGGCGTGGAAGAATTGTAAACATATCAGAAAATGCGTGTTCAAGTTGTTACCATTATTAAAAAATCTCATTTAAAGGAGATTCACAGATAAATGTGTCTCTTTCTCGTTTATGTCTTAAAGAAAAGAAAAGTTGCGGAATGTTTTTGAAATTTACATGATAATTGAATTGCATGGAAAAAAAGAAAGAGGATAGAGATGGGAAAATGATGAGCCTTGCATTATTAAGTGGATTTACATGAAGGTAAGCAAAATGTAAATATTTGAGTCAAATACGCAAATGTAAATCCCTTAGATTAATTTTAGAGCCTTTCATTTCATTCTCGCACTCTCTTTCTGTATTTCTCTCTTAATCTATTTTTCGTAGTTGTATTGCTCTTCATCCTCGTAACGCGATGTCGTTTGTGCAAAATATGGGCGTCGCTGTTGTAAAGAAATATTAATTTCATCTGGTGAACGATAAGCGTTTTGCTGCTGCTGCTGTTGCTGCCGGTAGGCATTCTGATGCTGCTGTGTTCTGACAACGGGTTTAGGCTATGGGTCGTTGTCGTATATGTAACAAAAAAAGAATAGAAAATGAAAAACATGAGCAAAATTCTCTGTTATATGAAAAATGAGCTCCTAGAGATTCTAATTTTCTGATATCATGATGATATGACTTGTAGGTAGTACTCACTTGATGTCTTACGGGAGCACGTTCATGCTCATCATCATACTCTTGTCGGTCATCACTGTAAATGTTCTCTGGATAATAGCGCTCATGATATCTATTTTGATGAAAAATTTGACAAGATTTATATAAGAGAAAAAAGAGGAATGACTTGGGATAAACCGTAAATATAATGCTCATATACATACCTCAGTGAAACATTTGGTTTCGATTGAAATTCTTCCATGTTGATTGGCTTGTAGAGATAGTCATTTACAAAGTGGTATTTACTTGATTGCTGACAGATGTTTTCATCTGATGGCGGCATGCAAATCAAATGAACTTGATGGAATGTTGCTCCTATCAGAAATAATAAATCATGAATTTACTTTTACAACATATTTATGGGTATGAATAAAAGTTATTCTTTTAACTTTTTGAAATAAATATAAAGAATTTTCATTACCTTCAGGGCATATCCAACTGTGTTTTGTATTGTCTTGGCAATAGTGAAAAACTTGACAGTCGACTGTATCATCAGCATAATATCCCGTCGTTCGATCGCTGCAAGAGAATGTTGACTTTTCAAGTAAAAGCGCTAAATGGTCAGGTTCTTCCTCTTCCAACTCTTGCTCAATTTGTTCTTTTTGTTTCTTCGTCAATTGTTGTTTTCTTTGCTGTTGATGTTGTTGCTGCTGATGATGATGTTGCTGCTGTTGATATTGACGTTGTTGAGGTGCTGGAGTTGGTCGATGGAATGATTGAACTGGTACAGCTGGTATATTTTCTTCATCTTCTTCTTCTTCGCTATAAAATTCTGCTGACTGTTGTTGTTGATGCTGTTGCTGTGCTAACTGTCTTGCACGAATTTGTTGAAGAGTTGCGGGTGATAGTTCCTGGTCTTGTTCTGTCTTTTTTGCTTCAACGCGAATTTGAAATTGCGGCTGTTTTGCTGCTTGCTGTTGTGCGGTAGCAAGTGTGGCAGTCGTTGCCAATAGCAACAAAATTGAAAACTGAAACCGGTAGCTGTGGAGAAAAAAAAAATGTGAAATTAGACAATAAAGTCGGATTGAAGCGATTACGAAAAATCAATTATCTCTGTTTCTATGTGTATGTACAATATCAAACGATTTTAATCCAAGCATCCGAAGTGAAATGCATATGAACATTAAATAATTGACGATGAGACATGACTTGAGGCGAGCAATGTTTGCGCACAGCACTTTTATGTGTGTTTGTGTGCATGCATGGAAATTTTCAATTTAATTATCCCGCTTGCTCTTGCCATCTTCGCGTGTCACTGCTAAGTCAAAAAGTTTTGTGTACACGAAGTTCATTCATTAGCCGTAAGCGAATGGGGTTTCATTAGGAATTTCATGCATTGTGAACTTGACAAACGCCCAAGTTGAAGAATGAATGTTTTTAAGAATTTAAAGGAATATTTTATTCATTTAACAGTTTTTTTTTTAAATTTTTTAAATTTATCATCATGAAAAAGAGTTATTTTTTGATTTTATTAAAAATTTTATTCTGATAAGACTGATAAATTTTTACCACATGAGGAATCTTAACATACATTCTTTTAATTTTTCTCAATTCATTCAATTGCATCATCTAATAACCTGTAACTTTAATTAAATTCATGAAGATGACTAGCTAGCAACTTGCAATTACATGATTTATGGTTCAATGAGTAATAAAAGATGAAAATGATTGCATTCACGTGCTCATACCGGTAATATATCTTGAATGAAGAAGTTTAATATAATCAAGAAAGTGAATCAAATGAAATAAATCACTTTCGTTTGTGACTGGTATGTTCATAGAGTTAAAATAATTCATAAGAGCAAAGAAGAAGAAAAAAGTGCAATGACCATGAAAATGAATAATAATAAGAAAATTTTCAATAACACATGGAGAGAAGTTGGTCACTAGTAATTGTTTTCATTAAATTATTATTTCCTTTTGTTACTGAGTTCATATAGATTGTAAAATAAATTTTATCACTTGGTATATATTTCTCTTACTTTCTTGTGATATAACTCTTATTTTATGACAAAAATCTATTTTCTAATAGCTTTGTTTGGACTGAGTAAAACGAAATTCAAAGTCACAAGGTTGGATTCGATTTCATATGCAAAGAGAAGGAAAATATTTTCCGTAAATATCAAACTTCTGAAAATATTTAATATCGTTCAAAAGCCTCATAACATTATCTGATTTCTAATGTGTAATCCACCCACTTGTCTGTGCAATATTTATTAAAAAAAAGTCTGCTCAATATAGTACTGTGTGCGGGTCATTTATTAGTTGAGTCATCTTTCTGTGTTTTCACCTTGATATTAAAAATTAGTATGAGAAAATTTATTTTGTCAGCCTACCACTGCCTATTGAATCAGATTTAATGATGTAATGTAATTTTAATGTCCATGTATATTCTTTACTTATAAAGAAATTAGCATTTTTTTACATAATGTAACCTTAAAACATTAATTTAAAATCTATGTTATGTCGATTTATTTCATGATATTTTCTTAATTATTCCGTCATTTTTTAAAAAGTCATTTAGGTATGCTAAATATTTTTCACTTTCATCATTTTTGCAGAGTTTATAGCCATATTAAGTTTTACTGAATTTCATCTAATTATAAGCCTTTTAAAAATGAAACACTAATCGATAAAATTTTTGCTGATTTATAGTTAAAAAATTTATTGAACTAAATTTTAGATGATTTTTAGTCAACTAAAATTTGACAAGTCTCAAATACAAAAATTTTAGGATTCTTATCTTTTGTAAATCTCTCAATTTAGCTTTTTTCTTACTTAAATGTAAAAGCAGTAGCGCAATATTCACAAGAGCAATGACATTAAAAAATTATTTTATGCTCAAGATGAAGAAAAATTCCATTTTATTCACATGCAACGCAAGTATTCTTTTATCCTTATACGCATACATTCACTTCATCTTAAAGTGCCCTTTTATATATGTGACACAATTTAAGTTGCTAGCTTTATATTTTCTCTAGGGTAAGCGAATGTGTAACAAGCACTCAAGTGTTTCATAATGACTACAATAACAACGATGAAAAACATAATAAACAAAATTCAAATGCAGCAGCACCAAACACTTTTACTTTTCATTTACATAAACTTTTTATAATGAGCCCAAATTGTGGACTTTTATAAACGGAGCATGAGAGAAAATGAAAACAGAACGACTTTATGTTGAAGCAATTTATCTCACCACGATGATTTGTGAATTTATTTCAATTTAAATTGCTTGTTCCGCACAACGAATATAAATGATTTATTATTTTTATTATTATTATTATTATTATCATAATTTCATTTCCTCGGTAGCTACATATTGCTTTTGTTGCCATGAATTGTGCAACTTAATGATGTCTTCGCTTAGTATTAGTCATATCTTTGTATTGTAATTATGTTTCATAAAAAGTGAGAGAAAAAATTAAAAACTTTATGCTGCTTATCCATCGACTTTATGAACAGCTGCAGTGAGATAAACTATAATAAAAATCAGCAACAATTATAATGTTTTAGTTGCTTTTTCCGCTCGTTTATTTTCACTATAGTGAAAGCTCTATAAAGTCATGGTCAATGCTATCATACTTAAAGAAACACAGCATTGGTCATCAATTTTTAGTTATTTTTTCGCTATTTAAAAAATTTACGAGAATATGGGACGAATATGCACAAAAAGAACAATTGGCAACAATTATGGGAAAGGTTAGAAAACTATAATACGATAATTTAATTTAAACTACAAACCCTAATTGCCGATAATTGTCTCAGAGCGCAGACGAAGTTCAACAATACAAAACTATTGTGTGCAACATAAAGACATTGAACCTACATTTTTGAAATAATAGAGAGTGTGAGTTATTCAGTCAAAGGATGGGGAGCATGCTCTCGTTTGCAAAACGACCTATTGTTGTGACACTTCATCATAATCATGATTTTCTTGCGAAATAAACGAAGAAAGAAATTCCGACCTTATAATTTGCACTCGTTTTGAACATTTGTTCAGTGAATAAGTTCATTCATGCATATTCCACCCTTCTTTTTTGTAATGAGTCCATTTTGCTTATTATTATACTTTTTAAATTTTCACAACGGAAAAATATGCTTTTAGAATGAATGAATGCTTTATGCTAAATTTTCTTTTTCTACATGAATGAAGAGATGTGAATTCTACTCAAGTGAATGAGTAATATTACCAGTAAATATATGAAATTCATTAAAGAATTGAAAAGTCTTCACATATCTTTCGTAAAATACAAACTCTGCATAATTTCAAGAGCAAGTTTAAAGAACTTAACAAACAGAGCAAAAACTTTCAAGTTTTCATTAAACATATATATGCGAAAAAAAGTCAACATATTTGAGAAAAAAATCGTTTACTGGAGATGATGTTTATAGAAGAGGATAAGAGAGAAAGAGCATATGCATGTAATATGTTTGCGAGCATTCTTATATATATACATGTCATGTTAAATACACATCTACGTAAAATATTTGAAGCGATGATAACATCCTTACTCTTTTTTCTTCTTCTTCCTTTTTTTGCTTTTTTTAAAATTGAATTTATGCATAACATGAGATGAATCTACATAATTTTCTTATTATGTCATCAGTGCAGAATCAACATGAATTAAGAACGATGTTGTTGCTTTATTACACCATGTACTAGTTAATAATTTTTACAAATCTTTATAACTAAAAACTCACTATCATAATGATAAAGAATTTTTTTATGACAGCACATAAATACCATAAATATTTTAGTTACTACCTTAAGAACCATTTGAAAAACCATAAGTTTGATAATCTCAAGAATAATAAAATAATTTTATTATAGTTATATTCATATGAGAAATAGGAAGCAATTCAAAATTTTGATGAAACTTTTTGCTCTTTACGACACTTCTCACGCCAAAATAATGATTTTAATGGAAATGAAATTTTGCAAAAAAAAATTAAAAGACATTAAATGATTCCATTATGACACATTTTGGGGCGTGAGCTCCCGTTCGCGATTGCTATGAAATTGAAACGACTTTCGTAATCAATTCTTTGCTGCTACTACCAAAAAAATAAAATAGACATCGCAATAAAGACTGATTGTCATCTAAATGTATACAAATGAAGTGAGAGACTCCCAACAATTTGACGTGATCTGCCAAAACAATCTACTAAATCTATTCTACTATCCTTATGTGCCAAACTACTCACAAAAAGTTACCGTTTTCCATTAAGCAAACTGTTGATTTAATTAAGTAATGGAAGTCTCTCTTTCGCTTTTAATTCATTTGAGATTACGAAAGTGAAAATTAAAAAGCGACAGCACTAGTAACAAACTAAAAGAAAGAGAAGCTTTCAACTGACATGCAATCGATGGTGAGTCAAAGGACTTGAAAAATGAATTGAAAGATTAATTATTTTAATGGGATTTTAATGAGCCTTTAATTCAATAATCATATTGATACGTTTGACCATAAAAGCGAACTTTGCCTAGCATGTAAGTAATTACGCAATTCAATCTAAAGTCAAGAATGAAAAAAAACTGTTCCTTTTGTAAGAAAGCAAGATTAAAGACAAAAATATAATTGAAATTGAAATAGGATGCTCCACATATTTCATGCTGTGTTTAAGAGAAATAAATAGAAATGAGATTATAGGCAGAAAAAGGAAAACCTCAGATCTAACGCTCATTAATCATTAACAGTAGCGGTGGGAATCGCGTAGTGAGAAAAAATTGACGGTTGTGAAAATTCTCAACGAATTGAAATCCGATTTAAAGTATTTACTAAATTCACAGAGATTTAGGCACTAGCGAGGCATATCAATGACTTGCCATGACATTGCGATTTTTTTTTCGCTAAGTAAAAAATTGTTTGACTAATGAATCGCAACTGTGATTTAAAGTTTTTTTGTTTTTCTCCATTTCTTTTTTAAGATAAATTAATCATAAACTTTCTCGCATCGATTATGTCATGGAGTGTCTACAAATATGCTAATTACACATTTGTATTATGTAAATCGAACTCGCAACCTATATTTTTTGCAGACATGTCAATTGATTATCATAAAAATTCATGAAGGTGATCTGAGAAATGCTTTAAAACTTGTTTCTTTTCGGTGAGACTGCACATTTATGCACTTTCATTATTCATTTGCGCACCACACGCACTCTCACTTGTCTCAGTCAAGTGATGTCAGTTCCATTTATTTTTAAAGAAATATGTTTATGAAAGTCACCCAATTTCAGACAAATTATTATTATTACATGATATTACGTAAGCAAAATACGAATAGCAACAAGAGCAGTCGCAATGGTTTAAAGAGAAGAGCATGATGAAATTGATAAATGAACTCCTTTAACGGAACGACTTGAAAGAATTGAAAATTCACTACGCACACATGTGTCTTATACATTCACTTGCTTTGGCTTGCTTAGTAATTAAATTTAAGTGAGATGCTGATGATTTTGTGATAGATGTCTCTACATATGCACTGTCAGTATAGATAGCATATTGAGGTTTTATGTTCAGGCAATTAAATTTTTATTTACCTCATGTTGACTCTCTAATTGATTAAACTGCAAACTTTTTCTCACTTTTCTTTCTTTTATTTGCAAATGTTTTCTATTGTATTTCTATTTCAAATTTCTTTAATTTACTTTTTATTTCACTTTTTTTTTGGATTTCGCTACACGCGCACCAAATCAATTTTAATTCTTCTCTTTCTTTTGAGTATAAAATAAACTCTTTTCGTCTTTAATTTACTCCACTTTTATTATGTTGACTTCACGAGTGATTTTAACAGAATGAACACTTTCTAGTGCTCAATATTTGTTTTTATACTCCCGCTTCAACTTTATACATACAGCCAACTTTATACACTTTTTTCTTCTTTCATGTATTTCACCTTCTTTGTTTCTACTTCCATTCATTCGCGTGCAATTTTTTCACTTCTTATATTTTTCGGATTTTTTTGTGAGTAACTTAGCTTATAGATGCACGAAGCAAGTAAAACAGCAAAAAGGTTTACTGCTTTAAATTCGAGCGCTGTGCGTTTGGCATACTCTCTCGCAGCTGCTGTTAAATTCATCTCATTATTATTAAGATTTGTAGCTGTTGCTTATGACTTATGTACTTCGTAGGTATGAACTATGATTAACATGTTTCACTCTCTCGATTGAGAAATTATGTTGACGATGTTCATTGTCAAATACAAATTCCAATCATGAGAAAGCATAACAATGTTTTCATGCAAATTTTCTTTCTCGTTTGACTTACCTGAAGTTAAAAATTTAGCGCGTTTGATTGAAATTATTCTTACAAAATATTTTTCAATATATTAAGCTTGAAATCGATTCTTTCAATGAGTCAACAGCAGTCTTTGTTTAATTGGCCGATATAGATATGTTTTGAATGTGAAATATATTTTCAATTGACATTCAAATTTATAATAGCTTTTGAATCAATATATTAGAATGTTAATCAAAAAATATTTAATTTAACAGGAAATTTTAGAAAATAGAGATCATAAATCATGCAGTTAAGTAAAAGCTTTTCTTTCTTTCTACTAAAAATGTTTCATTAATTTTCATCATTATTTGTTTGTTTAACAAGTGAAAAATCAATTTCAATTCAACAATCGACAGCAAAAGAATGGATATAGAGAGTGGAAGTAATTTTAATTTAAAATGTCGATCAAATTCAAAAGTGGTTAAACTAATGAATTTACTTGCTAGCGACATGCACAATTTGTTTTAAAATTTGCTCTGCACATTCACATTATACGATCCGAAAAGTGAGTAAATTAAAATCAAGATTAGAAGAGCGGAAAGGTGACTAATCTCTAGTTCAAGTGTTGGTTAAAATCTGCCATTAAATTAATAGTGCATTGCAAACATTCATGCGAATGTGTTCACATAAATCTAGTGTATGTGAAAATTGAAACCGAATTATCACTTTTAAATGCTTTTTATTACGCAACCAAGTCGAAATGTCTTTCGCTCTCCATATTTTTATGACGCAAAATTATATCACAAGTCTAATTGAATTATTCATCTATTCATCATGAAATTAACTTAAGTTTCATTTTGGCTATGAACTAATGCCATCATAAAAACAATGCTCAACCATTTTACAAGTCAATTGCGGCCGCTCATGCAATTGTCAGACCAATCATCTTTTGCTTCCAAAATTCACACATTGGTTGTGCAGAAAACAAAGAGAGAAAAGTGGAAATTTATTTTCTTTCTAACTAAAAAAAGATTAAAATGCGGAAAGAGCTCAATCAACATAATAAAAATCAATTTGTAACATATAATTCCGTTTTTATTGCTGCTATTACTGCAAATTTGTTTCGACTGCACTTTTATGTATGTCATGTATTTATAATCATGCAAATTTTAGAATTTAAGAAAGAAATTTTAGTCTCACTTGTAAATTACGAACTGAAAATTGATTTGAATCTATTATTTTAAAAAATAACCAATTTTATGAATTTTCAAAAAGTAGCCATTAATGTACAACAAAAGTTTTTCAACTATTTTTTATTTTATTTGTTTAAGAAAAAACATATGTAAGGTATTTAAATTGTCTAAAATAATGGACACACTACAAAAATAACATAATTATTTTCCGACATTTTTCAAAAGCAGACCACTCATTTGTATAATACTCTTTTAAGATAAACACATAAATTGTGTAACTTTTGATTGCATTCTATTGGTTCATAATTTGATGTCGCCGCCAATAGTAATTTTGTATTTTCAGATTGCGATTTCACGAATTCATTTTTAATGATCGATTTTCAGCCAAAAATTACTCATGCAAAAAATTTCACTAAAAGTAGATTAAAAGAATCATCAACACAATAATCAGACTCAATTTTGTACACAATTGCAATTAAAAAAGAGTTTTCACTGCACAGTAGGAATGTGCAATTTTTGGTCGTTTTATTTCATCTCCAGCAGGGCATAGAAATTGCTCCGGTTCACTTCAGTTTTAGTGAGAGCATCTGAAATTGAGTGACATTCACATAATAAAAAATTCATTATTTTTGCCCTCTTTGTGTTTATTAGCATGTCTTTTTACTTTGCCATATTCAATGTACTTTTATAAATGCATTGTGAATGTGAAGTAGTTATGTATTTCAGTGTTAATGAAAAGAAGCTTAAGAACAGTAATTTCGAGCTATTTTCCGCCATTGAAACATTAATTACCATTGAGAAGGTGCAATTTTTTGTATTTAACAATGCACGCAAGTCAGAAGAGTGCAGCAATGTGAACAGCGAGACAGACAAATGATTGTCACAAAACATCGATGGCTGTCAAGTTCAACAACGACGTCTTCATCTGAATGAGACATTTTGCTGCTATGGCATTGATATTCATGCTCTCTTTTTCATTAGGTTTTCAAGTAGTTTGTACACTTTACTCATAAATCATTCATTCAAAAATGAAGACTAAGAGATCACATTAAGCATGATTTATATATCAAAAAATTTCTTTATCATATAAAAGAGAATGAGTTAAACTAATTGAAAAAATTTATGTTGAAAGTGAATTTCAAACGGCAATCACCAATTCAACATTCATATTATTTATGCTCTCTGTGTCATATGTGTCGTACTTACTGCGTTGTATCCAATAGCCCATGTGATCAAAAAAAGATATATATCGTGTACAAAAATTGGAGCACTATACGCAATAAAATTCATCAGAAAAGGTTCACATACACACATATTTATTTATTTTTAATATGAAACTTGTTTTGCAAATTGATTTTTATCTCCAATTCTATGCAAGTAAATATAAAATATTGAAATGGCAATTGAAATGATGTGAAACACGAATACGCATGTAGTAAATGAAATGAAGTGAAAAATGTGTATTTTCAGGTGATTATTGTTTTTAAAATATTTTACTTCATAATATGAGTTATTTTAATGATGCATGATGGCCTTTAATGGATTCATTGGTTAAAAACATTCGTCCACTTTTATGACTCGATGAGTATTTCATGTTGCTTTCATATGTGTTTGTAAAAGCAATTTAAAATTTGATTAAACTAGAAAAATCAATTCAGTTCACATTTTTTAAAAAAATTTTATTTATTTTAAAACGTCCAACTAAGTGAAAATAACTTAAATTTTTATTAAGAAGCTGTCAAAGATTATGGCAAGAGAAGCAAAAAAAATATTGATGTGGTCAGTTCTTACCACTAGGAAGTTTTTTACTCTGATAGTCATTCAATTATACTTAATGTACATTTTAATGATTCATATTGCATCAATGCATTTGAACAAATGAAATTTGACATCTCTTATCGTAAACAGCTTTTAATTCAAC
This sequence comes from Polypedilum vanderplanki, assembly GCA_018290095.1. NCBI lineage: Eukaryota > Metazoa > Arthropoda > Insecta > Diptera > Chironomidae > Polypedilum > Polypedilum vanderplanki. Next base: position 21,837,338 of record CM031380.1, on the reverse strand, counting down.
TACATGCATTTAAAAAGCTTATATCTGTGAGAGTATGATTTTCTAAAATAACCTAATCAAATATTTAATGTGCAATCATTTTCATAATTAGAAATTACTGAAATTACTATTTAATAAAAGCTCTCTTTAATTAATGCAAATTTTAAATCACATATTGAATATCAATTTTATTGCAATCAATAGAATCAATCTAAATTATTTATTGATACGCAAAAATACAAATACATACTGAAAAAAACTTTATGCTTTCTGAATGAAGAGAATGACATGAGAAATAACAATACCGGTGTAGAGCAAATAATATTTTTATTCATAAATAAATCAACATCATTAAAATTTTTCACTGCTACCGGGAAATTCACGTACGAAATTTTTGTTGATTTTGTATGATATTAAAATTTATTTGCTGCACGCATGCCAATTTAAAAATTGATTTGTTTTTTTTTATTTCCATCAATCTATGGCATTACATTTAAGTAAATATTTTTGTAAAACGATTCTGCAGAAGAAGTTATAAGATGATATAAACTTTACACGTGCTGCATTGTTTTGCTTGAATTAAAAAATTCCATAACTCGTTCACATGGCCGACTTCGTTTTCAGTTTTGTTTGTCATTAAAAATTCACGATGGAGAAAGAGAAAAAAAATCATTATTTCATTCTTTGTGCACTTCATTCGTATGATGACTGCTCTGCATTTCATTATAACAATGAAAAAAAGTTTCTTTACAATTGAAGATATAGAATAAACAAGGCGAACTTTGAATAAAATAAGTTTTTCTGGATTTTTTCTCTTTTTTCAATTTAAAGAGTAATCAAAGCAATCTATGTTTAATAAATCTTAACTTTCAATTTCTTATAGACTTACTTACTTGTTTATAGAGAATAAGTATAAAGAGAAAAAGAGAAATGAAAATAAAAAAATAAACGAGAGCAAAATGAGCATAATGCTTGTATATTGCATATTGCATAATAATTATCCGCATCTCATACATGACATCACAATGACCAAATAATTATTTAATGATTATTATTAAATTCTCTTTTTAACCATTAATGCGGCATAATGCAAAAAAATATTCCCATGACAATTGCATATTGATCACTCATTGTGTGTGTTTATATGAATAAATATATTTTATTTTCACTATCAATAATCAAAATCAAAAGTGTGCAAGAGAGGGAGATATAATTTTTTACTATTCATATTCATAATCATTAATCGAAATTGCAAATTTACATTGAATTCTATTTATATAAATTATTAAAACCACTTTTCAAATAATATAAAATAAACGCAATCATATCAGTATTGTTTTATACTCTACTCCATTTATCATTTATATTGTAAGTCGTTTGCGGAACACATTATTGGTTAATTATTGGAAAATAAAATTTTCACATTTATTTCATGATACCAAATAATAAAAAAATTTTGAACAATCTCTTTTGAAAAATGAAAAAATTTATTAATCATTTATTTATGATCTCTCCAATTTTCTCCGATGTCTATCGTACTTATGTGTTTATACATGAAAATTAATTCAATTTTCGTTATTTATTTGTTCCACTCGATGACGAACAGCAATTCATTGTATGTATTTGACTCATAAAAAATATTAAATTGAGTTTAACTAATTTGTCATAACCTCAGAGCACAACAATTACTCTCAAACATAATTAATTGCACATAAAATAATTAAATATCATTATAAAAATTAGATGTGATGGATAATAGAAACTGATAGACAGTTAAGCACATTAAACTTTTTGTATGTGTTTTAATAAATTGAAATCTCATTAAACTTTCATCGTTTTGAGCAAAGTGATGAAAAATGGAAAATTTTTACCCATATTGACTTATCAATATGGCCAAAATCTCATTAAAACTTTTTTTTAATGTTATCTGATAAATTTTGATATAAACTTTTAAAATATTCATTGAAGCTTTATAAATGATATGGGTGTAAAACTTTTTAACAAAAATACTTTTTGTTTATGACACGAGTTACTGATTAGTTTCAGTTTTAACTATTGTATATAGAAAAAAAGAAAATTCATTTTTGACTTGCTTTATGAAATTAGAGAGATTCATTGAATGCATCAGTAATTACCAAAAATGTTGCTTTACCTCATAATTCAATAACTCGTCATGGCAATTAATTAATTTTTACTCATAAAACTAAAGTTTAAACATCGTGAAGTACTTCAAATGTAAAATATTACATCTATTTTTTAAAGTCGTTAGCGCTATGCCAGAGAAATATTTGAGTGAAGAAAGCATACTGATAGTGAATGCGAATGAAATTTTATTTTCTTATAAAGCAAGTAATTATAAAGGTGCAAAATAATTGGCAGTAGTAGTAGCTGTTTTAAAATGAAAATGGAAAGTGATTTTGTTAATTAAATAATTTTTGATTGTTCAAAAGTAAGACATAAACGAAAGGGCAAACTGAGTGCTCAAGGTCAACGTGGTTTTAAAATAAATTTTTCATTCAATTTACAGCACAAAAATGTCGAGTCAATTTATTAAAATTATTGCGATGTTTAAATTTGTGCTAATTTTTTGAGTCATTCCACTTTATTTATACATATTTTATGTTTCCTTCGAATTGCCCGTGAAATCATTTTTCCAGCTATATAAACAAATTTTTCTCTTACAATGACTCACATTGAAAATTTTCTTTTCCAATTTTAATGTAAACAACATCATTATCCATGTGAATGATTCTAAAAATACTTTACTCATACTCAATGTGTAGTGGTATCAATAAGATTTCCTTGAGACACTCACGAGTGAGCTCTCGTGTATGAAAATTTTCTCATTTTTCTATTTTCTTGGTATAGGTGCTTGGAAAGTCATAACAAAGATTACACGTATATTTATGATACGATGTTTGTGTGAGAATGAAAGAAATGCTTGGATTACAGAAACGTGACATACGTAATGATTGAGAGTTGTATATATGGGAGCTCTCTAAGCGCCAAATGACATTTCAATTTCTCTTTTTAAACTCTATAGCGTGAATCACACGTGTCATCGCTTGTTCATAAAATCCATTGTAAATCTTTCAATTCTTACACCTGAACCATCTTTCTTCGTAGATAAAGTTTTGCTCTTGATTGACAAAAAATTAATTTTCTTTGATGAGACTTTGTAATTTGTTTTTTGATAAATTCTTGTTAGGTAAAATGAAAAATTTTATGTAAATTGTATTTTGTTTTTCATAATAGAAATTTTTTGAATTTTAATGGAATTAAAGTGTCAAAAATTTAAATCTCTTTTTATCTACTTAAGCACCATGAAATTTAATTTTTTGGAAATTAAAAACTTATAAATGAAAAATTAAAATAGAAGAATAATACATCAGAAAATTCGCCTTTATATTTCAAAAAAATAATTGAAAACGAAAAAGTTTTCTTGCAATCAAACGAATCTGTAATTAAATGAATTTTGAAAAAAAGATCCTTTGAATTATTAAAAAATATTTTTTTTTTCAAAAATGCATAAAAGATATCATTCATTAGTCCAAGGAAATCAATCTTAAATTAATTAAAATTTTAGGGTTCGGACTTGCATGCATATTTTACTTGATATACGCATATTTTTTGTCAAGTTGATTTCAAGTTGACTTACAAAAAAATGTCTTTATTTCATTCAGATTTAATTTATTTTATTTGAAATTCAGCAATTTTGTATGAACGTCAATGATTCTTTAATTTACAATGTATTTTAATTAAATTAAATAAGATCGGAATGAACAAAAGACATTTTTTTGAAAGTCAACTTGACAAAAAATATGCGTATATCAAATAAAATATGCATGCAAGTCCGAAACCACTCATTATTAGTTTTATTTTTTAGATCGTGATAAATAAGCTCATATGCTCATAGATCGTCTTTACAAGTGTACAATGATGAGTGACATGAACACTCTTTCCATACAACTCCTACGAGAGATTTTCCTTGAATTGAATTTTTCGTTCAAACTTTAACATTCATTTCGTTTCATGTACACATTTGAGAGTTCTTTTTCCCTCTCACTCATTCGCTCCCAACCACACATACAGCAGCCACAGATTTTTCATTTTCAGTTTTAATTGAAATTTGGAGCGCTGCGGAGATTGTACTCAAAGCACATATACTATGTGGATTTTTGCACTACTTCTCATTTTGTCTCACCCATTCACTATACAATGTGTGTGGGATTCGGATTCGATAGCACTCAATGACAACGATGATTCTGTAGATAGCAATCAAGCAAATTGTGGTCACAATTATCAAAGTAATTGTCTCATTGTTGCCACTTTTGGCAATTTATTATCAAATGATTCAATCGATGTTTTTGTTAATTGCACGAACGATGCAACACTCAAATACAATCAATTTTCAAGAATTGATAAAATTATATGGAATGGGTGCAATGCAGTGCGAAATCTTAAATTCTTTGGATTGCGAAAGATCACGAATCGCATAGTTGTGCAGTTTTTAAAAATTGAAAATTTCTTGAGTGATACAATTGAGGAAGGAACATTTGATGGCTTTTCGCAACTGGAAAATTTATCGATCGAAAGAAATTCAATTAAATCTCTATCAGCTGCATCATTTCGAGGCTTGAGAAATCTTACAAACCTTCAAATGATCAAAAATAATCTTCTTGCCATCGGACTGAACACATTGCAGTCATTGCCGAAACTTAATGCCCTACAAATCACCGACGAGCATTTATTGATGACCAACCATCAATTTAGCACAAATCAAATTGTCAACAGCGTCACATTGGAAATTTATTACGTCGAAATGGATCTTATGGAGCATCTCTTCAATCACGTTTCGAATTTATCAATTTCACTAAGGGATGATGGAGCTCATGGATGCGAGCAGCCGAGATTCAATGGTTTTGAAAAGGGATGGATTATTGAGATGCTTCAAATGGAGAATTTTCGATGTGGATTTATGATGGAGGATGTTGGATCGTTGAAAAATTTGCAGCTTACAAATATGATAATGACTCTATATGATGACGAAGAAGACCAATTCAAATTGAGGAATCTCAAGAACCTACACGCATTATACTTCAATCATAATAACATTAGAGAGCTATCGAGTATATTTGATGGCGATTTTACTGCCATTGAAATACTCGACTTGAGTTTCAATAAACTGAGTACTATTGATATATCACTTTTCAACTTATTCCCAATGCTAAAAAATCTCAATCTTAGTTACAATCCGATAACGCAATTGATCAATATTGAGGAATTGAAATTTCAAATTTACGTTGATTATAATTCTTTTGATTGTGGTTGGCTAGAAGAAATTGTTCGACATGAATCATTTAAATGGTTAAATTATACGTCAAAATATGAAAACCTAAATGTTAATGGCCTTGAATGTTCATTTTCATCAATATCATCTTCATCAACGTCATTATCATTTGATATAAATGCAAAAGAAGAGGAAACGCGAGTAAAAGAAAGTTTTACTGTAAAACACTGGAATATGGCATTCATTATGTGCGGTTCAATCCTGCTGGGTGTTGCTGTTACATTTATTTCCATCTACGCATACAATAGGAGTCGACTGTTAAAACATCAACCTTTTTACCACATGCTGCGTGAATCACTCATTCGACCATTTTCGTGCACACGTGATACACTCGCAAGAGATTTTAAAGGGATCATTTTCAGAAATTTACCAGCCACAAATTATGAGCAACCTATTTCGTCAGCCACTGAAATGACAGAGGTGATTGAAGAGGGAAATATTTATGAAGAAATTCCGGAGCACATGAGCGGATGAGCTTGCTTATTAAGGTATTCATTTCACGGCAAGAAGCTGTGTCTTCTGCTTTCTACATTATCATTATCATCATTTGTGTAAAACGTCAATGCCTTCTGACCTTTTTCAATCTTCATTATCAGCAATAGAGAGAATGGAATTTTCGCCTGTCTTCATTCACAAAAGAAGAAAAAGACGCAGACAGAAAGAGAATTTACTTTACTATCATGAACATGAAATTATTACACTGAGTAACTTGCATATCAATCATCGCCACAAACATTCAACTTTCCGATTGGTTTACTCGCGTTGCACATTTTTAAGTTGGATTACAATTTTTCATCATCATTGTCAATTCTCTTTGACAACATGTAAACGTTATACATGATAATAGACAGTAATTCAATTCAACGCATAACAATGCATAAATATTTCATTTTCCATGTTTTTAAACTATCAATTGTTCAACGAGGCACGTTAGCTGATAAAAAAATAAAACAAATGTATTAAATTTTAAATATTGTGAAAAACAGTTCAATGACATTTCCTGTAAAATTTCATTTTTTTGAAAGATTATCCTATTATGCTGTAGTACCACAAAAATCAAATCAAAATCGATTTTTTATATATTGATGGAATTTAATTTGTTTGTCTCATTCAATGTTTCAGTGCATTTTTGCACAAAGGAAAAAGCTTGTAGATTCATTATAGCTGGCTGGTAAATTGAGTTATGAATCGGAAATGAAAAATCGTCAAAAAGTATTCTTTTTACTTAACATACTTTTTTGTACACTCATAGAAAAAATTTTAATATTTTGGTATTAAATTTTGTCTGATCAAAAATAAATACCAAATATTTGGATTTTAACAGAAAGTTTTAAAATTTAAACATAAAATGTTAAAAAATAAATATTGAGTGTTAAAATTTATTTTTTAGTACTAAAATTTTATTACTATGGTTTTAAAATTTTGAATGTTTGGAAAAACAGTCAAAAAGTGAAAATTTAATACAAATATTAAATATTAAACACTAAAGTGTTAAATTTTTAATATTTTCAAACTAATTTTTAAACATATGAATCTTAAAATTCATTTTTTTTTTTTGATCAATGAAAGTTTTTTATTTTGAGAAAAGTGGTAATTTGTGTGTGTTGCAGTGATAAAACTGCAAAAAATGATAAAGAAGTGTTAAATAATTAAAAGAAAATGAGGTTTGGTGTTAATAATAAATATTTTTCGGAAAAATGACAATAAATATTTTGATCAGATTCTACGGAAAAATTATGTAAGTAAATCATTTTTTAAGATCATTTATCTGCATATAAACCTTATATTTCTTTATAAAATGATGTTATTTAGGTTTTTCAGTGAAGAAATCACAAGTAAGTCAATGAATTGATTGAAATGCATCATTTTAACATATTTTTGATTTAACTTTTTCTATTTTTAATTTAGACTTGAACACTATTATTGTATCAATTGGACTTAAGAAATTTTCAAGGTAATTTACTATTAATTCACATATGTCTGTTTCAAATTACTTTCAGATAATATACATAATTGAAGAAAATCCAGTAAAATCATGGAAAAAATTAAACTCACCAAACACTGAAGAGGATTTTCAAATGTTCAGGTAAATATTCTGTAATCTAAATTGAATCTTCATAGATTATAATTTTGTTTATCATTATAGATCATGAATGAGTCCAAAGATCATCAGAAAGTCAGTGGTTATAAAGGAAATGTGAACAACTGTATCTATGCTCATATTATCATCATATTATTGAAAAAATTCAAGTCAATTTAAAATATAGCATTATTTTTGTATAAAAACAAAGTGTTTGATAAATCATTGGTTAATAAAGTAAATTAAAATAAATAAAAAGAAATACAGGCATTTTTAGCTGCATTAATTTTTCAGAATTTTTTGGGTCGAAATATTTCTTAATTTTAATAATTAAGTATTTATCTTTTAATACCATAATGTTTAAAATTTTAAGACTGAATGTTTAAATTTTAATACTTCAATGTTAAGTTCTGAGCAAGATCGAACTTATTATTTCGGTATTAAAAATTTAATACTATAGTTTTAAGTTCTCAGCTAAATACCGGGTATTTAATTTTTCCATACAAATTTAATATCTGGTATTACTTTTTTTCTATGAGTATACTGATAAAACTGCTTTCTAATTTTTGCAATACGTTGAAAATTATAAACATTTTTAATTTCTTTCACGTCGAAGGCCTGAAAATATTAGTTTTGTTTAACAATTTTTCTATATTCATTTCCAAATATTCACAATAAAAAATCCTAATCAAAAATCATTGAAATGATAAATACATCAAAAACTAAGCCAAATAATTTGTTTGAATAATGTAAAATAAAATATAATTTTTTATTATAATAAAATTTTCTTTATTTTTCTTTCTGTTTTAATATTTTTCGAGTGTGATTGTTATTATTAACAACAATAATAGGTATTGGTTTCAACAAAAATATAATAATGCTTTTTACACAAACATTCTATCGAATTTCATGATCAATTATGCTCGTTCAAATAGTATTCAATGATATGGATCATTATTTATAAAACCAGAGCGGCACTACTATTATTAATATTATAATGCTGTATTCAAATATAATCTATCCAATGTAAAATTTATCAGTTGACTGTAATTTCAATTATTTGACTGTTAAATCATTCTCAAATTTCATTTGTGTGAGTGTCAATAAAAATACTATTTTAATATTCCACTGTATTCCTCTCGATAATTGATTTTTATTTACATTATTTATATTCTATTAATGTTTTATTATAATTTTTTAATATTCATTTGATTGATTGACTTCAGAGTTGTTTTTGATGATGAATCATCAAAATTTCGAAGATTTGCTATAACTTTTCATAGAATTTTTTTTCAAAAATTTGGTTTTTTTATGATAATGATATAAGAGTTTTGACAAAATTTATTTTCTATTAAAAAATATTTCAAATCAACATAAAAATCTTTCGTTTTCAACGATATAACTCTGATTGATTTATTGTAGAATATATTATTGAAAGATATATATACATTTATCTTTACCAATTTCTCTCTTTGTTTATCAAGCTTGGGAATTAATTTAAAATTAATTATGATATATTTAATTGTTAAAATTATTCTATGATATAAGTATTTTGTTTTCAAAACAAACTGATGTTTTAATACCAGACCAATTATGATATAAACACAAACAACAATTTTCAATTAATTGTTAATGAAAATTACAAAACAAATCTAAATAATATAACCTTATTAAACATCATCATCATCATCTTTCTTTAATACATAAAAATATTTCTTAAGTCTAAACATGACAACGCTTCGTTCTTATGTATTCATAATTTCTCATGTGTGTAGTTTAAGTAATAGATAAATGATTGATTATTTCTCTTTTCAATGTGGCTACATACAAAATTTTCATAATTACCTATTTACATAATTAAGAATTAATTAACTAATTAATAGCTAATGTTAATTTCATTATTTATGATACTTTATTTTTGCTTTTCCCTCTTTTTACTAATTGACAAGAGTAGGGATTGATGTGATATATTTTACTTATACATACTTGCAGCATATTGTCAAGGTCACGAAACTTAAATTGCTTATGTTCACACATTGTGTCATCTGTCAGAAGAAATTTGATTGATTTACTTAAAGAAGATGAAGTGAAAAACTTATTTCCAATTAATTGGTCTCGTACATACATACAGGCTGTACCAAAAAACTGTATATAAAAAATACACGAAATTTTCATTCTATTACATCTTTTATATGACGGAACAAGAATGACGTCAAAGAAAAAAAAGTTATTATGAAGAAAATTTTCACACAACGAATCGTGAATTGAATAAAAATTCATCCTCTGGAGGGATAGATAAGAATTTGGATAAGAGAGGAATAAAGGAAAAATTTGTTTTTATGAATTTTCTATCATTGAAGACGATACAAGTTATTTGATGGAATTCACACTAGCAATAAATGTGACAAGAGCGATACATAACAAGAAAAAACATATTTTCTTCGGAATATGCGAAGGAGGGCATATAAAATTTCTATTTGATGACTGGTAACATATATTTAATGTAATATTAAGAGGAAGTGTTTATAAGTAGCTGAGTGAACAAGAAACATCTGACATATCATTATGACTGCTGCGGAAACATCGAGAGAGGAATAATAAATCGCAATGGCACACACTTTAATATATGTATTTACTTATACAGCAATCAATTAGGACACTATGGGAAAATGAAAAGGAAAATTGTCCAACACTCAACACATACTGTTATTAAATTCTTCTGTACTTCACTCATTCACTTCCTTTACAGGTAGAAATTCTTTAACTCTTCGCTCATGCATTGACCTATATTATAAACTTTATTGCATTGTACCTATAGTACCTATATTCTCAGAAATAAATCTATATATACAATGCAATATTCATTTCATGTTGTTACGAAAATTTTAATTAAAATGAAATTAAAAATTTACAAGCTGGAAGTTGAATTTTCTTGTATATATATGTGGTAACTTTAGAAGAAGAGAATTAACTGAAATTTAATTTTCATTTGAGTATTTTGTAGAAGTTACAGGACTTTTAGAATTACAAAAATAACAAATTTTATGAAAAATAAATGATTTTTTATAAATAAAAAACCGTTAAGTTTTAAATTTCTCTTAGAGTTATTCAATTTTAATTTTATCTTTGTAAGTAATGAAAATTTTAAAGCACACTTGAGACAAAATTTTCTCCACTACTTACAATATGATTTTAATTTTCAGAATTCTCTCATTTTTTGAATGAGACCAATGTAAAAGCAAAAGAAAGAATGATAACGGTATGGAAGCACAGTCATGTACATAAGGATCATGATGTGATTAAGTAACAATTATCCTTCACAGGCTATTTACTTTAAGATCTTATCGAAAATTAGTCAGAGAAATAAAAGCGGTAAGGGTAAAAATAAAGGAAGGTTATCTTGTTCCTTTTCATATTTTTTGGTAAATGTGATATGAATGTGGGCAAACAATAATAAAAATTAGCGCTTAGATAAATTTTAATAACCAGAAGAAAAAGATAAAAAACAATTGCGTGAGCAAAGAATGTTTTGAGAACATTCTAGGAGAATTTCTTAAGGAAATGTCTTTTAAACTTTCTAATTAATTTAACAATGCTGAGACCATGAATGTCTCAGTCACTAAAACTTCCAACATTTTGCTGCTTATCCACTTCATTTTGGTTCCTTATTATAATCTACAAATACCCTGACAACTTCACCACTATACTTTCTTTGTGATGGCATAAAATAAAAGTCCGGCGTGTCTGCACCATTGGAACGTTCCATCGTTTGACGATGATAATTATTATAATTGCCACCATTGGGATTATGGCTGTTACGATTTCGTCTGTCTTGCGTATAATAGCCGGCCATTTGATTGTGTGGCTGTATCATTGTTCGTGGCAATGAATATGATCGATCTGCGTACGAGCTCTGTTGCTGTGGTGGTTGCTGTTGATGATGGCGGTCACCATTTTTATGACTGTCAATTTATCATTTGATTTTAGTAAAAAGAGAATTTTGGTGTGAATAGTAATTAAACAAATACTCACCGATGGTCACCGTAGCGGTTGCCATTACGACTCACATCATAGTACTGTGATTTGTTTGGCGAATGCGACATTTGGAGCGTCGTCTGCTGGCTCATTCCATTACCGTGCATTGTGGCCGTTGATGAGCGACTATTGGCACCATTTCGTGATTTACCATTATGCTTTTCATCATGGTCATTGTATGCATCAAATGCATAATTCGTATTTGATGAATAATCCTTCCATGCTGTGTTAGGAATGAGCTGCGAATAAAATAGAGAAAAAAGGATATTAATTTTTACGATATAGCTATTTTCCATTATTAAATCATATATAAAATTAAATTTAAGAATATGTACAGAAAGTATAATAAAAAAATTTTAAAAAATTTTTTAAAATGGTTAGCTTCTTGATTTTTAAGTTAAAAATAATTTTTACATGAAAATCATATCCAATTAAAACAAGTAATGTGATCATAAAGCCACAGAATATTTAAACAAAATTTAAATTAATATTAAATGAACATGAATGATGGATCAATGTATGATGATAAATTTAAATTGCTTATTAATTCATTTCCTCTTCAGAATTGTTAAATATCGTATTCAAAAGAATGTTAATTTAAAATCTGTTTTAATTGATTTTTAGAGTTATTTGTTAATGTCACTAGTTATTTATTCAACTCATTGCATCAAACATTTCATCCATCACCATTGTTCTGTTCCGATCTCGGTCAACATTGACCACTGATATATGCGGTAAAACAAATGATTTTTTGCGTACTTAATTTTTTCCACAAACAATTATCTTTTCCTCTTGCTTTTAATTAAACATAAATAAAAACATATTGCCGTTTTATTCACAATGTATGATATTACTGTTGTTGATTTTATTGACCTTTTGACTTTTTGAATGATTCAGAATGTAAAAACTTAAATTGAATGAGTGTCATTTAATAATTAATTGACATAATAAACCTTAAATAATTCCAGTATAGATTTTCATATAAATAACACAGAATTAAAATTATTTAATGAATTCCTAAAAATTGTAAAAAATCATGTCGTGTATGAATGAATTTCTATTTATAGTTTTCCACGCTGCCGCTATTGATGGAGAACAGAAACATGTAAAAAATATCCAATAATCCAAAATTAATCCCTCAATTAGTTTTCTGTCTCTCTCTTTCAGTACAGAGACAAAATTATGAATGAATATTATTTTATATGCATTTGGTATTATTTATTGCACATGTGTATAAACATTTATTATTTATAAATGAAAATATAAAAAAATAAAAGAAAAAATTTGTTTAATTACCCTTCATTTATGTGTGAATTTATGTATTTTTCTTTTTATCTATTCTACTCTCCGATAATGGAAAATGAGTCTATTTATTTACTTTTTGAATGTGCAAAAGTATATGAGGAAAAATTTTTAATAGAAAATGAAGAATCCAATTGAGAAATGCTTTGTGTATTTGTGTTGGATTTATTGAACTTGCGTGACGTGAAATTTGATGTAAATCGATAAACACATTTGCCGACGAAAATACAAATAAATCCTTAACTATTATAATAGCTAAAGCTACAAAATATAGATGTTAATGATATCTATCATATTTACACTACAGCTACGAGCATATTTGAGAATTTTTTTCTCTTTTATTTTAAATAACATATAAAGACGATGATAGTGTGCATATTTTTCAGATTAAGGATAATAATAAGTTCGGGGATTTTGTTGTCTATAGACCATTCCTCTCGCATCGGTTGGTATTGAATATACAAGCTAGAATAATAATTATACAGATAATACAGAAAAAGAGAAAAATCATATCTTACAGAAAAATAAAAACATCATTAATCATTATTATACAAAAAGGGGAAAAGAAAATAGGTAAAGAAGGAAGCATTCATGTCGAGGCAGTATGCAAAATGGTAATTATATTTACATGCAAATATAAACACACCAGAGTTACTCTGAATCCAGTGCAAGCTCATCCTATTATTTATTCTTGAGTATGAACTATTATATTTACTTAACCCTACATTTTTTGTCTGTTTTTAAGTGGAAATTTTAATAAATCGTAAAGTCATAATTTAGCTTTATAGAAAAAATAATTAGTACTTGCATGCACATGTATCATTATTATTCATAAAGTTTATCACTGCCGCGACATGAAATGAAAAGTTTTACTATAAAAGTTAAAATTAGGAGTTTGTTCGATAATTTTATAAAACTTTTCTTTCAAATTAATTTTTAGTAAAAATGTTTTAAAGAACAAAGCTTTAAATTATTTTAATACTTAATTTTTATGTAAACAAATTATAAACTAAAATCTACTTTATCGATATTAAATTATACATTAAATTAAACTCTTGATTTCATACTTTAAAGGTAGAGGTATAAAACTAATATTAACTACTTTATCGACTCAAGTGAGTGTCAAAAGCGTGCACGAGAAAAAGAAGCAAATTTTTTATTTGCATAGTGTAGTAAGTAAGAATGTGCTTATTTATGCGGGACTCACTTTATGGCGTTTAGATTTTTTACTAGTTTTCATAATAGTGCATGTGGCTTGAATAATGGCGACAAGAATGAGAGCAGCAATGCATCCAAGCACAGTATAAAGTCGCACTTCAGAAAGCTGAAAGTATTCAGCAATTCGACTTGTTGTAGATTTTTCTGTTGATACAACTAAAATTAAGCAAAAATTAAGAACTGAATTATTTCAAAAATATGCAACAAACTTACTTGCAAGTGGTTCAAACTCTAAAAAGTTTGGATCAACGCTCAATGAGCCCACTTTTCCACTCGCTAAACTTTCTTTAATTGCCATTTCAATTGATTTGCCTTCATCTTTTTCATCCACAATTTTATTATTACTAGTATCAAGTGAACGGCCTTTTTCATATACAGCTTTGTCAAAGAGTACATTCATTTTTGCAATCACATCGTTATCGTTTCTAAAGAAGTAAAAAACGGATGAAAAAATTCGGTTATGCAAGATAGAGATAAAAAGAAGAAAAACATACTTTTTAAATTGGATTTCATCTAATTTCGAATAGCCTGGAATATTGCCCAAAACACTATCCAACGTGCTTCTAATTGTTCGTGATAAATTGTCATACTCTTGTGAGCCCTTTTTAGGTGCCTCAAAGCCATCGGCTAAATTAATTAATTTCATCGAAACGGCATAAGCGAGACGATTTGGAGCGGGCGTTGTAGCAGCAGTATCATAGATATTTTGGTCAAGTCCACAAGTTTTTATGCAAATACGATTATCTGTGACAATTGGAACTTCCTCATGTTTGCGGATTTTCTTGTTAACGGCATTATAGGCTCCTCCTTTCACTAAAAACATCATATAGAGACAGTGATCATTAGTGAATGAATGATCCTGCTTGTCATCCCCAGTAGCGCGTTTTCTAACAAAATTAAGTGTTGTTACACCATCAGTAAAACTTCCCGACTCATTATAAACATTCTGAATGTCATCAAGCAGTGGCGCAGAGTAACCGTTGATGAATGTATCCATCACAAATGGTCGTGCATTACGAGTATCATACCAGCCTATTATTGCATCAGTTTGTGACTAATATTATAAAAAAAAGTAGGGAGGAGTTTAATAACAATATATAATTGCAAAAGATAATCAAGATTAAAAATCCATTACACTTACCATTTGCTGATCTTCACTAAAGCCAATGCCTGTATAAGTGTTGACATTTGTAGTTTCAATATGAAACGCCACTTCATCACCATGTCCAACTGTCTTCCAACTTATGAAGTATTCACAATTTTTCTTATCAGGTGAACAATCTCTTGGCATTTTCCAATGTCCATGACATTCATTTTCCAGCTCATGCGGCGAGTTTACAGATGACGTTGGTTTGTCTTCATCGAAAAAATTGATTTGTGTATAACCGCGTTGCAATTTATGTCCATGATATTTCAATTCATCTGGCTGATAAAACTCGGGATTTGTTGAATGCTCTTTTTCTAAACCAGATGGTGGAAAATGGATATATTTTGCTGGTTCCTATAAATAAAATAAAATGATGAAATTAACATATGAATGCAAACTGCTACTATCATGACACTTACTTGCCCTTTCGCCCATATGACATGCATTAAATCGTCAGTAATGCTATGATCCGTTGGTTCGTTTGCATCTAGCTTTTTACGGAACACAATTGTCGTTACGCCATCTTTTTCAAAACCACCAGTGGCTTGCAATTCTGATTTTCCACCCCAAAATGTATCCATACGGGGAGTCGATCGGTCTCTAGTGTAATAATCCCAAATACGATGCAAATCACCTCTTGCTGTACCGATTACAATGTCTGTGCAATCCATAGCATTAAAGTCATGTTTTGGTGTGTAATCCTTTGGCGTAGTTTTAGCTGTAAGTGCTAAAAATATATTTTTAATTAAAAACTCTTCATAGTCTTTAAAAACTTTCATTACTCGTACATGTGTACGAATGAAAGCATATTTAATGAAAATGAAAAAAAAACTTTAAAAATTGTGTCAATTTTATATCTATTCATATATGTGTAATTGCATATCGTGTATTATTTTTTCCAATTTGAATCATGAACTCCATTCCACAAACGTTTTTATTGTGCATGGGAGAATTTGTTTGTGTGTATGAACATTTGTGTGTATTTGTGCATGTTATTCTACTTACTCGAAATGGGTTTTTCAGTTTTAGGTTCAGATTGAGGTTCAGAGGTGCTACTTGTTTGTTCACTAGCAGGCTCTGATGTTGTGTCAATTCCATGTGTAGCTGTTGATTCTGGTTCGGGTATGGAAGTTGTTTCTATTACCTCGCTTATTGGTTCACTCGTTGAAGCTGGAGGTTCAGGTTCAGCAGTCACTTCACTTGTAGGCTCTGGTTCGGATGTTGTTGCTGGCTCACTCACAGCTGTTGTTTCGTCAATCTCTAAACTCTTTTTATTACCTAAATATTTACAATTAGGATATTAGATTTATTAGCATTGTGCAAGAGCTCAGTGAGAAGTCTATTAAATTTAATCTTGTGAAAAATTAAATTAACTTGTGTGTATTTTCTTGTATCTGTGTAATTATATAAATGTAAGGATTTTTGTGCATTAACCTATAAATCTACTTATATTTATGTATCCTGTTTATATATATATATGTATGTATATTTTGTAAACAAAGAGTATGAGTTAATTCAATTGGAAATTTAATTTTTACCTTTTTCCGCTGCACGCTTTCTTCGTCCCGTAACAGAACTAACACGATATGAAACGCTTGTGGAAACTGTATATTCGTCCTTCGATGAGGGAATTTTTGGTAAAGTTGATGGTGCTGCAACGCGTTTTGACTTTGAAGATCCAAGTGCAAGTGGTTCTGATTTTTTATTACTTATTGGTTCACTTTCCGGCTGTACTGTAGATGATGGCTCAGTTTTACTACTTGCTGATTCTGGTTCACTAGATGGTGAATTTTCTATAAAAATAAAAATTATAATACTTTTCATAATTAAAAAAGAATTTCTTACCAGGCTCAGGCGATGATGACTCAGGTTCCGGGCTTGATGGCTCAGAAATTGGTGACTCAGGTTCCGGACTTGATGGTTCAGAAATTGGTGATTGCGGTTCCGGACTTGATGGCTCAGAAATCGGTGACTCAGGCTCTGGACTTGATGGCTCAGGAGCTGCTTCAAAACCAATATCATGCAAAGCAGGGAACTTTCTACACTCTGCTGTCAACTTCTTTGGCCTCCATCCAAAGCCAACCCACGATGTTCCATTTACTACTAAAACCATTTCAATTTCCTTTTGCTCTTTCAATATCCTCCAATGAATTTTGAAATCGGGTGTGAGTGTTTTTGTCGTGTAGAGTGAATAATCAATATCTGCTGACTTTATTGCTGATTCTAGTTCATTATGAAGGAGGAAAAGTTCAATATTATCATGAAATAAATGCTTTCAGTTTCAAGCAACTTACTCTTATTACATCCTGGGCCAAACCATCCCAATTTACAATAGCATTGTTTTCGTGGCAATGCTGTTCCACCAATGTCAATACATTTTCCCTGCAGGCCACAATCTTGATCTGCTGTGCATTCGTCCCAATACTGGCATCTCGATCCGTAATAATTTTTATCACATTTACACTTTGTGGCAAGAAATTTTCCATGACCAGAACATGTTTCTCGAAACTCTTTTCGTGGTTTAATGTCAATATCAGCGCACGACCAGAAGCGATATGCATTAGTCCACTCATCGGCTTGCCTCAAAAGCCGCAACGTACAATCATCGCATGTAAAATTCTCGGGTAAACGAATTTCATGTGATTGTGCTCTACAAAAAATAAAATGACATTCAGTTAGTAAAATGTGATGATGAAAAATTTGAATTGTGGCTTTCACTTACGTTGCATCGGTCCTTACAAAATCGGAACCTTTGATTGTTGGTGTCAGGTCTAATTTCGGTCGCTCTAGATGATCTAAAATTTGAATTTTATAACCGCCCTGTAATGAACAAAATAAGATTCTTCAATGTAAAAAATAAGAATTTCGCATGTCATTAATTATAATTTATAAAGTCATTTTTGTACTTTTTCCAATAAAAGATTTTGATTGTGCTTTTTAAGAAAGAAATAATATGAGTTTATTATTTCTTAGTGGTACAATTCAAGGCTTGGAAACATTTAATTTAACAAAAATGAATTACTAGAAATCTAATCTTATCATCGTGCTTTTTATTCAAACATGAAATAATAATAGCAATGAAATTATGCTTTTCTTATGAAAATCAAGAAGTGCTATTAATTCAATAGATTTTTTGTATTGTTTGCGATTTCATTTTATTGAATTATCAATTTAATGACTAAACATTTTCACAGCAGCAGAAGTTGAATAAGCGAATGAACAAAAATGAAAAGAAAATAACGACGACAAATTTATTTCACTCTTCTCGCTATTCATCTTCATCTTCGCTCGCGAGAAAAAATAATTGAATAGAACAGAATAGATTGAAGAAATCCGTTGAACATGATGACAACAGAATATAGCTTCGCAACTACATCATAATAAAGCAAAGAAGCTC
This sequence comes from Polypedilum vanderplanki, assembly GCA_018290095.1. Classification (NCBI taxonomy): domain Eukaryota; kingdom Metazoa; phylum Arthropoda; class Insecta; order Diptera; family Chironomidae; genus Polypedilum; species Polypedilum vanderplanki. The sequence goes on along the minus strand of CM031380.1, from coordinate 21,818,830 downwards.
TCAACATGGTACAAGAGAAAGAGAACAAAACAAAAAAATGAATGAAAACTCATAAATTTTTTTGTGTGCTCAAAGAATAGAAACTTAATTAAAATGAACGTGTGCCAAGAGTTTGAAATAAGTAAGTAGCAAAAATTGAGTTGAAGCTAAATGATAAAGTATAATTTTGTGCGATAAAACATTTTCTATGCAATACCCCGAAAGCAGAAAAAATATTTCAATTTGCGAGCTATTGTTTTAACTGCTGAGCATCCACTCATGCTGTTGAAGATTGAGATTTATGTTCCTTTAATTCCGTCTGTAAACAGTTAGCGTATACACACATGCCGCCGCAATTCATATAATCAAGCAAGCGAATCTTGTGGAACAAATTAAATAAAGTGCTGTTGATTGTAAGAAGCAACTTTCGCAAATTGAATTTTCACACGTTACAACTTTAAAATCAATTAATTATCACATGTAACAACTGATCCATATGCAATTTAATCACATATTTACGCTGTCTCAAGCAAGATGATTGCAGAATAAGCTTTCCATTCATTTCCTATCTGTTTTATGTGAATACAGTATATAAGATGAACGAATGAAAGGAATCTCTAATTTAGCGAGAAATTCCTTTTTTTCCTGCTACGATTACGACAATGATGAAGATGATGAAAGAGTGAGCGTGAAAACAATGGTAGTGAAAATTGTAAAAAAAGCATTGCTTACAGAAAGAATGAACAGAGATAAAAAGAGACATGAAGGGATGGCATTTTGTGGGTTAATTAATTTCTTACAATTGTGTAAGAATTTTTTTGTATACGGTAGTGACATTCATCGTTTTACAATTCATTGTCTCATTCACATTGTGATGCACTATACTTTTTCCTCTTCGCTGGTACTGGCAATGGTTGTGAAAATGAAAAATCATTTCTTTGACTGTAAGCTTTCTTTTTTCATTTATATTCTATTGCAGCCAATGCAGAGAAACTTTTCATTATAGCAAATGACTTTGCCTTTCTTCATTCTCTACTCACTATATCTTTCTGTTATTTCCACTGCAAAGCACAAAAGTTTTCCTCTCTGTTTTTCCGCCCTTTTCATTCATCACCTTTAATTTTTTTTCTGTTACACTCAGTTTCCACTCTCCCTGACTGTGTGTAATTGAAGTGAATGAAATAAACAAAAGAGGAAAAATGTTGAGAGTTTTTTGAATGCACATTGTTTTCTTTTCATAAAGTTATAATATAAAAAAAATATTGATCAATCTCGACGTCTAGGATAGTTGGCAATTAGAGCGCATTTTTGATCTAATAAAGCAGCTTTTTGGTAACGAATTTTTAGCATTTAATTTTATTTTGCTGCAGTCAGTGATCGTGAACCTACCGTCTTCCCTCCGGCTTATTAAAAAGCCGGCTCTTGTATTCAAATAAAAGAGCCATTTTCGAAATAACATATATTTTTACATACTAAAAATAAACAATGACTCAGCAAAAAACCTCACCCTTAAATACAAGAGCCGGCTCTTATTTGACGGTAATAGGGATTTTTTGCAGAAATGCGCTAAAAGTACACTTTCCATATTTCCTAGGGTAGAGAAACTGATTTTATAGTTAGTATTTTTTTTCTCTAAGCTTATAGTAAATCGTATTCAATTTTTATAAAACAAGTATATAATTTTTTTTGACAGAATTGTCAGTGTGACTTTAATTTTATAATGATATAACAATAGAAATTTATTGAAACTGAATTTGATACGATTGTTGTCTCAATGAATTGTTAGTCACTTCAAAAAATTCGCTATTACGTTTATTATTTTTATCTATCCCTTTAAAACATTTCCTATTTTCGAAAGTTAGATAACATGTACGATGCATACAAAAAATTAATCTTTTGTCAAGAACTATTGACTAGTTGTTTTCTGTTATCTTTCATGTCAAAATTGCATAAAAGTTTTCTTTTTGCTATAGAATAAAAACTTTCTTATTGTTTCTCAAGATGTAAGAAAAATTAAATGCATTTTATGTTATTATGATCATTATTTCTTGAAGACAATAGGTTTTCTTTTTCATCCTTCATAGAAAAACGTTTTTTACTTTATTCTCATTATCTCAAAAAATTATAACATTCTTTTCATTACAAAAAAAGTAGCAATTGAGCTAAAATAATTCTTCTATCGTCAAATTTAAAAAAGAAGGAGAAGAAATAAAATGTCATTTCAATTGAAAATGTACGATAATTGAGAGAGGAATTTAGAGTATTTGAATCATAAAATTTTACGACACTTCTGACAGCATGACGATAAGAATGTTGTTTAAATACACAACGTTCCTTCACACATAACCTGGTGAGAAAATATTTGCTCTTGCTTGCGATAGGCAAAAAAGAAAATGAAATACTTAGTATTCATGACGTATTAAAACATTTTTACGGAAATGCCATAGCATCAATTTGCCTTAATTATAAACATCCAATTTTATTGCTCTCTTTGTACCAATAGTAGCAGCAATACTATGCGTATACATAAAGTAACGAGTGGAAATAATTTATGTATACATTTTATCGATCTCCAGTCATCACAACAGCTTTATTTGAGTCAATACGCTGCTGTTGTTTTGAAATTTATCTAAAGCAATTTCTGATGTTTATCATTGTATCTATGTATGAGACAAATTCATTTCCTTTTCAATCTACTTAAAGTCATATACATTCGAACGATGGCTTGTTTCCAATTATATATGTGCTTAAAGCAAAGTTAATTGTATTAATTTTATTTACTTATTTTTTCTCGCTGTAATAATTGCATCATAATTTTATCATGTGCGACTATCATTAATAATTTTTTCGCAGCTTTTAATTAATGTTGAAAATTGCCAATTTAAATGAAAATGTAATGAAAAAAGTTGTGATAATTTTGACAGCTATGGTGAATGCTTCGGAATTAATTAAAATGTGTATGAAAAAATTATTAGTATAAAATGATTTTTTGGTTTTTAAACTTTCAACTCTTCAATTCTGCTCTAAATAAATGAATTCTTATTTATCATGTCATAAAGTTTACTGAGGAGTTTAACAAACAATACATTCTTCTTATGACACAATCTATAATAAACTAAATAGTGTGAGAGTAAATAATTGCAATTATTATCTACACAAGTAATTATGATTGTTATACTCAGTTAGATTTCATTGGTTTTTGTCATCATCATAATCTCGCATTTTCAAATCGAAAAAAATTAATTAACTCTTCCGGAACTTTTTTCTCTGGAGATGATGAAAGTTATTGATTTTAATTATTTTTTTATGCATCTGTTTTTTCCCATGACAATGTTTGAGAATCGAAATTTTTTATACTTACACGATGTGGATATGAAAGATGCCATGTCACATTAAACGTTGAACCTGAGAGAAATGATGTTCTTGTTGTGCCTAAAATAAAAGAAGAAAATAAATTTCAATACTTATGTTCACATCAATAAATTACAAGTTCACTAGAAAAAAGTAAGCAACAGAAAAGTCAAAGTCAAAACGAAACAAACACGTATTTTTATTTATTTTTCTAATAACATTCTCAAGTCAAATTTATAAGTGTGAAGAGTGTTCATCAATTTAAAAGTTTTGCGCACATCTATTGATACCAGCATTTATATCGTTGGTTGTTTACCATAAATTAAATTAAATAATACTAAAATAAATATAGCCATTTCCAACTTTAAATTTTTCCTCCCTTTAATTTTTATGATTGCATCATGCAGCGAAAACTAAAATTGGCAGCATTTCCTGTCTAGTAAATGAATAAATGGGAAACGTTGAAAAAGAAAATTTAATTTTTGCCCGATAGGTGTTTACAAATTGCTATATCCTCATCATCATTATCATCCAATAAGGAAAAGCATTGAGCATTAAGACCGATATATATAAACAGAATAGCTTAAAAAATGTCAAATGATGACCTGAGGCCGTAACAATATCACTTTTCACTCTTTTTTTCCTAACAACATTCTATTTCTCTATACGATGATGGCTCTCGTAGAAATTTCTTCATTTCGAGTAGTGTTGTCGGTAACATGATACAACAACTATGCTGCTATGCTCATCATCACATGTACATGAATACATACGTAAAATACTGTCGATGCTGCAATCAGATGTTTCTTATGGGAAAATAATTTCAAATTTTCTCTCTCTTTTTCTTTTAATACACTTTCACTAAAAAGCAAAAGTTGGAATCGAAACTTGTTAGTGCTACATTGTGATGGTTAAAGGCATTTCTCCTCTTTACTTTAACTATAACTATTACTCGATGAACATTGAAAACATGTGAATATGTAATATAGTCAGACAATCTGATGTTTTTTTTCTTTTTTTTTACTTGCTTGTCTGCTTATTGCCTTATAGCATAATTGAAATTGAAATCGTCTTCTTTGTGTGATTATGTCACGAAAAGTTTTTACCTATTTATTGGCTCTAATGCAGAAGAGAAAAAAAACATATCTTGATAAGTTTCAGCACTTATTGACAATTTATTCATACATGGCTATGTACAAACATACATTTATTCATTGTGAAAAGAAGGAAGATACGGTTCATTCATTCAATTTTTCTTATTTTTATTTACTGCTGAAGTGTAGACATTAAAACACGTTTAAAGTGAAAGAATAAGAGTCGAGATAGCAAAGGAATAAAATGGATATATGCTTATGGGAAAATTTATTGCATCGCATCGTGGTTCGAGGAAAAAAGTGAACAGAGAAAAGAAACTTTTTATACTTTTTTTCTTATCAGCAAAATTTTTCCTTTTTTATTTCTTCTCTTGACTGTAGTGAAATAATTTCGTCTTTAAATATTACCTTTAATGACTTTCGAATTTGTTAAAGTAGAGTATGCGAAAAAAGATATGATCCAAAACTGTTAAACTTTTTTTATGCATTTTTCATTATTACAAATATAAGACAGAATCTTAAATTTTCATTCTTGTAAAATAAATGTAATAAATTGATAATGATAGCAAGCGACAATAAAATTTATATAATTCCTGGAAATAAGCTCCGTATCGCGAAAAATGTCATTCTAAACATTATTATTCTACAAACAAACCCTATATTCGAAGAAAAATATTCTTCATATCATAGTATTGGAGAATTTGTGTTATCAAAGATGTTGAACATTTTAATTTCAAATATTAATAATAAAACAATATTTAAACATTAAAAATTAAATAATGAATGGTTTCATATAATAGCTTAAGAAAAAAGGCTCGTTGTTAATATTCACTGACATCAAATACTCAAATTAGTAAATGCACATAATTTAACAACAATGTAAGAAATTAGATGGATTTTGTAGTTTAGAGCGAAAGCAGAATGTAAACATTAGCAATCAAGTTAGTAATTTATATTCACATGGAGCATTTTATAAATGCAATTTAATGTACAATTTTAATGTTGCGCTTAATGAATAAAACTCAAATGAAGTATAAAATGTTCACATTATTGCTTCAATGCTGCATACATTAACAAGAATTTATTATGTATACGTAATTTTTTTTCGTTCATAAAGAGAGAATTCTTTCTATATACCAGAAATGAACCATACAAACCATAAGCTAAACAGAAGTGTCTTAAAATAGTTAGACAAAAACGCTTGCTCGTGTTTGACTGCAATTTTTCATTCAATGTGATTCCTAATCAGGCTAATTCCACCTGCTGTTATTAATTTGTCTTGACGTGCATGATTTCTTGCGCAATTGTTTTGCGAGATTCTTTTGAATCCGGAGATCAATGGCTTTGAATGATCATTTTGTAACGTTATTCATTTGCACCATAAAAATTCCTACATATTTTAAAATATGTATTTAATGGAGTAAATGCCGAAACGAGTTTAAAGAAATCTTTAATATGTTTAAATTGATTCAATTTCATGTCCTTCTTCAGCACCATTAATACTAATTAAGAAATATGAAAAGGCATTTTTTCGCGTGTTGTTGTATGTACACACACTCTACATGAAACTAAGTTAATGCAGATTTAATTAATTCAATAAACGATAAAAATTGCTTTGTTTTTGTGGTGTAAGACAAAATCGACATTTAGTTATTTAGATTATTGAATTGTTTGAAATCAAACCGACATTATTAATGCTCCATCTACTTCCAAAACACTGTGCTGTTTAAAATTCCTTTACTTCATTTCCTTTATGTCATTTGCCATAAAAATAAGTTACGTTTGAGATAATAAAAAAGAGTGTAGTTGGTCTGCAAGTGTAAATTAGCTCAACTCTATTGGCTGAACCAGTAATTTATATATGATCCGTTCATAATTGCATGTTGGTACTGTTTGAAGCACTTAATATGTGTGTGCTTGAGGTAGATTACTCTGCTCTCTCATCTCATTCAATTTTTCTTTTACTCACTTATGCTTTTAGGTTGTGTCAATATTCATTATACATTCCATAAATCATAACCACTTAACGCTTTATCGTCTTGAAAAATATAATTTTATGT
>CM031380.1:21617760-21811998 GCA_018290095.1 Polypedilum vanderplanki | reverse complement strand
CTTTAGTTTTTATTTATTAAAATAGAAGAATTTATCTTTTATTTAATGAATCCAACATAAGAATTTGTTCAGCAATAAGTGAGAAAAGTTCTAAAAAAACCAAGGCCTGAGAACTCTTTTTGATATTTCGCATCAAGATACCTTTGTTTTTCGAAAAACAAAAATTTTTAGAAATGGACTTTTTTTAAATGACTTCAATTCTAAAACGATAACACGAATATATGCAGTCCTTTCTGAATTTCATTTCTAATGCTCATAGCTTTCTCTTAAGCTATCAATAAAATTTTTATAGTCTTTAATAAAAGAGAAAATCACGATATCAGAAATATCAAAACATATCAAAAATAACAAAAAATATCAAAAAAGTTCTCAGGCCTTGAAAAAAAGTGAGGAAAAAAATTTGTACCGTGATAGAATAATTTACCATATTTTTTCATCATTTTTATTTTGATAGAATGAAAAATTTATGAAATTATTGAATTTTTTTAAAAATTTTCAAAAGAAAGTTGAAATTTGTATGGGAAATTTGCATTTCTCAAAATTTTCGGGAATTCCCGTTCCCGAAAATTGAAAATTTCGGGAACCCGGGAATTCCCGTTCCCGTTCCCGAAGTGAGAACCCCTATTTGTGGTGTAAGACAAAATCGACATTTAGTTATTTAGATTATTGAATTGTTTGAAATCAAACCGACATTATTAATGCTCCATCTACTACCAAAACACTGTGCTGTTTAAAATTCCTTTACTTCATTTCCTTTATGTCATTTGCCATAAAAATAAGTTGCGTTTGAGATAATAAGAAAGAGTGTAGTTGGTCTGCAAGTGCAAATTAGCTCAACTCTATTGGCTGAACCAGTAATTTATATATGATCCGTTCATAATTGCATGTTGGTGCTGTTTGAAGCACTTAATATGTGTGTGCTTGAGGTAGATTACTCTGCTCTCTAATCTCATTCAATTTTTCTTTTACTCACTTATGTTTTTAGGTTGTGTCAATATTCATTATACATTCCATAAATCATAACCACTTAACGCTTTATCGTCTTGAAAAATATAATTTTATGTGTTGATTGACAACTTTTTGTGTCTCTCAATTATTATTACATGCACATTCGAATTTTACGAAAGATGACAGCATGCTTGATTATTTTTTTGTTTTAACTGGCAATAGCGGCAATATTTTAAAATACTTTGAATCAAGGATGAAGAAATAATTTTAACAATAAAGAAGTTTAGTTATTAATTTGGGTCAATTAACTATTGTCAAATGGGATGAACGTAGATGCATCGAAACAATCATAAAAAAACTCTTTCTCTTATTATACATTTATTATAAACCTTTTATTTCTATTTAAACTTGCAAAGCTGCTTGAACTTATTTTTGCACAATTTCAGAGCCATTTCACGTACAGTTAACGTTTATTAGTCATTTATGAAAATAATTCCACTTGACTCGCTTATGAATTGGCTGATTATTAACGACAGCAAATGTCGGTCATTGCCAGCAATTTTCTGTTGACTCTAGCAAACATTTCGAAACATCGATAATCGATCAAAAGAAATATTTTAAGTAGAGTAAAAACCAAGTGATGATTATCACTTGTTAAAGCTGCTCTCTCGTTTTAACGTTTTAAGTTTTATAATACCATTCATAACACACTGCATACTTTTTATTGTCTTATTTTGTCTATTTTATGACGAAAAAATTGGTACAGACAAAACGGCGACTATATTCAGAGTTAAGACGAGTTAACTGCTCTTTTTGGACAACTGCAAGCTGCAAGTTAAAATAATTGCCTTGTACATACTAAAAACTTCATATCCTATTTATCTGTGTACATACTATTTTAGAATGACTAAAGAAAAGTTGGCTCTCTCTAATAAAAGTTGACAAAGTTTTTATTTCAACTGACAGTTTGAGTGTTTTCATTTAGCAAATTGATTTCATTAGTAAGAGCCTTGATGACATAAACTATGAGAAAATAGATATTCCCATGGATTTACTTCTGAATTGCTATAAATTTCTAAATATTGGAATGGGTGAAAATATAACATGTTTACAAGCAACTGAACGTTATTACACAATGCAGATAAATTCAGACAATAACAGTAGTTGAAAGGAGGATTTGCATGCATGAGATGCATATTTGAATAATATCAAGTCATAAAAAGAAACATGTGAAGTAAGTACATTCACACATTTATGCATACATTCATGAATTATATGTATGTGATATATGCTGATACAAAAAAAGAATGTAAATACTATAAAATGAGACAATATTTGAATTATGCGATTTTGTATTATAATTTACTAGATATGAGAAGCAATTTAAGATTTTCATACTTTAAATAAATTTGGTCTTTTTTTACGAATGAGAAAAAAATTTGACAAATGATATGGCATGAATAAAGAGACTATTTTTAATTTATTTTACTTAACAAAAACATATAAAAATTACAAAAAATTTCATTCAACTATTTGTGTTTGCTCCAAAAAATACTATAAATTTAAAGAGAACCATTTCATGCTTTCAATCTACTTAAAAAGCAGCAAAAAGTATGACAGCAATGCAAAATTTATTTCTGTAGTCAATTTTGTAGTTTTTATGTACTTTGCATATCATGCAAAAAAGAGAGGCAACAACAAAAGAGAGAAAAAAAACTCGTACGAGTGAGTAAAATTCATTAAAGCAAATTTTGAGTTTGTTTTGATATAAAATCAAAAAAATTCATAACATAAAAAAGAACGTCGGACGTTGTTTCTTTTATTAAACCACATAAGAGTAAAAAGAGCTTAGTAGCAAAATATCGTAAAGTATATGCTTTTGAAGTAGCAGATAGATAGAGAATTTAATGGTTAACAGCAACATTAAATATCCATTTAACTTTCCACCTGACACTTCGTCTTCATTGTCGTGGCTCACAAAGGAATGTTCTCTTTATATATAAATATCTACACACCTATCTAAAATATTAGATATTTAATGAGGATGGTATAATTTAATAGGCAGTAACACAACAGCATCGACACTATTGTTGGTTCAATTGAAAATGGCATTAAATTTTAGTTTAAGCAAAGAAAATATGGCAAGTGTAAATGACCCGCGTCGACTTTTTTCTCACCAAAAAAATAATTTGTGCTCTCATAAATAAACAAAACCAGCCCAATTTTTATGTTTTATGAAATACTTGTAAACCAAAAATGGCAATATGGTACAAAAATTTATGCAAAGTGTTCCAAACTGAGACACAAGAAAGAGAAATTGCGTAAATTAGCGAAGAAATTTTCATGCAATGCCTTTTGAATTTACATAAAATTATTTTATGGCACCTTTTAGCTACCCTCACGTTGTGTCTGTCACTTGCTCACTCTTTAAATGGTCGTCAGCACTTGTCTCCTTCACAACACTGTTCGCTTGATGGCAACAACGACGGAGGTTCAGAAATTAGCATTATTTTTGGTTCCATTTTTCATAACAAATTACTAAACAGTCAACTAACAATTATGTAATTCCCTATGCCGGTGAGAAACAACAACAGCGGGATTTGGATAAGTAATACCTACTTTATAGTCTTATATTCCTCTTGAAAATATGAACTAAATTACTGCACGCTATTTCGTGTAAAAGAGAAATGTGTCCACGTTATCATTCCCGCTAAGCTTGATTAATCGATTTTCGTTGTTTTTTTTCTACTGCTTCACTCTTTTTTTTGTGGATTGCATGCGAAAATTTAAAATGTAGTGAAAATTGAGCTACACACTACACATACACTTACTAGATAAATGGTTTTTTTCTTTCTTTTTTTTGCTTCAGAGAAAACGTAAAAGTGCTTCATAAAACACACTTGAATACCTTTTGAAGAATTTTTAAATTTTATTCATTACTGTTGTTGATTTTTTATAAACAGACTATTATGAACGCGCAAATGTATGCAAATTAATCTCATTAAGACTATTAAACTGCGATGAGAGAGAAACAATAGCTCTGTATTTGTGTTACATATATTTTTTATGCTCTTTCAACGCAGATACTTCCTCCTACAAAGTTTTGATGATTATGTTTTCATTAGATAAAATATGTTAAGTGTTTATTGTTATTTTTCCATTCATTTAGCCTCGGGTTATGACTCGAGGAGGTTTAGAATGTGTTGAATAATTCTAACATCTCTTCAAAGTCGTTCCCATCTCATGAGGATTGTCGGGCGTCAATGACAATGAGAATATTCATGAGTCCCTCTCATAAGTAAAATAAGTACATGCAAATATAAATACATACATTTTATCATTAAAATTGTCTATATATTTTCATTTTCAAGGTGCTCATATTTAACTACAACAAACAAATTCTGCAATTTTATTATAATGATTATTTTGACTGTGGGAACGAAATAAGTCTACTTTGCACTTTGAACATTCTTAAATAGTCACTTAACTACCTAGCTTCAATCAATTCCGTTGACATTCAACAGTGATGAATGTTTTATGCGAAGACTCTTCGTAGTAGTTAGAGAATTTATTATCACATTGAGACAATGGCGTGCAAAAAAAAACTAACAATCTTATTATGGATAAGTGTAAACTGATTCTTTTTTTAATAAAGCATAACAGCAAAGTGAGAGTGTGAGTGAGCTTTCGATTGCAACAAGCAAATAGATTGCATCTATATCCATCTCGTTACATTTAAATTATGAATATTATTGTTATTATGCAATTGACATCAACTAATGCATATGCTTTGTACTCATATGAAATTACCCAATGGAGTTTATAAATTTTTTAGCGCATTTTCCACATAGATGGTATGCTGTAGCGTCATAATTTTATCCAAATTGTTATTTTCTCTTTATACACCTTTACAAATATTACATTCGAGATTAAAATGATGCTTGCTTGAGAACTATGATATTAAAAAATGAATATAACAGCAAACGACAACTGTATATTCTACATATATCATCATCTATTGCAGTGTGTACGATAAAGATAATATGAATTAGATGCAGTAACGTTCATTAAAAGGTGAATAAACGATAAAATGTTGCAAGTAAAATCCATATGACTGTGACGCTCGAAAATATGAATTAAATTCATAACCTAGAGTAAGCTGCTTTCACTTAACATGGGATAGCTTGCTGAAGCATAACATTCCCAAATTGCCAACAATTTATCGCCTTACTCATGCATTGCTCACGGAAAATTTTCTGATAATGAACTGTTTAAAGTTCATCACATGTAAATAAAAGTAAACTAACGTTTATGTGCTGCTTCTATAAAGTTTTCATGTCGCTTACACTAAAATTAAAACACTCAGCTAATGCTTGTGTTAACTTCTTAAACAGATGCAATGTTTTAAACATGGAAATTTATTTCTCAAAAACTACAGAATATAAAAAAACTTTGAAAAAGAAAAGTTTTCGTTTTTCTCCTCCTCTTTCAAATTTTCTTGTGCTACAGACACATGCACACAGTAGAATTGCAAATAAACACCAGAAACTGTCTCTTGTTTCTGTTTTTTGTTTAAATCTTTATTAACTCTTTAAAAATGAACACTTGGTCGCATAAAAAAGCATTCCAATTAAATTATCACATGGTCAATTAGACGGAACGAGAGCTAACGATGGACATTAATTGTTTATTAAATTTCTCCTTTTTCAAAGGCAACAGAGAATAAAGAAGCTTTTGTTGAGTCTTTTGTGCTTTGTCATAATGTTTCCTTTATTTTCCTTTCATTGTTTCGATAATAAAAAAAGTTTATCGTTAGATGAAAAATTGCCATTCAATCGAAAGGCAGTATACATAAAACTTTTTTTATTGTATCATATAAATAAAATGCTGACACGTCTAAAATGGTTTTTCCATGGACAGACTTTACTTAAATATGTATATATGTAGTACATAAGAAAAAGAGCGAATTATTTGTTGATAAATGATTCTGTTATTTTTCATATATAGATAAGTGAGAAACAACAACTATCAACCTGGCATGATTGAGAATGTTAAGAGAAAACAAAAATTGATTATTATTTATTGAAATTTCCCATATAATATTTACGAAAAACAACAGAAAAAGACCAGTAATTGACATGCATCATAAAATATTATTTTACATAAATATTGCACAGTCGTAATAATAATAGTAATTTTAATAATCTTAATGTAGCAAAGCAAACAACTGTTGACAATATTTCCTCTCCATTCTAGTGTACTTACGAGATTGTCTCTCTCACTCTCTATGCATGAAGCTTAAGCATACACCGAAAGTGCCATTAGTAATTGAATGAATGTTTAAATAAGTGAAGTAAATACATTGCAAAACCTCCTGTTTGAGTTTACGATGGATGCATTTCGGATCTATCAACATAATAAATTTTAGATGGCAAAATAAGTAATTGAAAAAGCTTTATTTACCCACTGGGCATTTTTGAGAAACGAGTAAATATAGCAAAACTAGTAGTTATTGCAAAAGTTGATCATAAAACAATGTATTTGGAAGTGTGCAAATACATCGTGTCCCTTAATGGAACAGTAGTAGCAGTGGAAGTAAAGTTTGTTTGCTTTTACAACTACTGCTGCTGCTACTTGCGTAAAATTTACATTGCTCGTATAACAGATTTTCAATAAAATTTTTTTTAATTGCACAATTTTTTTCTACTGCAGTGTAGCGTTTAACTTTTGTTGTAATTTGTAAATAATTTTCCTACGGATGTGCTGACAAAATGAACTCAATTTCACAGAAAATTGAATGCTATTAGTGAGTTTTTAATAGATTGTACACAGGATTAAGATTAATGTTTCTTTGATGTTGCAATCTTTTCCTTTTAAACATTCACTCATAAGGTGGGAAAAATGCTAATGGTAATTGGTAAGATCTTGATTTGCCTAATTTTTTGACAAATGCTTCTGAATTGAAATTCGCACCCGAAATGGATTGGCAAACATCAAAAAACATCAATCTACCTTCGAACTGAAGGTGTGACAAAATCCAATCCTATTTCCTTTTATAGAACGACCTTCATGAAGCATCTTGATATCGCGAAAGTTGAATATTTTCAATTTAGTGTTAAAACATCAATTCCTTCATCATCATCATAAATGTATGACCATTGATTGATTTTATAGCATATATAATGAAAGGAAAATCATTTATCAATATCACAGTATAATTTCTATGTGAATTGTAATTTTCTCTTTCGCGCTGGACATTGGCAAATGAAATTAATAAAAAAGTTTTCTAATCACCATAAAAAAGTATCCAATCTGATATTTTTTACTGCGGAATTTGTTATGTATTATGTTATGATGAGAAAAAAAAGAATGGTGACGATGGATTAACACTCTCAATTGAGAATCCCACTACACAATGATTGCTTCATGCACACAAACACACACACTCACATAGTATATATTTTAATGTATAAAAAAATGTGATGAATCATTTTATAATATAAAAGCAACGATTGAAAAACGACAGGCAGCAACGGTAAGTATGAAAAAGTTTCAAATCATCGTCAGCATTGGGCAAAGAGTGAAGTATGTGAACTTTTTTCATTCGACAACTTTCATATTTCTTTCGCTTTGCTCATTGATTACAAGCATTTTTTGCGAAAGTGATGCTTTTACAGTTAAATTCGGTGAATCAAGCACCTTTTTATTGTCGATTTCAATTCGGAAATCTAATGAACATTTGATCACATGACATCCCAAACAATCCACTTGTACACATGCGGTAATGCCCTTTAATATGAAATGGCAAAAATTAAAGATATTTTTTTGCTTAATCTAAGTAGGCAATTATTCAATTTAAATTTAAAAATCGCTTTTCTTCAGTTAACTTTTTTTGTGAAATCAACTATTTATTTCGTTAAAAGCAATGCCATTGTAAATTTAATGACATGCTTCTCTCTTTTCATCAATTGTACCATCAATCAAATGTGTTATTGCTGCTCGAACGAACGTGTGTAATTTAATTACTTGTTTTGCAAATATATTGCATATGTTTAAACGAAATTAAAATTTAATAATTTATAAATTATAGACAACATTAATTTACTCTCTTAGTAAAGTGATCTCATAATGTCAATTTATCTTTAAGCACATTTGCACACATAAAAGTTCAGAGAGCGTATTGAAAAATGAGCACAAAAATTAATTCTCTTAATTTAATTATTCCGTAGACAAGTGGAATGCGTCAATCGATTGAAATCAAACCGTAACAAATGAAGAGAGAGCAAGAGATCTATATATGAAAAAACCACTTAACTTATTAATTAAGTGAAACAATTGAATTAACAATAACAGTTAATTGAATGCATAATCATGGAACTATTATATGACAATTATAACTTATATTCAATTCTACAATTAGTTATAAATTGTTTGCAATATAGTAAAATTTAGTTATATTCAGGATTTTTAAACAAAATTGATTTACAATAATAAACATATAAAAATTATGCTTTTTTAATGTTAAGTAAAAATAACAATTTTGATTGAATTTTTAAAATAATTACTTTTTAATTTTTATCAAGTTCTAAAAGATTGCAAAATTTTTTTAAACATCGTTGTCATGATATAAATATTTTATGTATTTCAAAAAAGAAATATTTTTTTTTGTCGTCATAGTTTAAATATGAGATAAATCATAATAAAATTCTAAAAGAGAAGAAACACCACTAACGAATTTGTCAATCTACAGAATGTGAGAGATATTTGGACTCAATTTTTATTATTTTCTGACATCATCAGCGTCATCGTTTCAGTTGAAAATGAAACTATGATTTATTTTTTAATTTAGAGCATGACATGATGAATGATTTTCAGAGAGAAAGGGAGATGAATATTGAATATTTGGCTGACATGTGCAGAATAATTTTATATTCTAACTCATTGTCATTTCATTTTTTTCCATAAGAGATGAACATGATGTAAAGAAGAAGATGAAAAGGCACCACTTCTCTATTTCATT
Source organism: Polypedilum vanderplanki (assembly GCA_018290095.1). Lineage (NCBI taxonomy): Eukaryota > Metazoa > Arthropoda > Insecta > Diptera > Chironomidae > Polypedilum > Polypedilum vanderplanki. The sequence continues at coordinate 21,803,030 of CM031380.1, read as the reverse complement.
ACCATAATTTTTGCTGATGCTAATTATAATGATGCTTCACCATTATTCATCTGGTGTTCCTTTTGTATGTATGGGTATGTATATAAAGAGAAGAGAGAAACACTTCAAAAGCTTATTAAAATAAAGTAGCACATTAAAGCACATTCTAAATGAATGTTTAAAACTGCCACTGATGCTATAAATTTAGCGCCAAATGAAAGAGCAAAAAAAAGGAAAAATCACGAGAAAAGAAAGGAAGGTCATTTGTTTAATAAATATTGTTTTTCTTGCACGCTCTCGCTATTTGTTTCTTTTCGTTTGGAAACACTTGCTTACTGTGCTTTGATGCTTCCGTTTCAGTTTTTCTACTCGGTTGACTATAAACTGTTTATTTTTTTTAACAGTCAGTCATGTGATTAGAATTTATAATGGACATTAATTAAGTCTAATAATTTTATGGTCGACAGGCTTTTGTTTTGGTCGTGCATTTCACTTTGCGGTTAAATTCAGCATGGTGAGTTCATTGTTGGATTATCGTTCCTTTTCCCTTCTCTTTCTTATTCTATTATTAGTCGTGTGTTGATTACTTATGAAAATAATAAACTTAAGCTTCTAGGTAAAATATAAAAATTCTTAATGGTCAACATTTAGTGTCATTTCACGCTTTGTAAAACTTTTTCTTCTTTTTTTGCTTTTAGTCATGAAACATTGACTTAAACAACGTGAAATGTCTACCATAATTGTACGAGGATGAAGTTCAATGTAAATTTTAATTCATAACAAAACGAATTCATTTTATTGACTTCGGTATAATCCAAAAGAATCACACATCAATAAATTGTATCATTTGCCATAATTTTCCACCTACTCAAATCTTTTCGAATAGTTAATAGCTAGAGGAAATGACTCACTCGCATAAACATCTATTTTTACACAATCAAAATGAGATTGAGCAACTTACTATGAAAGTAATAAAATGAAAATTTAAATTGAACTCTTATCTTGCGGGAGTAGCAACGAAATATAAATTAAAATCCAATTATCGTGTATTTCAAAGCGCCATACCCTTGACGGTATGGAAAAACATTAAAGGAAATAGCAAAAAGAGAATTTGTTAATAAGACGCGGCCTTCAATGTTCTGAAAAAAATGAAAATTTTCCTCTACAAGTAGCAGCAACAATCCATCAATTGAAACGAATAGATAATTTTTTGTTTTTATTTGCTGCTGCCTTTTGTATTTTATATTTGATTGATCATTTTCCTTCAAAATTGGTCCCCATTAGAATTTGGCAATGGATAAAAAATGAATTAATTTCAAGTCAATTAGTGTTGAATTAATTAGGAAATTAAAGTGAAAAACGAGCAAATAATAATTGAACAAAAAGAATAAATTCATAAACCATAGACATTCTCGTGTTATTCATTATGTTTTCATGATTCCGAATGTCGTGGTCACGTTATGCTATGGCAGTTGGAGCATAAAAATTACATGACATTTGTAGCTCTGTGATTTGCCAACCTGACATGCTTCGAAATTAGACTCTCGCAATGGAAACAAAAAAACACTTCCAATTGTCTAATTTAACACATAAATAAATTTTAAGACCTTTGCACGATGGCAATCAATCAATTTCTCTTCACTTTATGTTGTGATAGAAGGAAACGTTTATAACATAATCACAAATATACAAGTTTCATAATCCACTATTTGAATTTGAAATTTTAAATATTTGCAATGGTTATTATTAAATCAATAATCCTGACATGTATAAATTTTTAATGACATGAAGTAGTGCTTCATTCAAAATTCATTTTCATGCTTAAAACTTTCTTTTTAATTACTGTCATTAAACCAATTTTACAAAAGTTGTCTAATCTAACCGAAAAATTCCTTTTAAAATCTTTCTCTTTTTTCCTTTTCTATCGATTTTCTTTTATACATATTTTATGACTATGTAAAGCAAAGAAAAAGTTTCTAAAAGAGTTTTTTACAACAACATTCAACAGCTCTACAAAAGGAAAAACTTCCTACTTCACAAATTGGCACGTGATGTGCTACATGAGACTTAAATCAAAATGCGAATCAGGATCACAAAATAAAAAGTTTTATGTCTTTTTGAATTCAATTTTATGACCTAAGAAAGAATTTCAAGTATTGCAAATTTAAATCAATTTTTTAATGCTTTTGAATTTGCTATTTCGAATAGTGAGTGGTAAAAAGAATCTGTGAACTTTGATAATTTTAAGGTCATGTTTTGGTATTTTCACACATAAAAAAATAATCTCCAATTTTGACCATTTTCATTTTACGGTCCTGCCTTAAATATTTGCATAATTATAAAATCAAGATGTGAATTTTGTGCTGATGAAACTTTTTAACTTCGTGAGTGTGAAACTTGTATAATAAAGTTTGAAATTCAATTATAAATATTAATTGGCAGATACAAGAGAGAAGGTCAGATGAATCACAGTTTAAGGCAATGAAAGAATTCAATTAAAGTCTAAACTAATTAGGCAAAAGTAATTGAATAGGTCGCAATGATGTGCAGATGCTTAAAGCAGGAAATATCAACATTAATCTTCTTACAAGTTTTAAAGCATCTACCACGACTTGGCCCTTTTATGCTCTACACATACAATAAACCACCATCATCACAAATAGAAAACACGATAAATCTTCGAGAGTAATTTTTTCAATTAATTTTCTAAGGCAAACAACTTTTCGACTAAATTCAAGTTTACATTCTATTAATCAACTGGGAAACGTCATCGCTGCTCGTGAAATTTTTTAATTAATTACATCTCGACATTGTTTGCACTTACTTTTTTACTGCCATCATCTTAATGTCAGTATATGGAAATAATCAAAAACAGAAAAAGTGTATGCATAAAAGCAAACCAGCAACAAAAAGTCATAGAAATAAATCTATTAAATGTGTTCGGTAATCGTTTTAGTACAATATCTAATTAAGGGTCAATTTATCAAGAAACACCATGTAGAATATTGCTTTACGAGGGCATTAAAATTCACGAATAGTATTCTTACAAGCTGAACGAGCTATCCATAAAGTGTGAAAATAAATGTGTTCTTCCTCACTTCTTCACATATATAAATTGATAACATACTAAAAGATTGTTTATTACCACACACCATAAACTTTTCGCTTGAAGCTTTATTCATGTGCTTGAAAGTTATTTAAATCGTGTTATGAACGTGTTGATCTTTATAGAAATTTTCATATGTGCATTAGAAAACAATTTTTGGTTAAATTGAGAATAAATGAGTGAATCGTTTTAAAACTATGTCGGACATATATAAAGAATTTTTCTGTCATTGTCATTTAAAGTCAATTTGCTATTCAAAAATTTTACAAAAAAAGCACAACTATCATTATAGAATTATTCTTATTTTTCTCTTATTGCAAAACATACAAAATAAATTCCAATAAAGACTATTCAGCATTTATTTTCCGATTCCTGCTTATTTTTCTATTGAATACTTGAGACAAATATAGAAAAAGAGAGAGAGTGAAGAATGAAAAATTTCAAGCACGAGCATAGAAGAAAAAAGTCATCATCATTAGACCATCTATACATGAAGAATTTTTATTTACATAAATTTAGACTATAATACCTGAAAAGAATTAAAATAGCAATCTTGCGTCATTTTTCACATTCGTTAACTGAAACTTACTAAGTAATTCGTTATGCATTCCATGATGGAGAAAATATCATAATTAATTTCTATGGAACGAACGAGTGAGAATGAAATGTGAGTAATGAGCTCGTAATCAGTAAGCTGACTTCATAATATTTCATAATTATGTCCTATCGATGATAATTATTAGAAAGACAAGAGGAATGCACAAGAGAAAAAGAGATTTAAACATGAAGAATAAGAAAATAGAAAAAATATTAATGAAGAAGAAGACAGAAAACAACAAGTCACGGTCATAAGTAATTTCACTTTCTTTAAGAATGAATTTATTGCGAAATAGTGTGAGAAAAAAGATTCTTTTAGAACATCATAAATCATTTTGACTACAAAATAGAATCTTAAAGAAGCAACATATAAAACACTTGAATGAGCATGATGGTTAGAGAGATTGCTCTCTCTCTGTGACTTTAATGGCGCTTAATGTTGTAACATTTTCATTTTTAGTAGGATATTAATATTTGCTAAAAGAAGTCGTATAGTTGCAAAAGAGAGACGTGCTGGAAGATAAATATCGCTTGATTGTATACGAAATTTACAACTTTTTATTTATTTTCACACAAAATTATAGCAATTTTCGAAAATAACTATTTTGGGCTCTCTTTTCAAAATGTAACACTTAGCAAAAAGAATGACCTACAAAAATTTTTATATTCACATAGATTCCCAGTGAGCACTCTAGCCAAATTGCTACAATGAAATGCAAAAACACTTTTTGTCAGAACAATCATCAAGCAGCGAGAGAGTGAAAATTTTCATTCATTGTCTCACAATTTTTTCAACACTTAAGCGCGTCTACAATTTATGTAATAAACGAGCATTTGGCCGTTCACACTTGAATGTGTTTGAAATTGAATTAGCGGCAACATTGAGTGTCTGATGTTGATCTGAACGATGAGAAAATATTACCTTTATTCTCATGACCGAAACGACTAGCATTTTCAACCACAATCGCTCTCATTCATGCCCAAAGTGTGCTGTAAATGAAATTTCTTCATATTGATCTTATCGCGAGAGCCTTAAGAGCCCACTATGCACAAGAAAATATTTCGTAATTTTTTATTTATTTTCTTTTTTGCATGCTCTTGTGATTTTCATTTGCAAGGAATGGAAATATGATAAAATCTTTTTTGATAAGTTTGTAGAAATTACAAATAACAGTCAATTTTCTGCTATTCAATCAAATAATTTTTATATACATAAATATAGTCTTATATACATCATATTTTTGTTTTGTCGTGCAACATTAATTTTGTTTTCATATTTACAGGCTATATTTACTTGCTTTATTGTTTAAACTTCTTTTTTTGACCAGCAGCAGTATCGAATGAACTGCAATTATGGGTAAAGTGAAATTGAAAATTAACGTAAAGATTCTTCTTGATTTTTCAATTACATCAAGTCAAACGTAATCTTCCCTTCAAAATCATCATCACTTTAAGACTTTACAATTTGAGGCTGCACGAACACGATGATTTTCATATATATTTATAAGTCAGTGTACATCAATTTTAACAAACAGTTAACACAGTTTAATTTAATGGTAAATAATTATTGTAAATTGGTAATTTTCCGCATGTGTGTTTGTATCGTCTTGTTTTAATGCATCAATTGTTTTATGCAATTAATAAAATAAAAATCAATGCAGTGAGCTTTGCACTTTTAATATGAGTGTATGCACGTACATACATGATTATCCTCATAATATTTCACCATATCACATATTGAAATTTCATGGTAAATAATATTGCAACTTATAATGATAATTACTTGAACATTTATAAATTTCATGATAAATGTATGCGTATATTAATATGTGTGTCTATATGATTATGTATATCTCAAAAGGAGCTGAGCGCATATTTATGAGTGACTGTTGTCAGCACGATATGCATGCCTTTCTTACCATGAAATTATTACATCCAATCTATAATTCAACCAATGTTGGTATATTTGTGTTCACCATTAAAACGATGCCAAATTAACATAGCTTCGCTAATTTGATTTGATGTAATGAGTCTGTTTGACTTGACTATTGCGAGTTTAAATAAGCACACAAATTTGTTATGTTATATCGTTTGAGCAAGTTATGTGTGCGTATGTAGTGAAAGTTTTCAATTGATCATCATTTGTTATGATTTGATCATTGCTATTAATTCTATCATAATCGAAATCTAAATATTTACACAAACGACTACTTAACATTCAAATATCGACAATCTTACTTTTTACCTCTCTTTCGCCCTTTTGAAACTAAAGTTGACAAAAGTCTATAAGCTGTTTACAAAAACTTCTACATATACATTATATTATATATATAGGAAGAAAGGAAAAGTTTGTTCTCTCTCGTATGCTTATTTTTAGATGGAAATACCATGAAGACTGAAAAACTTTTTGAAGCTTCTTATTTGTTCATCGAAAAATATATTGAAATGAAGACGACGACACAATCTTATTTAAACTTGTATCATCACGCGCGAATGCATATTGAGACAATTTTGGAAGAATTTTGCTCTTTGTTATTCTCGATTCGATTCAGTTCAGTTGCGGAAGAAACTATAGTTGAATGAAATGAATTACCATTGATGAGTGACACGAGCGAGTAAACGACTGAGAAAACAATTTTTTTTTCTTTCTATTTCTGTCAATCTCAATACTTTTTCCATTATTTTTAAATGCAGAAATAAACAAACAAACAGAGAGAATGTTGCGGTGTCGTTAAAGGAAGTGAACAGAAATGTTTTTCACAATTTTGCTAGAGAATATAAAAAAAGAGAAAATTATTATTTTAGAGGCGTCATTACATGCAATTAGTGCTATGACAGCAAATTGTCAAATATCATTATTGTCGAATAGTTTCTTGTGTACACACAGAGCTTTAATAGCTATCTATGACATAATGTCGGAATGTTTCTTTGAGCTTAAAGGTATTTCAATCTGATGTCATTTGTATTTGTTTGTATTTTTAAAACTCACTCTCGCTTGTATTATAGAAATGTCGAAATAACAGACATAATATTTGCATATTTAGATTTTCTTTCATTGTCATCGTTACCCAGTAAGAAATAATTTTGTTTTTAGAAATTATTTTCTTTGATTATTTTATTTTTTTTCGTAAATAAAAATAAATCAATAGGAGATTTAGTACTGAAAACAAAATCTCAACTAATGGCTTATATTTCAAAAAATGAAATGTTTTTTCTCACAATAGAATTTGCATGTATCATATATTTATATTTTATTTATGATTTAGTGAAAAAAATCACAATTCCGCTGCATTAAACACATTTTTTATTTCTAACTTTTTTAACTGTATTAAATTCCATTTCATGAACAATTACCTCACCATTGAGTAAGCAGTAACATAAAAAAATACATTGGCGTGACAAGTGCTACACGGTTATAAGTATAATAATTTTATGGAAAACAATTTCTTAATTTTTATTACTTTTTGCAGAGAGAATCGTCGTTGTTGTTCATGAGCATACATACATATATGGAAGATTTTGTTGCTGCTTCAAATAATTGTGCTACACAAGTGTTTATTTTATCGATGACATAAAGACTCAATTTTCAACCATACCAACATATATACACACACTTTGTGGTGGTGGAGAGAAAAAACACACAATTTATTTATCGTGCTCAGGTTCATTAGAATTACTTGAGATTCATAATAGTGTGAGGTGTATTTTTTGTGAAATAATATTTATGAACTCAAGCTTTGAAGTTCTTTAATAATATTATCGAAAATAAAATCAACATATACGTGACAGACTATCATATCTATATTGTGCTGAGCTTTAAATTACGAATTCAATAGATGAGCTTGTTGCACAATTCTCGTGAGATTTCAATTAATTGTTATGATATTTAATCGTTCTACAAAAAATGATTTATTGATAATTATTTTCCTTTAAAGAATTTTTAGTAGGGTTCGGCACTTGACGTATGCATGTATGCAAGTTGACTCACGTAAGAATTTCTCTATTTTGTTCTTTTTTTATTTGATTTAATCAAAATTCATGCAAATTTATATGAAAAGCAATGATTCCTAAAGTTAAAAAGTTTTTAGAAATTAAAATTCAACTCGAATGAATTAGAGACATTTTAGTAAATCAACTTGCATTTTACTTGATCAAGTGAATGAGTCAAGTATCGAATCCTAATCATTAGAATACTTTTCAATAATAATAAAAAAGCATTATTATGTAATCTCTATCTGTTTATTTATCTATCTCTTTAACGTTCTACTTTTTTAAATGAAAAATCTGGAAATTTCAAATCATTCTTTCAAATCAATTCAAACCATCAAGTAGCATACAAGTTGACTTACTAAAAAATGTCTCTAATTATTCGAATTAAATTTTAATTTGGTCAAAACTTTTTAATTTTAGGAATCTTTTACTTTCACATAAATTTGCATGAATTTTGACTAAATCAAATAAAATATGAACGAAGTAGACACATTTTTTTGTAAGTAAACTTGCATATATGTATGCGCAAAATAATAATAAAATTGGAAAAAATTTTCAACTTCAACTTAAAAACGATGCAGAAAAACACAAATCTATCAAAGAACCGTTAGATGATTAGTTATTCATATAGGGTTAAAACATTCATTTTTTTAATTGTGCGATTTTTTACTATTAAAAAGTCAAAATATCAACAAGAGAGAAAAAATTGAAAGCTTTCAACAAATGAAAATGTTCTAAATGAGAATTTTTACTCCCTCAATCGCACACTGCAGGGATAAAATATTTATGTTGCAATTTAACTTGACACAGATTTTAACTCTACTTCGCATGTCTCTATTGCTGATGCTGTGTATGTTATGTTTTATGTTCATTTATGCTACATTTTTCCCTACATTTAGCAGAAAAGTCCATTTTACCATTGCATGCTTTCTCAGTTATGAATGAAAATCGCAATAAAAAGAGTTAAGTTTTAAAACGTACGCAGCGTGGCTAAATGAACTTTTGTTGTATCATATGATTATGGTTTCATTTAAAACTTCATCTTTCTCATTTTTTAGCGACATTGAACATTAAACACAACAAACTGCGCAAAAAAGCGGTAAAATGAGTTGACAGCGCCCACAACGAATGAGTGTATTTACAACAAAGTGCAAAATCAGTGTGTATTGCGGTCAATATATATTTTTTCTTTTCACTTGCTACTTAAATAGTTTCAATGTGTTCAACAACATTGAATGCTTAACTTTTTTCAAGCTTTCGACTGTCTCATTGGAATGCAGCACATAAATATTTCTACTCTTGTCGAACATATATACACTTAGACATACAGACACTTGCATGGAATGAAAAATTGGAACTTTAATGCGTATGGAGATGTTGCGTAATCGGCATTAACCAAGCTGAGATTTCCGAAGCGAGTGCTTGCTTGTTTATTGCTACTGCATGAAGTATTACTTAATCAACTGATGTTTGCTCTCTTCGACTGTTGGCGATGGACTACGATGCCGATTCCATATAAATTAATTGCATACAATACGAACATTCGAAATTGATATCGATGAAGTAATCGAGCTCTAATGAATTTCCTAAACACTCGCACACTTGATAATTACTTCACGGGTGATTTTCTCATTAAAAGTTCCTTTCAATTCGAAACTTTGTATCATATATGTGTGAATTTCTCGCGCACCACTTTCCCGACTTACAATTCACACTTCAATTATTGACGTTCAGAAATATTGAAAAATAAAAATGTGAGGAAATACATGGTTGTTTGGCATGAACGTAACGAATTGAACCTGTTGGCATTTTGAGTTTAATAGTTTTCTAATGTGTCATAAAATGAATAAATTATTGGCATGTATTCTAAATAACAAGTTCTCAAAAATTAAATAATAAAAATGCATTCTACTAGTTTTTGAGTTGAAGGATATCTATAGCAACATTATATGATTTAATATAATTAGTATTCTACATGTTGTTGGATATAAATATTAATTGTATTTAATCCAATTAGTCTAAATTTAACAAATAAATGAATTGTTGTCTAAAATTATATCGATAATAAAAATTCAAATAACTGTCTACATACCTAGGCAGTGAGTAGATGCATAAGAACTAAAAACAGCGTAGTTTATACATCATAAATAAAGATTCTAATTTTTTTCTATTTCTGACAGAGAATCAAATCTTTTATGTTCGATTTCAAATTTAAAAGTTGATTTAAAAGTAAATGGCAAAATTTGTGAATGTGTATAGTTAAAAATGGAAAATCAAGTCACATAAATTTAAGATGTTTATACGATTTTAAGCCAGTTAGACAGTTAACTCTGTCTATCTCTATCGTCAGTATTTCTGTGTGTTGAGCAAATGTGTTTGATTACCTCTATAAAGCAGGTTATTCAAATGAGATAAATGACTATCTAACTTAATGGTATAGTCTCATTAAAATCAGACTCTTTTTTTACAAATGATAAAGTTACTGTATGAATGTTAAATCTCTTTTTTTCCTTACTCATATCACACATAGGCATAATTTATTATTTCAAGTGATCAAACATGATTTAACATTTTCAATTAAAACTACCTCTCCTATATACATACTTTCATAGTGTATGTATGAATGAATGAATGAATAAAGAAGACAGGATAAAATTTAATATCTCACTTGAACATGTTTCAAATTGAGTAGGATAAACTGAGACTGATAAGGAAGAAAAGTTTATATATACTCTTGAGATTACGGGCAAAATTTACACTGAACTAACACTCCAAGTTAATATCTTACTCGATATCAATTTCATCGATTTTACTTTCGACATTCAACAGAGAAAGAGTTGAATTTTAATAAAGGAAATAGCACATTTGTTGAGAGTTATCCATGAGAAGAAACTTTTTTTTATATAAAATATTAATTAATATTCATTTACCTATCAACATGATTTTGAAAATCATTTTCAAATTCTGTAATTTGAATGAATTTTTATTTATATTCATTCTACGTGTTTAAAGCATTGTCATCAATATTATTATAGCGGGATTTTTTGTCAAATATATATGTGAACTGAGTAATTTACATAAATGCCTTTCTTTATTTTTTTCTCTTTTGATAATGGTTATGAAGAGATAATTCAACAGATCTAGGCTTGATAATGAAATTTTCTCACTTTTACAATTTCTTTAATCTTGATAAAATTCTTTTGTATCATTGGTATATTATGCCATTTTAAAGTTCATTATATGCAATTCTTGATGTTTTCAAAATTTAAAAATTATAAAATGACGATTGAATGAAAGGAATTTTAGTTACAGCTTCTCTTTTAGATAAAGTTTTACATCTTAATTATCATACATATTCAAGAATATAGGCAAAAAGCAATTATCTTTTTAAGGTATTAAAGCAATTAACCAGTACGTATTTAATGAGACATGTTCAGAATTTACATACGATTTCATTATCTTTTCTGTAAATGGCAAGAAAGACCTTTAAAAGCAATAAGCTCAATAACTCAAAGAGAATAATGTCATCAATGACTATCTCATTACTATTGTTTTTGTCTGTTCTGTCTTATATATTGCTAGTAAAATTAAAAGAACAAATTAAACTTACCTTTTGGCATTCCGCATGGTGCAACTGTCCTCGAATTGTCGAGGAAATCCAAATCGTACTTTCGTGCTGGCGGAAAAGTTAAAGCTACATGTCCATTAACTGAATATATGCTGCATATTATAAGCAGAGACAATAAAATCTGTACTTGCTCTGCCATTTTTACTTCTCTTTAATTCTATTTCTTAACTTTTGTCTTCCAAAATTATAAAATAATAAAATACTCAATTTTATTTCTATCTGCTAAAAGTGTTTTATCTTCGCTATTTCTATGTATGCAATTAAATTTATGCTATTGATTTCATTTATACGTTGTTTGTATTACGTGTGTATGAAATTGAAATCGAGATATGAATAGGAAGTTGCACTTAATTTTCACTTCTTTTCTTCTTTACTCTTTCCTTCTCTTTTAGCGTCGAATTAAATTGAATTGAATTGAAAAAAAATGAATTTATTGCTTTCGACTAAATTTTATTATTAATAATAATTGGCTTTGTGTTCGTTATTCAAAGCTTGATTTCCACACTTTTCCTCTCATTCTGCATATTTTCGTCTACGATAAATGTCGATTAGAAATCTTTTGTCGCATAAAGACGGAAATGTATTTGTATATTCACATAGGTAAAAATGACACAAATTTTTTTGAGTTAATTAAATTACACACGTGTGTATGCGAGCAAGCGAAAGTTGAAACTACTATGTTAATTAGTTCACTTGTTTATTGCTTCTGCGTTTATGTACACCTTTAATTGAAATGAAAGTAACTTGTCATCCAAAAAGTAAAAATTCCAGAAGGTAATCTGCAATGGAAAAAAAATTCAAAATAGGATTAACTTGCGGATATACATGAATGTCATGCTTTAAATTAACTGTTTAATGCACCTTCATCAAGTGCGCCGCGACTTTGAAATGATGAAAAGACAAAAATTATGAAACATTTTCTTTTGTTGACTGGTTAAATTCATGTAAATATAGATTGCGCGCAAAAAAGCAAATATATAGATTGGTGTTATTATATAGCAAGCAGTGTGAAACGCCTATTATTCTCTTCAGCTTATTTTGAGACCTTTTGTGAAAACTTATACTACAAGACTCGAGTTTTACAATGATCGAAATAAACAATAGATTTGCTGAGTGAGTGAGTGTATGAGTGGAACGAAATGGCAGACAAATTGCGTGCCCGCGCTCAGATTTGACATTGTAAAAAGAGAGTTCATTTTCAAACAGTTTTTAAACATTGCAGAATTGAGAACATTACAAACATATTCTTAATTGATCCTATTATAACTTCTGATATTGAATGTAGCTATTTTAATGAAATCACTCAAACGTCAAACTAATTGTTGTATATGAAGCGATGATGAACGCTTATATATTAAGAGCGATTGATTATCTTCTTACATCAAGATGTTATGATGAATTTTCTGAAATAATCAATTTGAAGCTCGAGTTTGCGAGAAGTACAATGCAATGTTATGAAGATATAATTGTAATATTGAATAGCGTTGGCTTTGAATGAAATCAAGGTCGACGCTTACGAAACTCTTTTGTAAAAATAAAAAGATGTTAGCTACCTATATATCGATTTTTAGATTCCTGCCAGCGATTTACAATTTTATTTTCAATGGTATTTTTGTTTTAATTGTGTCTATACTTATAAATAATGATTGTATTGCATGGTTGGGTCATCATTATCCTATCTCTATTCAGTTCTCAGTTCCTCTATTGTTTTGTCTCTTTACTTCTTCATTTCAATTTAAATCTACTGAGACCTTCAATCTCCTCCTACTATGAGGCTGTGATTGATTACAATTTACGATGGCATTTTTCTTTATTCTCTTAAGCTTCTTTAGCTGTTCTGGAAATAATTATTTCTTTTTCTAGTGCACTTAGGTAACAAGATAGATGGGATACATAAATGACAATTGCAGTCGTAAGACAACATGATTTTTCTTCTATTTTTCCTTCATCGGAGAGTTTTATGTTGCCTTGCAATATGCTACAATGCCACTTATTTTCTCATTTCTCAGACAAAAAAAGTAGATAAATAAACGATTTGCATCAGAAGTGAACAATTATATATTCAATGCACATATCAACTTGATGAAAATGTTTGCTGCTGTTTCTTTCAATGTCTGCTTTTATACTAACTAGCTCTTCACATTATTGGCAAAATTCTTTTAATTTCAAAATATAATGGAGAGAACTTTATGTTTCGTTTTAAAATTTTTAATAAGATAAATCTCATTTTTCTACTATTCTGAGGCTTGATGAAAATAAAAACTTTTAATGAGTGCATAGTAGTAAAATAATAAACTCTTTTTAAAAATTCTTTTCTTCTTAAGATTTAAGAAATAGAATTTTATTTTAGATTTTTTCTATGAGTGAACAAATGAATTTAATTTATATTCTATCTGTGAGCTTCTTCATTTTTCTTCCATTATCATTATATCCTTGCTTTAACTTAGATAAATTTTGGAGAAAAACTGCAATTTGAATTTGTTGAACAGTTGACATAGTGAATCATGGTTAAATAAATCTCAGTAAAAAATTACTTTTTACAATTTAATTTTATATTATCCTGAAAACAATCGATATGTTTTGAAAGATGATGCGTAACTAAAATTACTAACTAATTATGCCCATATTGAGAGCATCACTCTAATTTATTGATTATCACATTTCCCATCGAAAAAAATACACACATAACAGTAGCATATACGTATATTCGAAGAAATCGCTTACATAAGTGCACTTAATTAACAATCACTGTGATTTAATAAAATCAATTGCTGGCAATAAATCTCTTTAAATTCCATCAATCGCACACTTCACTTGTTTCAATTTCATGAGCATGCCTAAATTTTGATGAATTCATTATTAAAAAATAGCATAAACTCCAATCCATTTAAATTTGGCAATTCAATTGCTGATCATTTCTCAATTTAAAATTGTGCACAATTATGTCATGAGCTGGCAAATTAATGGTGTTTGGTGTGTACACACACACTCTTGAATGAAAAATATGTTCAAATTAAACTAACAACAATAATTAGAAAAGTTTGGCTTTTAAATTTTTTGTTTTTTTTTTGCCTCATGCACCGCAGTAAACGGCATGAAAACAAAATTCTTCTTTCAACAAATGGTAATTGCCCACAAAAGTGCCCTACATTGTACTTCTCATTAATCATTTTTATTCGCGACGAGACTTACAAATTTTTATTTTTCTCATTTGCTACCATTTACAAGTCTAACCGTGAAACAAACTAATATTAATTATTTAAATATTTTTCAAGAAAGTTAAAGCTGCCGGCTTAAATTTTTATCGTAATTAAAAGTACTCTAATAACCATAGCGATTATCATATTATGCAATTTTAAACTCGCCAACACTTTTAATTTTCTCTCTTGATGTACGTGAGAAATATTCTGCTACTAGTTTACTCTTTATTGTTTCGTAAAAAGTTGATTATAATTTCATTCATATTCTGCTCTGAATCTGTCTGTCTAGTAGTCGTAATTATAATAAGACTAAAGTGCAAAATATGCACTATATAGTCTGCCTTTATGACAGAAATTCCCATCGTATAACGACAATGACACTACCTAAAAGCAACTTCAAAATCGATAGTCGAACAATATTCAGAAAATTTTTATTGTTTAAAATGCCAGAAAAGCTCAAATTTTGATTTTCATGTATTTATACACATAAATGATTCATTTTTTACTCTAAATATTTATATCCTTCTTAGTTGACTTGATGTAGGTTATGATTCAATTGAAATGCTTGGATTATGGCTATTCAGAATAAATCAAGTTTAATACCTTATAATAAAACCTCTATCATCATCATTGTTACATGTCGTAAGACCTGAGATCAAAAAGAAAATAAAGTACATACACTCAATTATAAACGACATCGATAAGATTCAATTAATATTGAGTCTGTCATCATGACGCATATACAACTTATTTCTTCAATCATAAAACAAACATCACTGTCATGGATTGCATTTAATTTCTTTAGATCGACGACACGTGTAGAACGTTTCTTCAATATTGATGGAACGTGTCTTCGTAAATGAGTTTCAAAGTTGGTTTTCTTTTATTTATGTGACCACTCTATTTCTCTATCTATGTGTCTACATAAAATGCAACTGAACTTTAATCACAATATTCAAAGCATTTCTCAATATCAATCGAATTTCAATTTGAAAATAATGTTGTTGATGCAAATGAAGCAAAAATTAATTTGTAAACATGATTTGATTTTAAGTCTGTTACATATTTCATCATGGTAAGATGAATTGGATGGGATACATCTAGATGTAAAATGCAATGGTATAATTCAAAGAATTACTGTATTGAGAATTGTTCTGTTTTAGTTAAATTTTAGGGTGTGCCTGTGGAATTTGCATCAAATATTTGCATAATGCGAGCATTCAACCTTTATCATCTAATTTCAATTTTACAACTGCAGTTATGTCTCTCTGTTTGTATCAGTGTGGTTTGAACAGAAAATAAAAAAATGTAATTTTAACTCTATTCTACTGTATAATAATGTTCACATATTTTGGAATTTCAACTATGTATAAGAGAGTTTTATACACTATACTATTGCTGCTGTTCAGAATTCACATCTAGTTTGATATGTGTATTTCAGATACTGAACTTTGACAACAATGAATAAATTTTCACGCAGTCATACAACATTTACAGGATAAAAAAAAGAGCGCATAAATCATTGAGCTTTGTGTGTCATCTCATGACCGAAAAGTTCCTTTATACATTTTTTATTGCTTATTTTTACTCTAGCTTATGTGTATATTTCGCTTGTCGCCTGTTACAAAAAAAATAAAAAAAAAATTTAGCGAACATTGATGTGTGCATGATGCGTACATAAAATAAATGAAAATATTTTAGAGTGGTAACTTTATATCTTTATTTAATTTTCCCTCAAGTTCTATTTTAAATGAATTTTGATGAATTCATGTGTAACATAAAAGATGAATTTCTTAACTTATTACTGATGCCAAAAAATTCATTTCTCATCTCAAATATTGACATTTACGAAAGTAAAAAAGAAAAGCTACAGTGGAGATCTTACTCATTGCACGTAATATACAACCATTTTAAAAATTCATGACCTGAAGCGAAAAGCAATTAGAGCACTCTCAACAAAGTGCAAAGTGAAGGAGAACGGATGATAAAAAGGATCTGTTTACATTAAATCTGTGTTTATGCAACTCAAAAGATCCCTCCAAAAAAAGCTCATCGCTTCGTTGAACTCTTTTTTTGCTTCGCTCTCTACATTTTAAGATTTTCTCTCTCACTGCTCGTCCAACTGTATTTTCCTTACTGTTAAGTAAATAAGCCTTAACTTGACTTGTTTATATAAATTAATTCACTGCCATCCTCTATACTTACACACTTCTTTTCGTTCTTCACTTTTTGAATCTATTTTTTGGACATTTTTCTTCTCTCTTTCTCTTTCTTTGCATTATTGCGAAAGATGGAAGATTTTGCATTAATGTTTTTTTCTTTTTATACATTTAACCTCCATCTCAGTGTTTACTAACGCTCATTTGCTTGAGGAAATATAAGATCGAAATCTTTTTTCATCGTTAGAATAAACAAAGAAACTCGAAAATTTTTAGATGTTCTCAAATTCCATCAAATGAGACGCAAAAACATTTTAACTTAAATGATGAATAAAAAGTCCATTTTATCATGAAATAACAACAGTTGAATGAATCATAAATTTTCGTCGTATATAAAATGTGTGACTTTTTGTTTAATTATCTTCAGTCATTTCCTAATTAGTAAAGGAATTTGACAACTGACTGTAGGCGAAGAAACTTGTTGATTTATTCACTTCATCATCATCATCCTTCAATTTTGTCTAACTGAGGAATTTTGCGAAGGAGAAGAAGCAAAGAGGAAAATATTTATAATATGCCATTAACTCTTCCCTTCCCATAACATCGATGACCTCTAATGTCATATTTAAAACCTTCGTCGCCAATTGAATTGAGCAAAACCGGTAAATGACTAAAACATCTGAAAAACATGCGATTTTGAAATTCAAATCTGATGCAATCTTTCTCGGTCTTTTCTTAGCAAATTATGTTTTTCGTGCATCGTGTGCCAAAAAAATCAAAGAAACAATGAAGATGAATTTTTAGTACTTTATTCATTCATCTTTCTTCTTTTAATTTATGCATCTCGAGATCAAGAGTTGAGTTGCAATTTGAATGGGCTTTTGTATTATGTTCTTCTCTTCTTTTGCTTTTTTATGTGGACGGAAAGATTAAATTCCAAACATGAACATCAGTATGTAGTGTATTAATAATGGTTATAAAAAGGTGCCTTAAGGTCATCTCTTCTTTTTTATTTTGACTAGGATATCTTCAGCATCATTTATTAATATTTTTTGTCGTTAATTAACTGTCATCGTTATGTATGCATACTTTACACAATGACAATTCGCAAAAATGTCAAATGTCAAGTGAAAAAGAGAAACTGCTGCTGCTATATGAGCAAACACCAACTTGTTGCATGCGTACAAGCGCCATTCTTAGTTCAAACTCACGCAGTGATTTTTATTGAAATGACGAATTTATGCAAATTCACTTTTTGGCGTGTATTAAATTACTCTTGCTCGCTAACAATTGAGCGCGCTTCAGTTATTTTTGTTGATCGATTTAGTTAAAAAAATTCAGTTTTACTTAAATGTATGTGGGTCGAATATGGCTAAATAATTATGGAAATGTGTGCGACAAATTTTTTGTTGAAAAGAAAAAGTAAAAAAATTAACTAAATAAATATGAAAATGTAGATGAGACCAAAAATTTCTTCTTTTTATGTAGAAGATTATTCAAATTGATTGAGTGAAACTTTAATTTTAAATTATGAATATTAATGACAATAAAATATAAGAGTATTTAGGGCAAGTGTGCGATAAACCTGTGAAAGCGAAGGTTCCATAACCAAAAAAACTGGTCCATTGATCAAATTCTTTATCTCACATCACTCTCTGATTTCATTAAATTTATTAATGTCGTATGAAGAAGCGAGTGAGGGAAAAACAACATGAAATGAATCGCGCGCGACCTGATGTTTTAAATTTTCACTTGACGCTGCTTTCACAATAAAAACTTGCTTTTCAGCTCACGCCATTCAGAAGAATATGAAACGGCTTAAAATTGATTTTCTGTGAGCATTGTTAGCCTTTTATTAATGAATTTTTTAGTCTGTACTCAATTATCCACTCAGTCAGCCAACTTTTATATATGCAAGTAAATTATGCGAAAGTGTAATCCATATCAGGTCATCTCATTTTTTGTGTCATTTGTCACACATTTCGAAAGGGTTATAACGATGACTGCATGCAGGTGAAATTTCACTCTCTTGTCTCGAATAGCTTTTGTCACTTTCACAATAACGTATGTATACACTTTGTGAGCGTTAATTATTAACAGTATTAAGCAAAATTCAATCAAGCTAATCGTCATGTTATGAAGAAGAGGCAAAAATAACAAAAGAAATCTCTACAATAACAGCTTTAGAGTGTATAAATATGGTGGTCTATGAGAGAGTCGACTACAAAAGGAAAAATCAATATGAACGCATAAACAATAACACTCTCATATGATGGTAGAGTGATTTCGTGAAAGAGAAATTTTATTTTTATTAATCATCATTGAGTGATGATGTAAATATTTGAGAAAGACATGGCGATCAATAATTTGCTTGAACTCGCAGGTTTGGCTGTTGGTTATTGTTTTACGTTATCATTAATTTTCTTCTGTTTTTTATTACCATTATCATCATTATGATTAAAATGATTCATTCTTATTCATTCATATCAATCTATGTATCTATTGAATCAATGTGAGTATTATTTTAGTAGTTATGAATGATGAAACTTGACTACACATGTCATTTCGATAGCGAATAAGATAGAGGAAAAAAAGTAAAAAAGAAGACAGTAATGGAATGTGCATATTATTCATCATCATATTTTTATGAGATGTGACACTTTGACGAGGCGTCATCTCTTCGTTTCTCTCTCGTCATCATCAATTTGCGCTAATGACAAAATAGCGATATTTTTTTGTCATTTGTATTTGTGAAAATGTTGAATAGAAAAGAAAAGAAATTTTTCGCTCCATATAAACTAAAGCTCACTCAATTCACTTGTCCATTTCATCTCATTCTTTTATAAATATGTAATGGTCGTTAGACTCGTATGCATAAAAATTACAAATGAGTGAAAAAAGAAAGAAAAATTATGAAAATTGCGAGACAAGATTGAAGGAGAAAATGATGAAAAATAGAGATTTCCCTTTAGTGTGCATTTTGCAAATCAAGCTGCACTGTAGCTCTCTCATCACAGCATGGTCCATCAACTTTTATATATATACTCTATCTTTTGCTCACTACACTTCCCTATAAAACTTTTTTATGAATTTTGTATTGTTGGAAAAGATTACTCAATCGTTCAAATGGAAATTTTACTTTCTCAATCAATTTTTTTACTTGCTTTCATCATGTATGTATGAATATAATAATAATAATATAGAAGAAAAGATACAATTCAAATGTAGATAATGGAGATGATGATGATGGTGATGAGGAGAGACCTACATTGAATTACAGCAGATAATTCATTCACTATACTCTAATCGTCACGGTTTGGGATGAATGATTTTGAATACAAACCAAGAAAGAAGAAGAAAATTTGTCAAAGATTTTTATTCCATAATAGTGAGAAAAACGACCATTAGAGACCATTTAGAAAAAAGAATACAATTCAGATGAATAGTAAAATGAGAAAAAAAGTTTTAGCACATCCCTAAATAGATTATTCAATCGATTTTGCAAAGTTTACGCTCAATGATACATTAGTATAGAAACTTTTACATTAAGCACATTTTTCAAACTGACCCTTATGAGAAAGTGATGAAATAACTCGATATGTGAGCTTAGAGGTCATCGTAAAATTTTCTCAAAATTTTCATTACTATGTCGTTGTATTATTTAGTAACAAACCATTAACATGTGCTGCAAATTAGAAATTTTCTGCACATCTAAATAAACTTATGCCACATGTTTCCTTCAATCAAAACTTTCTTTCTCATTCGATAGTCTTTTGGGTACACAATTAATGAGACGGAATGTTGATCATACTTAATTGACCGTTACAATCGACCTGAATTTTTGTCTTCATCTTTCCATTTTTATATTTTTTCGAAAATTAGTTTTTCATCTATAGACAATTCTTTACGCCAAATCTTTTCATGAATTTTTAACAATTTTATTTTTACTGAGAAATTACGATTCGCTTTGTCAGTAGACAATCGACAAAATGATGTGAGAGAAAACTTAGTCATTTTTTTAGCAAAAATTATGTATTTTGTAATAAAATTGCACCAACATCTTGAATGGGTAGGAAAAAATATATTTTTTTATTTTTTTTAACGACATGATGGGCTATTTCATAGTTAAAAAAAGAAGAAGAGAAAGTTTTTTCCGTATTGTGATATTTTTCATTCATTGATTCGATTACATTCGACAATGATTACTTCAACATTGTATTGAAAAAAGATGGAAAAAGAGAGAAGTTGGATGAA
Organism: Polypedilum vanderplanki; assembly: GCA_018290095.1. Classification (NCBI taxonomy): domain Eukaryota; kingdom Metazoa; phylum Arthropoda; class Insecta; order Diptera; family Chironomidae; genus Polypedilum; species Polypedilum vanderplanki. Next base: position 21,782,117 of record CM031380.1, on the reverse strand, counting down.
TCAAAAAGAAAGAAAAAAGAGACAACAGTGGCAAAATCTCTTTTATTCTTTTTTTCTCTTCTAAATAAATGTCATAGATACTAACAAGTTCATAATCACACTATTGTGAGTTATGTACATAGCAGTGTCATGTAACAGGTTCCTGACTTGTCGATTAATCAAAGTATGTATAGATTTGAACTTTTTATTTATATGAATTGCGACCATGAATTGGCATTTTTCTATACATATACACACAATACCATCGGAATGTGATTTAAATTATTTTTTTACTCCTTTTACCTGCTACATATAACCTGAGTTGAAATAAATTACTGCCATAATGGCAGTTGACGACGCATATTGAGAGCAGTCGTAGTTCGAATAATAGGGTCATGATTACTATTTACCTGGTCTAATACAATCTAAAAGCACTCATAAAACAATTTTTAACGCAAAAAGATATAAAACAAAAAATTGCTATTAGAGTTGGTATCAAGGCAATGTAAGTATGTGTATATAAATTATGCCATTGTTATTGGTTAGCTAGACAAAAAAAGAAATTTTCTCAGTTTTTTAATGAAAGTGTATTTTTTGGATATTTATAGGGTAATTTAGTTGTTCAAATTCTCATAATTTTCTAAATAGACCCAAAATATGCCATTAAACCAATTTTTGCGAATAAAGACATGCATGACCGAATGAAAAAGAAAATAGAATTGTAAAGTGCCGTTTAGGTTGAAAAGAGAAAGGAATTTATAGTGTTGGTGTAATTAAAAATGATCAACAAGTCTCATAAATTATTAACAAATTAGTTGTAGCGAGGCAACCTTCATAAATCACAACGACTCTGAAAGAAACCTCATTATACACCAAAATGCAAAATTCTTTCCTCCTCCACATATAAGTTTATTCTTTTCTCTTTTTCTCCACGCAATTGAGTGCTTGCTACATGGCATAGCAATTAAAAATGACATTGTAATGTGATCTCTCCTCTTTTATGGCATTCGTTCATATAGATTCTGTAATGATGTAGAAAAACTTTTCGTTGTTGTTTCTCTCTATTTTACTTTTGCGCGTGAGGTTTTTGCCACAAAACACACATTCATATGATGATCAAATCAAGCAAGAATTTTCTTTCATCTCTCTTTGTCTTCCCACTAACATATTAGCACGAGTGAGATATAGAATAAGACGCTTGATTTTTAGATAAATAATTTAAAAATAAAAGTTTCATTCATTGATGTGCGTATGAGAGAAAGTTTTATTTTTTTTGCGTGCATCAATCATATTGGCTTATATAAATTTATAGCATGTAATAAATTATTATCATGGTTAATATATTCTAAAAGATAGTCCCCTCAGGTGTCTCTGTGTTCATACATGCTGTGTGCGAGTTTACAAACTTTACTCTGTTTGATACTTTAATGATTTCTGACATCTTTGAATGTTGTATATGCATGTATGTGTGAAATACAAACGATTTTAGGGATTATCATTTGTAATTTATCATGCTCGATGAATTCGATAAAGATTTTTGCTTATAAGCAAAGAGAAATAACTTTTATCTTCTTCTTCTTTTTAGCAAGTTTTATTTTTGGCATAAAGTCGAGTATTAACTTCAGAACAATTTAATATCTTTTTGAAGTTAACATTATACACAAGCAAGCAAATGATGATGCTATAAGAGAAAAAGGAGGAGGAGAATGGCATGAAGTCATTCAAATGAGATGAAAAAATTCCTTTGAATAAGTAAATGTAATTTGAAGAGCTCTTCAACTCAAAGAAAAAAATTATTATTATTAAGTTGAATAGTCATTGGAATGACAAACAAATGAGACTGCAAAGAAGAGAGCATTCGATTAGGTGAAAATGTTTTCGCGAAGAAACTCAATATTTGTTTACCTCATTCCACTGATTGGATTTTTACACGCTTAAACATTAAAATAAAATTTCGATATGCGATACTAGGTTGTGAACATTTTGTTAAATGAAAATCGTACATAAAGGTCGATTGTGTGACCATTATCATTAGTGAAATACATATTTTTAATAAAATTTTATTTAAAATGCCTTGAAAGATAAAAATTCAAAAAAATGCAAAGTATATAAAAATCTCCCTAAAAATTTCAATTTTTAAAGCATTTTCTATCTTTTTAGAGAGAAAAAAAAAGATTCCTATTACAGAGCTAACTTTTTATTACCTTGCTTATTCATAAACTTTAATGTACACCATACATGTATACATTTACTTCGCTTGTCGTCAGCAGATTATTTCAAGCAAAACAACCAATCTCTATGTAAAACGATGAGTTTCAGGTGGTAATAAACTGACAAAAAACTCGACAAAAAATCTTAAGATGGCCATTCAAAAATGTGGATTATTTTGATCATCATGTCACGCAGCGCACTTTCACCTTTTCTATAATCTTGCGCTATACGTATTTTGTATCATTGAATGTAACATCATTTACAAATCACAGCATTCAAATATTCGAAGCTTCTTCAAGAAAGATTAAACCTGTTTTTGGCTTACGAAATTCGTGCGACAAGCCGCTGTTGCTTAATATATAGACGAAGATATTTGCTTACATATTAAGAGATCTGCTAAAATGAGAGAGGAAAAATTCTTGCCTTCACCACACAACACAAACAGGATTTTGTTTCTTTCTTTTAACTGATGTTTTTCATAATATCGCGAAGGTCGAATTTTGTTTTGTATTTTTCAGCAATGTGAAGCGATTAAATTATTTTTTTCTGTGACTATCACCATCAGTTTAAAAATTACAAGTTTTATGTAAAGTTGCATGATTCCTTCATGCACGAATCACTGTGATTTTTCTTGTATAACCTGCTGCTCTTTCTCTTGATACAAGTCCTTTGTAATGGCGAATAAATTGGCACATCAACAAGCTATGCCCACTAAAAATGAATTCATATACGCTTGTATATTTAGCAAATAATTAAAAAAAATTTAATCACTTGGATCTTTCTCTTCGTTTATTCATAGTTTATGAATTAGAAACTCTTTCCAATGAGATTTTTTCAAACTTTATTTTATCAGCTTTTCATATTGTGTTGGCATTCAGTGAGTATAGGTAATGGTTAGTAAGCGGATCAAAGATCAAGTTTAATAAATTTGTTTTTGCGCTCTCTATATGTAAATTTTTTAAAAAAATAAATATAATATGTTTTCTTCCCTTGTATTAATTAAATATTAAACTGCATTATGCATTAGCACATGGCAACCAATTAACTTGTTCATAAAAAATATAAATTAATTGACCGAGTGTAGAAATTTTTTTTGTAATATGAAGCGCGCAAAATTCCTCTCAACTTGCTAATAAACGACTAACTCAACAAATCATGTGATCATTTGGCTTGATTGAGAGTTGCTTGTTATTATTGTCTTGCAGCAATAGTCAGTAAATCAAGTATGATCATCAGTTGCGTAAGAAGGCTATTATTTTTTACTGACTGAATACATATTTTTGCGATGGCAAGAGAGCTAAGGAGAATCATTAAAAAGTAGCAAGTGCGCATATGGAGAAGAAATTTCAATCACATCTGTCGGTTTTATCCAACTGGTTTTGGCTACTTTTTGCTATGGCTCACGTACAATGTTTCTCCTCTCTTTGAGTAGTTTTGAATTAATAAACAACATAAGAAATCGTTATTATTATTCTACATCAATTTAGAAAACGTAATCAATATTTTTTTTTACAAAATTGCAAAATTTTAATATATATTTTCTTCAATTTTATGTCGACTTTGTAGGTATAATATGTTCCATTGACCAATAAAGACTTCTCTATGAAGTATAAGCATTCGATTGAAACGAAAAAAATTGAAAACTCATCGATGTCACAAGTTTCAATATAATTTCTATCTCGTTCTTACTCTGAACAGCACTCAATTGCTTATAAATTGAAAAGATATTTTTATCGCCAGTCTGCAGTGTGCAATATTTGAAAAAAGCATTATCTATTTGATAAATACAAAATGCCTCATCAAAATAGAAAGAAATGTGGGTCAATCATCTTAAAAAAACCTTTGAAACCGTAACTAAAGTTCTCGCAAGGGCATTCGTTCAAAACATATTTCAAAATTAGATTCATTGTTCAATCACGCAGCACAAAAAATATCAGAGAGACAAAGAAAAAAATTCAATAAACCTAAATCAATAAAATAATTACAAGAGCATTTTTCCAATTGAATTTTCACTCCTCCTTTTTGAAAGCGTACGCGCGAAAAACTAGAGCGAAATTTCTTTATTTCTCGCGTAATAATCACGTTTCAATGAATTGCACAATACAAATACAAATGCTTGGCATAACATTTTAGCAGCATCTCTAGAAGGAAGAATGAAGTAAATATATACTGAATGAAAAGAAGCAGCAGCAGCAATAAAGTTGAACATTTGTAAATTTATGACTTTACATTACGCGTGACGCATACAAAGGGAATGAATGAATCTCACTGATGAAAGTTCAATGATGTGATAGATGACTTCATCAATCACACATTGAAAATAATAGAAATCACTTTATCTCTTAGAGCTGATAGGCAAATTGAATTTTAAAGCTGTTTAATCATTTAGCAGCAACACGAGGAAAAATTGCTTCCGTTTCAAAGTCGTCGTGTCTTCCTGTGCCATAAATGAATGAATGACAGATAGTGCGACACTTTTTAGCACAAGTATTTGCGGTTGTAGTTAGTTTGTACTTGATGCAACGATAAATGTTGAAATGAATTTGTCATTTATAACATTCACTCTCGCATAAATAATCGCGGTTTAATTTATGGTATCAATGTATAAGTATTATGTGTATACAAGGGGAAGGCAAAAGATATTGCAAATTATTAATTCAGTTTTTGCAAGCAGCTATAGCTATATAATCTGTCAAATATAAATGAAAAAACTTATACGAAGAAAAACCATAAGATAAGTTTTTTTATTAAAACATTACATTCACTTCTTAATGACGTGCTTGCATATATAGCAATGATTACTGAAAGTACTAAAGAATCCTATCAATTTTAGTAAAGACATTTAATTTGTCAAAGATTTGCTAATAAATCAAATGCTTATCTTCCTTTCGCAATTGTATTTGAAAAAGGTCAAAGATGCGTATGAGCAAATATGTATCGTGTAGTGATATTTTGAAAGGAATATAAATACCTCTTCATATTTCAAAAATCAAGCGCCTCATGACATTCATCAAATAAATGCCTGTATTAAGTGAAAATTGTAAAAGTGAACAAATGACAAAATATTGTTGATAAATGCAACATTAAATTGAATGCATTAATTAAGAAGTATTAAAATAAAATTAAAAGCAAATAAAAGATTAATGTTTACTCTCATAATTATATAAATCTGTTCATGTCTCAAACATATGTCGCAGAACGTGCGGTTTTAAATTCGTTTTCATCGTTCACTCAAAACATAAAAAAATTATTGATTGGTCTCATTTTTTTAGTTGATTGCGAAGGCAATTTTATTGTTCTTCGGTGACCCGCCGTAAAAAAAAGAGTGCGAGAAAAAGACTGAAAATTGTAGCACTATTTTTTAATCTCTTTCACTCATACAAATTGCACTGCTTACAGTACATAAAAGAGAAGTAGGCACTGACCATGAAAAAAATGAATATGTATATACCAAGCACCTGTAAAGATAATTTTTCTATCATGTTAATTCTGCCAATTGCTCGAATTGAGAAAGTTCAACAATTTATTTAGTGCATTATCAGTGATTTAATATAAGAAAAATTACAAGTGTATGCAGTTTACTTCATAATTAAAATTTTTATATGAAAAATCTAGTGTTCATTAAACATGTAATAATGAATTATTTATCAAAACGCAAAAAAATAAAATAATTACAGCATAATTTTAATGCAGGTGCTACAAAAAGGTCATCAAGAATTTTCATTCATTGTAGATTATTATTATGGACATCACTTGAGTCGTGCACTCACAATTGTGAATTTAATGACCTTGATTCACTTTTCATGATTTGCATATTTTTCGTTTCATTTCATTTTCTTATTGTCAATGGTGTTTAAAAAAAGTTGTAGTAGTGTTGTTAAAGGTGCAAAATGTTTACATATGTATTTGTTCAAATTCCATAAATATTTTGCACAACTGAAGAATAGAAGGAATAAATTTTTATAGCTGTACATTTTGAGATGAATTTCAGGGTTAATTTTTTTATTTTATAGACCCAAAAAGATATTATAATTTATTGTACATGATGAGCTATTTTCAGATATTTGAGTAACCAATATAAAACGGGTGTTAACCATTAGAAAGCCGACAAGAAAATTGATGAATGAGATTTGAGTTCCGAAATTTTTTTTTTCAGATGAACTTTGCAGATCTACTTGCTTTTGCGGTCATTGCGATGTGAATAATTAAAAAGTTTGAATTGAAAGCAAGCGAGAGCTACGTACTGTAAATGAAACTTAATCATGAAATATCCAACTTGTGAGTCATTAAGAGCTGAACACGCTTTAGAATGCATTCGAATTGTTTTAATACATAAATTTTCATAGTGATAGTAAGAGAGTGAGATGCATTGTGCATGTTTAAATGTTTAATACACTATTTCAAATAACACTGACAAACAAAACACAAAAAAAGATAGAGAAAATTAAAAGTGCTACAAGAGAATGCAAATAAAAAAGTTTTAATTTCATTTTAATCTCTTTTCGCGTTTGCATTAAAATTCTATTATCTTACTAACTATTCTATTTTCAGATGATGCTTTTAATCTTTCACCTTCATTTTTTTATAAGTGAAAATGTTGTGTATATTTTAACTTGCTACCTATTATTGTATTCCCTGTATGTGCACTTGAAATTGTGTTTATCGGAAAACTTTAGAAAATAAAATCAATTGAACTTTATTACATGTGGAAAAAGAACGAAAATAATTAATTAAATAAATTCCATTTTCTATTGTGCTCTGAATATAATTCAATATCCTCTTCATCATGTGTATAAGAAAGCGCAGTAGTGGAAGTTAGATCACTACAGGATTCAGACTTGCATGTATATTTTACTTGATATACGCATTTTTTTGTCAAATTTACTTACACAAAAATGTCTTTTATTCATTTAGATTGAATTTAATTCAAATAAAATACATATTAAATGAAAGAATTATTGGCTTTTATACAAATTTACTAGTTTTCAAATGAGATAAATAAAATCTAAATGAATATAGGAAATTTTTGTGTAAGTCAACTTGCAATCAACTTGACAAAAAATATTCACATATCAAGTAAAATATGCATGCAAGTCCAAACCCTAGATTACTGGCATGATGAGTTAGTTTATTTTAATTTGTAAGCAAGCACGGAATGCTCTTTGGTGCATGTTTATACCATTATAAAATGATACTTCAACTTTCAATTTTCTATTTTTCTCTCTTTCTTATTTTTATTGCTCCGGTTTTATTTTATTATAGAAAAATTATTTTTATTATAAAATGATGATGATGCTACTCTCTAACTGTTTTTGTAGTACGTATATATGTTATAGTTTAAAAGGTTGCAAACTTTACTTTAATGAAAGTTTGTTTTTAAATTTTTAATTCACCATAAAATTAGTTATATGAGAATCTGTTGTCTGTCTCGATTGTTCTTCTCTCTAATATCCGTTGCGTTTTCGTTGCTTTGCTTTCTTGATCACGTTTTAGAGAGAATAATTTATTTCTTTCAAAGTTATTTTGCTTTTTTACTTCTTACATATTTCTTTTTTTTCTGTGGTCACAACAGATTTTATTTGTACACAGGTGTGCGTTTTTTGTTAGTCATGCCATCTTGCAATTTTGTTGCACATTTAGAAACATTCGAAAAATACGAAAGGGCGTTTCATAATCGTCATTATTTTTTTCTTTTTATAATGAGCTCATTACTTGACCATTTTTTAGTATTTAATGATGACTACAAAATTTTATAATTTTTATCAAGTTCTTATAAAATTTACAATGAAGAGTTCCTAATTATAATGTAAAAGCCACTTTTAAATTAAAAAGAAAAAAATTATCTTTGAGTTTGACTTTTGAGAAAGAATAATTTGTTCATATAATTTTCTTTTCTTCATCTTCAAAGTTATTTTGCATGTGTATGAAATTTTACAAAATATTGATCGAAATGCAAAATGAAAGCAAACTTTTCTCACCTTTCAATTAGTATTAAACACTTTTTTATTGCGATCGAGGGTCCATTTGGAATAGATTGAAATATTATTTCATTCAATTATGCGCATGTATTGCCTTGATTGACGTATTATTTTTTATTACTTTTACAATCAATTATAATAATTTGTTAATTATTTTTTCACAAGAATCACTGTAAAAGATAATCTTAATATACAATTATTTTTTTAGTTTATGAAACTTTGCACAAAACAAGAAATTTGCTTAGGAATTCCACTTTCTTGTGATCATAAAAACACAGTTTTATTCAAAATAATAAAATAACACATGAAGCGTATCGTTTCGAAGTAAACACCGCAAGTTACTCTTAACGACTGACTAAGAGAGAGAGGTTTGATCGTCTCAAACTCGTTTCTTTCGTTATTGCTTTTGCTCACCAATTCTTTAAGCATTTTACTCTCTTTTTCTCTGAGTAACGATCAGACGCTCAAAATGCTGTATAAAAAAAAGATTCCATGGCATATAAAAAGATTTGAATGCATGATGAGAAAATCAAATTTTATTTTCAAAGTATTTTCAAAATTTTCCAATAATGTGGACAAGTGTGAACAGCTTTTTGTGCAAATATTTTTGCCGACTGTGCATCAAAACACTCAATAGTCATGCTTGAAAGTGCTAACAATTCAGCAGCTTCTTCCGATAATAAAACATTACGATTTTTAATACGAATCGACAGAGCACTTTGGGCCATTTTACTTGCTACTCTCATCAAAACCTTATTGTCTTTGTATGTTTCTAATAGTACAACTGCAAGAAGTTTTCGTAATGGTGCTCGATCAGGAAATTCATGAATTCGCGATGAAATATAGACTATAGCTTCAGCTTTTGTGCTCTATAGATTGAAATTTTTATTTACTTTTTTATTGGTTTTTGTAAATTATGAAGATTACTCACGTATTTGATGTAATATTGTGAAACCATAAATGATACATGATGTCCATAATTCTCATCGTACTCATAATTTTTCAATTCTTTTATGACTAATTCGCTCAATTGTTTGTCTTTTTTTAATAAACTGATTGCACATAGAGACAAAAGTCCCTCAACAGATATGGGTTTCAATTGAATACATTGAAAAAGAACCATTTTAGCATCATCCACTCCTTGAAAAGCATAAATCATAGAAGCCATCGCTACTAGAACAGTTGATTTTTCTTCATCATTCGTTGCAAGCCATTCTATTGCTTTTTGATATGTCTCATAACAATCTTGATAATTTGCATCTACGGGAAAATAATTAATAAGATATAAGACTCAAATATAGAATATATTTTAAACCTTTATAATAAGCCAAAGCAAGTCCAACCGTTGATAAAAATGATGCTTCTTTAATGTCACTAAAAGCTTTTGAAGCTTTTTCGTTTTCATTTGCTCTCAAATAGCAAAATCCTAAATCAGTTAAACATTTATCTCTCTGAACATCACTTCTCGCCAATTTCAATGCTTTTTCATAAGCTATACAAGCTTGTTTGAATAGCTTCTGACAATTACTCAGATAACCTACGTACGAAAGAGCTTCAAATGTCAAATCTTGTTCATACATACAGTGCCATTGTATGTTATCTAGTGCTAATGGAATTGCGTTCATCGCATCAATCGCATATTTATATTTTGGTATGCTTGCATAATTTGGTTCATTGAGAATCGAACATACATAATTGGGATATCCGATTGATGATTCATGATGAAAACCTAGTTGAGTGCAATGTCGAAACAAATCCATAGCTTCATCTTTATCTCCAATTAGTTCTGCAATCAAAGCTAAAGAAATCAGAGTTATTATCAATTCAGTTTTCAATTGCTGATTTATAGTATGAAGTTTATAATAAAAAAAATACCTTGGCCAATCCAAGCATTTAAAAATGATGTGTCTGATTGTTGTGCACGACTAAATGCTTTATTTGCTAGCTTTATTTCACCATGCTTCAAATAAAACACCCCTAGATTTGACCAACTTGTAAATGTTTTTTTATCCAAATTTATTGCTTTAATAAAGCAATGTTGGCCTAAAGCAGAATCGTTTATTTCGTTTGTTGTACAAATTATTCCTAATAGGTTCCAGTTTTGCCATTTGGATGGTGCCAGTTTGACCAAATGCTTTGCCCCATTGTATGCGAATTTAAGAAATTTCATTTTATTATCATTGTCACTCTTCATTCTAAGTGAACGTTTGTAATAGTTAGCCACATAATCAAACCACACAAATTCATCTTGTTTATTAATTTTCAAACATCGACAGTAGCATTTTTGAGCCAAATCCATCAATGCATCTCCATTTAGTCGTTGCGAAGAATTTTCACAAACTATTGCTGCTGGTAATATTAAATAATTATAAATTTCTGGCAATGTTGCAACAAATTCCAAAATGTTTCCCAATGTTCTCCATAAACAGAGAAATGATGGCTCAAGTTTAATAGCTTGTTCAAGATAGGAAAGTGTACTTTGACAATGGTCGCGAGCTCGTCCACTTCGATGGTTTTCGTGTAAATAACAAGCCCTTCCAAAATGGCTTTCTGCAATTCCATATAAAGCAGGCAAATAGTCTGGAATAATTTTAAGAAGTTCTTCATAATCCGCAATTGATTCTTGATATTGTTGCAATGTATATTTGATTTTTGCAATTTGAAGTTTTGCATAATGATTATTAGGATTTAATTCTACACTTTTTTGAAATACATTTAAGGCAGAATTAAATGAACCACGTGCCAAATAACTGTCAGCTAAAGCCTCCCAGCATTCCACACTATTTTTGTCATATTTGAGGACATTTCTGAATGCAGTAATTGCATTATCGTAACTTTGTTGAGCAAGATGATGAAGGCCTAATTGAAAGAATGCAGTTTTCTGATAAACACCACTCACAGACTGCACAGAGTTTTCTAAAATCTGTAAATTATTATCCCATTCCTTGTTTTTACGATAGATAGATGAAAGAATTGTAATAGCTTTCTCATTCTGTGCATTGAGATGTAAGCATTTTTCAAGGCATTTTTGACTTCGATGCTCATCGTTAGAAATCATATAAATTTTACCAAGCCAATAAAAACATTCTGAATTATTCGGATCCAATTTAGTAGCTTTGAGAATATTTACTAATGATTCTTCGTACTTTTGTAATTCAAAAAGGTTTCTACCAATTTCAAGGAATGCATCATGATTTTCAATATCCTTTAATGTTTCTATAGCAAGCTCATACTCTCCCTTAATACGATGAGCTGTTGCTTTTAAAAGTTTATTGTTTTCCATAAAACTTTCTGCTTCACTGAAACTCCCTAAATAAATATTTCCTTTTGCAATCAACTCTAGTGCCTTTGGTTCATTTTTCATCATCTTTTCACACAAAATGATTCCCTCCTTAACTTTTCCTTCAATCATTTGCTCTATAAGCATTTCTGCTAATTCTAAGTCAACATTCTTTAATTTTCGATAAACTAGCTCTGCAAGTAGATAAGCTCTTAGTTTTTGATGAGTGATTGCTAATTTTTTCAAACATGTTGACCAATTAGGTTGTAATTGATTGATTTTCAATAAAATATCTCGTGAACTAGCCATATCTCCTATTGAAAATTTAATTAAAGCACTTGCACTTAAACCAAGAACAGAGTTGGGATTGATTTCTAATAAACGTTCAACATATATACCAAAATTTGATTTCAAACACTCATTGATTTGAAACGATTGATTATTCTCATTTTCGATATACATTTTGCAAATCCATTCAAGAGGAATAACACTACTGGGATACATTTCTACCATTTCCTCTGCTGCTTTTACTAATTCAATGAATCGTTGCTTTTGATGAAGAACTTTAAAATAGGATTGATAAATATCTACGTGATAAACATGGTTTTTATCTTTGATTCCAACTTCTAGACACTCTAAAAATTCGTCACTGAATTTCTCGAAAGCCAATTCTCTGTTTTTCATAAAGATATTGAGTAAATATTTCAATGCTAAGAACTTTCTTTCATTTTCATTTTTGATTTCAGCGCAAAAAATTGTAATTATTTTAGTATGATCTAAAATTTGCTCATTCATTACTAAATTGTTAAGTTTAAAGTAGTAATCTGCATATTTTTCTGGAGTAAGACTTAAAAGCTCTTCAAGCACATCAGGCAATTCTTTAGGTGAAACACAATTTGAAAGTCCTTGTAAGGCTAAAAGTTTGTAATCACTTGAAATATCCATTGCTTTTCGCAAGCACTTTACAGCCTCTAATTTATCTGATTCTGTATATGCTGCACCCAAAAGTATATAAGTCATACCGTTTTGTTTATCGAGAGTTAAGGCTTCCTAAATTAAAATATTTAAAAAGTTGCCAACAATATAAAATTTAATTATTAAATATCAATTACCTTGCATTTTTTAATTGCTAATTGAAATTCTTTATTTTTTATTGCCTCTCGAGCTTCTTTTAGCAAATTTTTAACTTCTTTTGAGCTCATTTTGAAATATTATTTGAATTCAATAAAATTTAAATCGTAAACAAATCGGCAAAAATTTATTTTGCCTATTTTGCAAAAAATTTTTGTTTTCGAAATTTTTAAAATTTGACCGTTATGTAAAAATTTTCAACCATCAATAAAATTGTACAATAATTGTCTCTATAGATTATATATTCAAAACTATATAAATAATACTTGAAAAAGAATTCAAAATGCTATGGAATTCATTCAAAAGACTTTTGTTTACATACACAAGTTAGAATAGTATTATACATCTTTCTAAGCGCCTATGGCTGCGAGATGAACTTTGTTTTCGGTGGAAGAGTCGAGGATAGTAATTTTCATCATCAGGAAAGATTTTTTTTGCAAAATATTTAATCTTCTATCAGTAATTTTGTGCAAAAAATATTTCAAATGTGGAATTGAAGTTTATGAGTAATAAGATTCAATGGCGCATTAACTGAAAATGTTTAGAAGGAACTGATTTTTGTCGACCCAAATTTTTTGCGTTGGCAAATTTCTTTTGTTCATAGTAAAAGAAAATTATATTCAATAATAACTATTGCAACATAATAAAACAAATTAAAGATGGACAACGGATCATCAAGGCAAATGGGAGAAACTGTTTATAGTAGTGAAGATACATCAGCTGTAATGTCAGAGAAGGTATCAAGAACTGAAAAAATCAATACAATTATGCGAGTATATGATATATGAGGGAGGAGTGAATAGAAAATGAAAATTATCGTTGAATGGAAAATTGTAAAGCTCAGAAAATTTAAGGTTCTAATTAAATAAATCGTCAGTGCGAGTATTTTCACGTAAAAATCTTATGATGTATCAAATTACACAAAGTTGTATTTTCTTTTCTTTATGTATGATGAAAAGCTTCCTTCAGTACTCGCAATATGTTTTGTGCTCGTGATTCATAGAAAAAAAATCATGTTTCTTTTTTTAGGTGCAATCACTTGCTGGCAGTATTTATCAGGAATTTGAACGTATGATACAGCGATATGATGAGGATGTGGTAAAAACACTCATGCCTTTGCTGGTGAATGTTCTAGAGTGTCTCGATGCATCATACCAGCAAAATCAAGAGCAAGATGTAGAATTAGAATTACTGAGAGAGGATAATGAACAACTTGTGACACAATATGAACGTGAAAAAGTTGCTCGTAAGCAAGCTGAGCAAAAACTTCTTGATACTGAGGATTTAGCTGAGGCAGAAAATAAGGAACTTGCATCACGCCTTGAATCACTTGAATCAATCGTACGCATGTTAGAACTAAAACATAAAAATAGCTTAGAGCATGCATCAAGGCTAGAGGAGCGCGAGGGAGAATTAAAAAAGGAATACAATAAATTACACGAAAGATATACTGAATTATTCAAAACACATGTAGACTATATGGAAAGAACTAAGCTTATTATGGGTAACTCTACACATTCGCTTCATCAGAGTTCAGCATCAGAGAGAATCGATATGAATAGATCAATGCGCTTAAATCCTATTACTCGCTCGAGTGGACCTATATCTTTTGGTTTTGCTTCACTTGAAAATTCAGTTGCGATGCTTGATACAGAGACAATATGCAGTGGACCTAGTTCAGCGAGCGGTAGTGGACCACCATCATTGCAAAATGAAATTGATATTGCACAGACAGTAGAGAAATCTTCAGAAACAGATCAACTACAGCAAATTAATCAAGCAACGTCACCACAAAGTGATGTCACTAGTCCAACAATACCACAAATCGTAACGGGTCGTAGTACGACAAAAAGCGAAAAACGATCCGCTAATACACTTTATCAAGAACTTTCATTCCAAGATGATGCTCTTGAAAGTGAGGAAAATGAAATTACTGGAATTGTTCATCCTGGTGAATATGCAAGTTCAGGTATGTGTTGTTGTATTAACATAGTTCCTTTTATCTTTTATTACTAACTAACATTTTTCAACTCATTGCATGAATTTACTTACAAATATACCCGCTTGCTTACTTAATTATTGTTGTTATGGATCATTACAGTTAACGACAATTTCTTCGGTGAGTGTATTTATTATATCATCATTACTAACTACCCAAAACGATAAACTACTTCTCATTCATTGCCATAAACTATCAAACATTACGTCATTTTCATATTTTTACAAAAAGACTCACGTTTTTGTTTTCTTCTTATCTTTTACTTGTATCGACATTTTTTAGGAATGGGAAAAGAAGTTGAAAATCTTATAATGGAGAATAATGAGTTACTTGCAACAAAGTAAGTTTCAATTTATAATTATAAAAAATAAATTACTAAATATGCATTATTCTTTTAGAAATGCTCTAAATATTGTAAAAGACGATTTGATTGTAAAGGTTGATGAATTGACAGGTGAATTAGAGATATTGCGTGAAGAACTAAATGCTGTTATTCAATCACGAAATAAGCTTAAAGCCAAAGTTGGTGAACTAGAAGAAGATTTAAGAAAAGCCAAGGATCAAATTAAACAACAAACTTCAGAGCATGAAAATGATGATTCAGATGTGCCGATGGCTCAGAGAAAACGATTTACTCGAGTTGAAATGGCACGAGTGCTTATGGAACGTAATCAGTATAAAGAAAGATTTATGGAGCTACAAGATGCAGTACGTTGGACTGAGATGATGCGTGCAACTAAAGTTGATCAACTCGATAAGAAATCAAAGCAAAGTATTTGGAAGTTTTTTAGTAACCTCTTTAGCTCTAATGACAGACCACAAAGAGAGCCCCCTCCTTTATTTAGATCATCGTCACCATCATCGACAGCGCCTATTGGAGAGGGGCGAAGTGTTTCACAATTTCCCGCAATTGGCGCTGCATCAACAAGTAATTCATTTGTATTAACTGCAAATGAAGCGCAAAGCGTTAATGATGGAACGTCAGAAAGAGCTATGGCAAGAAGACGTGAACAATATCGTCAAGTAAGGGCTCATGTTCAAAAGGAAGATGGACGATTACAAGCATATGGTTGGAGTTTACCTAGTACAACGCCAAAAGTTGCTTCACAATCAGGATCGAATCAAAAATCTAATGTTCACGTTCCTGTGCCTGTTTATTGTAGGCCACTTGCAGAAGCAAGCCCACATATGAAAGTCTGGTGTGCGAGTGGTGTAAATTTGAATGGTGGATTCACACGTGATGGTGGTTGTGTTGTTGGTGCAAGTGTCTTTTATTCGAGACAACAAACTGCTGTTATTACAGACATCACAACTCCTACAAATGAAGCACCGCCTAGTGAACTCGATAGTCTCGATAAACAAATGAAACTTGCAATGGATCAAGTCAATGAAGATCAACAATTAAGCAGTTTTGTATGGATTTGTACAAGCACACATGCAGCAAGCACAGTAACAGTTATCGATGCAAAAAATCCTGCTGAAGTTCTCGATTCTTTTCCAATATGTCAGACACATCTATTGTGTATTTGTACAGTAATGGGTGCTTTAGAGATGGATTATCATATGCTTGATAATAGTGAAGCAACCAAATCGGGTGAAATGCTTGAGAAACCAGGTGAACCTGGTGATAGTGATGAACTTGGAAAAGTTGAATTTATTCGAGTTCCTCCTCAACAAATTATAGAACAACAACAAGAAAATGATGGTGATATTGAGAAAGCAAGTGAAGCATCACCTGATATTGATGAAGATGAAAATAATCAAGAGAGCGGTGAAATGAATCCAACTTCAGTTGGACCAACAATGTGGATGGGTGCTCAAAATGGAATGGTTTATGTTCACTCTTCCGTTGGTAGATGGCGAGTTTGCTTGCATGCAGTTCAATTACCAGACGCAGTGCTTTCAATTGTACATGTTTGTGGTCGAGTTGTCATTGCACTTGCAAATGGAAAGGTTGCCGTTTTTAGACGTCAAACGAATGGTGAATGGGATGTAAATGCTTACCATCTTATAACTCTCGGTTCACCAAAACAATCTGTACGGTGCCTAGCAATTGTTGGCGACAAAGTATGGGCAGCTCACAGAAATAGAATTCATGTAATAGATCCAATTTCACTCAATATTATTCACACGCTCGAAGCACATCCAAGAAAAGAGAGTCAAGTGCGACAGATGGCTGCGACAGGTCTCGGTGTTTGGGTTTCAATTCGTCTTGATTCAACGCTTCGTCTCTATCATTCGCAAACATATGAGCATTTACAAGATGTTGATATTGAACCATATGTCAGTAAAATGTTAGGAACCGGAAAACTGGGCTTCTCTTTTGTACGAATCACATCACTTCATGTCTCTTGCGGTCGATTGTGGATTGGTACAGGCAATGGTGTAATCATTTCTGTTATTTTAAATGGAGATGGCAATTGTAAGTAGTTGATAATTAAAATCTCTTTAAATATATTTGCTTAATGTCCATTTCCTACTAACAGCTTCAAGTATTCCAAAGTGCTGCATGGCACATTCACAGCTCAGTTTTCATGGTCATCGTGATGCAGTTAAATTTTTCGTATCAGTTCCCATGAATCCACCTATAGTCACAAACGAATTTTCAATGCTTAATAAGCATCATCAAGATATGCTTGTCATGTCCGGTGGTGAAGGATACATCGACTTTAGATTAGGTAAAATAAACAATTATTTCATTTATTTTTCATTAAAAATCTCTTGATTTCCCCACAAAAAAATATTGCTCTCCTTTCGTAGTTAATTATAAAAAAAGAAAGAAAGGCTTTGTAATTTTTGTAGACGATGAATTTTTTATACGTTATTTTTAATTTTTTCTTTTTTTTATTTTTATTCTTTTTCTTTTTGATTTACCTCTTCTCTTCGTCACAAACTCGAAATAAAATAACAAACTCATCAATGTTTTGCGCCAAAACTAATTTCAAAAAAAAAATATCCTGCACCATTCATACAAATCCTCTTTAAAATGCTTAGAAGATGATACTTCATCGTCAGATACAACATCGCACTTGCTTATATGGCAAATAATAACATCATCCAGTCAGTAAAATTAATATAATATATTATTAGTTGATGGTGATTGATTGGTGATGGAAAACGTTGATGATGATCTCTTACACCAAAGAAATATTTTTTACTTTAATAAAAAAAGAACAAACTTCTGCACTCTATCAAAAAGTTTTTAAAATAGTGCACTCACTCTAAATAAATTCTATTAAAGGTAATCATTTCTACTTATATTTTTCTACAGACATAATTTTTCACACAAATTCTATAATTTAATTTTATATTCATAAACGTTGCTTTATTATTTGCATTAATTATATCCTGTAGTCTTTACACAACCTAGTCCTTTTCCTCAATTCTTTCTTATGTATATATAAATGGCATTTCTATTTTACAAGAAATGTTTGATTTTCATGCATGTCATTTTGTGCCTAATAAAATTAAGTTTTGCCAAATTCAACAAAAAAAAAAAATCATCACAATTTCTAACAATTTGCAAAAATCTTTTTTTTCTCTTCCTCACACAAAATATGTCACAACCATGACCTAAATTATAGGAGATGGCGATATGGAAAACAGCATCGTTCTTCAACCAAATCAAACGATTGAAAATCGTGGAGATAAGAGCTACTTGATTGTGTGGCAAATTTAAATGTGCAGATGGGATTCAGCTGTGATGATTTCTACCATTTTTCTCAACAGAATGCAAAGATTAATATTTAAGGGAGAAAAGTTACTATCGATTTACTTCCTCAACAATTTATATGCATATGTCTCAATCTGTTCTTGTTCTTTGTAGCTATCATATTATCTCATTTTAAACATACAATTCACACACATGAAAATATACATTCATACATAAAAAGAACGTAAGCTAATAGATATTAATAATGCTCAGAATAAAAATGGCTCGCAAGATTCTCTTTCTCACTCACATGAGCAAAGTGTGAATATTAATATGTTTAAAATATCCAAGACAAAATAATAATGTTTTCTTTAATTCTCTTTTAAGCAAGTTTACATTGCTAGGAGCACAATATATAGTGTTTCTATATATAAAAGTAATGACTTTATAAATATAGCTTAAGTAGAGAACTATAAAAAAGTTTGTCAAAATGATTTTTTTAAAAAAAAATTGATTGATTGTTGTGCAATTTGCAATATGCTTGAATAGATAATTTTTATGATTTCTACGTTTTATTTAAAGAAATTTTGAAAATCTATTTGACAAACTTTCGATTTAAATACGATAAAATACCAATATTGGTTTATTTTAAATTTTCTTTATTTCTTTCATTTCATATGGTGCCAATTATAATTTCTTTATACATCAAGAACTTGAAGCCATTCTGCCCTTATTCAAACTTTAATAGTTT
The DNA here is from genome assembly GCA_018290095.1 of Polypedilum vanderplanki. NCBI lineage: Eukaryota > Metazoa > Arthropoda > Insecta > Diptera > Chironomidae > Polypedilum > Polypedilum vanderplanki. The sequence goes on along the minus strand of CM031380.1, from coordinate 21,763,136 downwards.
ACAATTCTTTAAATAATTGTGTATTTCTTCCTACTTTATTCTTATCATTGTTGAGTTTATTTGTTCGTAAAAAAGATGTTTATTATTTATTCAATGAATTTTGCGTAATGTAAAAAATATGATTATTACTTGACTAATTAATTAGTTACATATATGTAAGTTAAATGATAATTTTTAATAATAAATATTTAATATATTAAAAGGCAAACGATATGGTGGTATATATATTTCTATGTTGCAGCATTTACATATTTACATAATTGTATGCTTCATCACATTTCAATATATCTCAATGCTAAAAATCTTAGGTAGTCTAAAATCTGCTTTATCATTAATTAGCAAGGACCTTTTATCCTTAAGCAGTGACACATCTATTGCGCAAAATTTTACTGTCTCTTGTGGAATTTTCTTTAAATTCTGAAAAATTTAAAAGTTATTTTATACTAAATTTACAAATGTATAACTAATATGCATTTGACTAGTTATTATCTATCAAATAAACTTTTTAATTCCGTGTTTTGAAGTAATTCGTGTATAGAATACTTTTATTTCATGTTGTATAATGTAACGGTCACAAAAATTTAAAATGGGTATACTTAGAAATATTAAAAGTAGAGCAACCCTCACTTTATTTACAAAATCATTTTCAAAATCTCCACAATCCGTGAGTGAATAAATCCATTTAGAGTAACTTCACGCAGTTTAATCAATCGAATTTAATCATCAACGAGTAACTAACATTAATCTCAATAATGTTGTCAACTGTCGTGAGAAATTTAGCACGTCGTTCGTTCTCAACTACACCTCAAGTGGCGGCAGCAAAAAATCTCACAGTTAGAGATGCATTGAATTCGGCAATTGATGAGGAAATGGAGCGCGATGAACGTGTATTCATTCTCGGCGAAGAAGTGGCACAATACGATGGTGCATATAAAGTAAGATAAGCATTCTCAAAAAAATCGGAAGTAATTTTGATATAAAAAATCAATTTATTCACTGTTATGCAATCGCAGTTTTATATTGCTGATGATCGAGCAATTACTTGTAGTATTAAATATTCTCCTTCGATTAGATTTGTTGATTATGCATTTTTTCTCATTATTATTAGGTGTCGCGCGGATTGTGGAAGAAATATGGCGATAAGCGTGTTATTGATACACCAATTACGGAAATGGGTTTTGCTGGTATTGCTGTAGGTGCTGCTTTTGCTGGTCTTCGTCCGATTTGCGAATTTATGACTTTTAATTTTTCAATGCAAGCAATTGATCAAGTAATTAACTCAGCAGCGAAAACATTCTACATGTCAGCTGGTACTGTCAATGTTCCAATTGTTTTTCGCGGTCCAAATGGTGCAGCATCCGGTGTCGCTGCTCAACATTCACAATGTTTTGGTGCTTGGTATTCTCATTGTCCTGGTTTAAAAGTTATTTCACCTTATGACAGCGAAGACGCAAAAGGTTAAATTAAATTTTTATTTTTATTTACACAATTTGTTATTCTTGAATTCTCTTTTTTAGGCCTTTTAAAAGCTGCTATTCGTGATCCAGATCCAGTAGTTTTTCTAGAAAATGAATTGCTCTATGGTGTTGCTTATCCTGTTAGTGATCAAGTGTTAGATAAAGACTTTGTGCTGCCAATTGGAAAAGCAAAGATTATGAGACCAGGTAAACATGTTACAATCGTTGCACATTCAAAGGCAGTTGAAACTTCATTAGAAGCGGCTAACGAATTGGCCGGTAAAGGCATAGAAGCAGAAGTAATCAATTTACGCTCATTAAGACCATTAGACTCGGAGACAATTTTTAAATCTGTTCAAAAAACTCACCATTTAGTGACGGTCGAACAAGGATGGCCCCAAAGCGGTAAGCGAGTAAAAAACTTTTAAAGTCGATTAACTGTGAATAATTTGTGTCTGTATATTAGGTATTGGTTCGGAAATTTGTGCTCGCATCATGGAACACGAGACATTCTTTCATCTAGACGCACCTGTGTGGAGAGTAACAGGTGTTGATGCACCAATGCCATACGCAAAAACTTTAGAAGCCGCCGCATTACCACAAGGAAAGGATATTGTGCATGCGGTTAAACAAGTACTTGGTGTTAAATAAATGCATTCGTTTTAACACTAACATCATTGATAAGGAAAAAGAAATATTTATCCTTCCATAAATTATTATTTAAAAAAATTCGCATAATTTTATCTCAAAGTGTATTTTATTCCTCGCAATCGCAACTACTTGATATTCCTTTTCCTCAAAAAAATTTTTATCGGATTAAGGCTTCAAAAGAAGAACGAAAGTAACTTAATTGATTGTGCAATTCAAAGAAAATTGTTTTTGATCTGATTAATATAAAAATTAGAAATGGAAAATTTTATATTTTTACGAAAAAATTCTCTTTAAAATGCCACCCACAATTCAGTCCTAACTTTAACAATTTTTTCATATTCTTTCCTTTCTTTAGAGAGCAAACTTTCTTCTCTTGAAACTTTTACATGACCGCAGATTTTTGTCAAATTCAATATCATTCACAAGCCCTTTTTCTGGCTATAATCTAAGAATTAAATTTACAAAAAGATATAGGAAGAAACACTAAGAAAAGAGATGAGAAAAAAAATTGGGCAAAATTAATTCAGCACGTTGGGGTCATGGATGAAAAAGGAAGAAAAATATAAAGCCATCCTACTCACAACTACATATACATACATCTATCTCGACCTCTTTAGTCATGAATGAATGAATGATTTATTTTCTCCATCCTCCTATTATCTATGTTGATCACTTCATGATAATGGAAAAACTCATGAAAGGACATTTTTGAGATGAATAGCAAACATCTCTTTTTTGTTTTCAAAAAAATAAAAATAAATGAAAACTGTTGAAAATAATTTAATTAAACCACTGCGAAGAATAAACAGAGCGCAAAATTTACGCCAGAAATTAGTAAAAATGATCAAAATTGTAAGATATCCAATTCGGTTTTTTATTTCAGATGAGTAATTGTTATTTTTAATGTAAGTACATTTAATTGAAACTAGTGTAAAATTTAAAATATAAGACACTTTTTGCTATTATATTTTAGGGTTCGGACTTGCATGCACATATTTTTTGTCAAGTTGATTTCAAGTTGACTTACACATAAATGTCTTTGCAATATTAATCTGTGTTTTCTTCTTTGTTGACCTCGATTGGCAATATAATTAGGTATTAACATATAATCCTCTTAGTTCTGTGTATATATTTAACGATATATCAATAATTTTTGCAATCTTAAGCTTAACATTAGCAATAGTTTCTACATTTGGCTATCAAAAAAGGTAAAAGAAAATTGTAATCCATTACAATAGTAATTCTAAGAAGAAATATAGCGTTACAGGCACAACCTAAAAGTCATTTAAAATCATTTCCTTTTTGCCTTCATTATGAGTACTAATCTTTCTTTCTTTCTCACTTGAGTTCTCATTTATATACACTGTGGTTGCCTTTTTATTAAATATTAAGAGATGGATGGATTAAATCTACTTCTCGTATATAAATTACATTAAAACATTTGTTCCTTAATGAATTATGCTTTTTTCTTGCGGTAGAAGAATGAATAAAACGAAACGGTTCAAGAGGTCCATTCAAAATTTTCTCTCTCATTTTTGCCTCACTGAATCCTTTTATTTGTTAATTAAGAAATCTCTTCGGTTTATTCAATTTTTTGCTCATTCACGTACAACTTACAAAACGATAAAAAATGAATGAGAATGAGAAAACGTAGAAACGTCTGTTAATTAATTTAAGTTAATAAAATTTAATGCCGTGTAACAACCACATACATGGAGATATATCATTTGCATACGGACACACATAATATAAAATTGGTATGCACACACGTGTAAAATAACTTATCTTTCAAATTTGATAATAAAATAAGTGATTTTATTAACATTATCAAAATCATATTCAGAAGGATATAGATGAATTTATATATCAAATCATTCTAAAAGCAACCATGCTTAAAAAAGGTACCTTAGAAAATAACATATATGATATAATCATAAAAGAATACCTAATATTAATTAATTTAATTAATGGGAAACTCTCACACATTGAATGAAAAGGTACATGCGAATATAAAATTAGACATTAGCACACAACTGCTGCAACATATAATGTTTCCTCTAAATACAAAATTCTCATATCATGTTATTATTGCACTCGATACGATTAGCACACAAAACTATTATGGTCAATAAGTACACTCGGATTTTACTATAGAAATTTTCCTATATATGTTGATTATTTGTTAAGCACTAAAGTCATTTTGTTTGTTTTTTCTTTCTCTCTCTTTTACACTACCTACCTCGTTTCCTCTGATTCATTAGAAGAACGAGCATTTTCTGTTTGTCCATACATCTGTGTCAATTGTCTATTGTTAATAAGTATTGAAGCATAGTGATAATAAAAAGGATTTCCTTCAACATCGTATCAGTCTCTAGATTTTAGGTTGTATATGGAAATTGATTTTGTCATCAACTTCTAATTGTTCCTGAGAGTTACTCTTCTTTTAATAACGCGTTACATTCATTTGAAAGTTATATGGTCATTTGTTCTTTGGAATATAACGTTGTATAGAGTAGTGATGAAATTAAATTTTTTAATACATTTTTTGCTTCAATAAATTTTTTTTAAAAAAAGATAAAATAAAACACAGTTGTTCAAGAAATAATGGAGTAAGCGTCGAGGTAGTTCATTCTTTTTTTAGTTTAAAAAATCATGTTCTTTCACAAGCCGAAAATAATGTTTCTTTCAGCATACATACTATCATATTTTTTACAGTATACGTAAAGATGATAAATTGGAAAGCGACACTAGTTTAAGAATTGTAAATGGTATATGTATGAGTATGAGGAGCAGATGAGATGTGAGAAATGGAGAATTTTCAACTTAAACTGCATGAATTTGTAGATACATAGAGAAAGATGACATTTATAGCGGTATTCATAAAATATTTCATTGCAATTTTATGAATAATAATTTTTCTTGGTTTCAATTTATTTCTACATTCTCGGTTTATTTGCACTGTTTATGGAATTTCCTTATAAAAGTTTTAAAAGTATATTAAATTGATTAAGATTTCAAAATTTTTAATAAAGAGTAATTTACCTTAAAAATATTGTTTTCTAAGAGTAAAAGAAAAACATATCGATTATCTTTCACAGAATCAATGAGACTCTTTTACGATTTAACACAAACATCAGATTTATAATAGGGTTTGAATTCGCATGCATATTTTACTTGATATGCGCATATTTTTTGTCAAGTTGATTTCAGGTTAACTTACAAAAATGTCTTTTATTCATTTAAATTTTATTTAATTCATTTGAAATCAATCAAATTTGTATAAAAGTCAATGATTCTTCAATTTACTATGTATTTAAAATAAATTAAATTCAACCTTAATGAATAAAAGACATTTATGTGTAAGTCAACTTGAAATCAACTTGACAAAAGTATGCGCATATCAAGTAAAATATGCATGCAATTTCGAACCCTAAATTTAAGAGAGAGAGAAAAAGGCAAAGAGATTATTTTACACACAATATCAGATATTTAAGTATAAAAGTAGAAGCTCAACAAACCTTGCAAATAAGAAAGAAAGTCATTGTATCAAATCACTTAATTGCTTGAATCTTAAGTAACATTATGGCTATTGCCTTTCATTTTGCAGTATCATGTTTTTTTCTTATTATTTTTCTTTATTATCTCAATGGATGTGTGTATATTTCCATAAATAATAATAACAATGTTCAGGTAATTTGAATGAGTTTCAAGATACAAGAAAATTCTCTTTTTTCATGTGGTTCTGCACACAACCAACCATTATCAGCTACAACAGAATGCTACTGAAAATGAAATTAAATTTCTGCACATTTCACACCATAACCCCATTTTTCTTCATAAAGTTCTCGACAGGATATCGCATCGCGGTAGCAGCAGCAAATATATATGAATGTGATGGCGGTTTTTCCAAGAAAATTCAATTTGTTTAATGCTTTTTTCTTCCTTACCCATCAACATCATTTTTTTCTCTTTTCTTCTTCTTTACCTTTTACTCGTACACCTGATATAAGAACAGCACATCAGTATCAGCTAGCTTTGGTTGGATGGTTAGAAAATATAAGTAATACATATCATTGAAATTTCATCAACATCAGATGAATTACAAGAACATCAACATTATCTTCATGTTGCATGTACACATAAGAACAACTATTATTATTGTGAAAATCAAGATATGAGTACTCTTTAATTTTTATAAGTTTTACCTGAGTCTTGGAATCGATAATCGATAAAATATTAGTCCAAAAAATTACTTACATATAAGTAGACATATGCGGTATGTTCGTATGTAATAATGGGTAATAGTATTTTAGGCTATCTATTATACACGTTTTGTAACAACAGATTGGTGCAGAAAAGTCTGGAAAAAAACTGTTTTTGTTAAGATTTGTCAGAGAGACAGACAGAAAAACATTCGAATAGATAAAGTGTGGATATTAGCGTTTTTTCCCTAATATGATGGAACGTTCGCTAAAAAATAGTTATCAGATATTGATAAAAGTTATATAAGTAAAAAAGTCATGCATTTGTGTGTATTATGTTAATAAATTATGATAAATTAGGTATACATATAAAATTTCAGGATCCCAGAATTTCTCATTCTCGAAGTGGGAACTCATATTTGCTGTAAATATAAATACAAAAAATCCATATTTGAAGTTAAAACAAAAAAGTTGAAAACTTGTTCAATTTAGTTAGAATTTTAATTGAATAGAGAATTTTCTTTCCTGTCAGTTATAGTATTTTTAGATGTTACAGGTTAATAGAGTGCACTAAATTTTAAACCAAAATAAAAATAAAAAATTGTTCTGTGTCCATTCTGTGATTTTTAGCTGTTGTAACCATTGTTATCATCTCGAGTTGAAATAGGTAGGAAAAGTTTTTGCATCAGAGGATATATTCACATTCTGTTAAATGAATATTTATGTTTTTGTTATTTCACATTCATTGCTTATGCAACGTTCACTCATTCTATTCACTTTTCGACCCATGATTATCGTTAGGTTAGCAATACATTGTTATTGCACTCAATTGCTAATTGCTTCGAGTAGAAAATCATATGAAATGTATACCAAGAGTTTGTTTAGCTCAATATAAAATAAAAAAGTTTTATGTCGATGCTGCTGCTGCAGTTACAACTGAAAAAGTTTCTTAAACCTTCAGTCTCTTCTCGTAAAAACCATAAAGCCGCAATAAGAGAGAATGGAAAGCAGTACTGCTATTTTGTTGATCATCCCACTCGTCCGAAAAATGTGTACTAGAACGAGAGTGAATGTGAACTCAGAGCAAACATTCTCACTGTGCAATAAATGCAATAAGCTACCATTAACAATTCTCTATTGGATTCTATTGTAAATAAAATGATAAAATTAAATTAATCTTATGTTTGTGTTTGGATATACTTTTTGGAAACAATCCTCTTTTCTCTGCTTTCATTTTTCTTTACACAGCAATTTACAACATAAGTAGAGGGAATGAAAAGGAGTGAAAGGTGAAAATTGCTTTTATTAGTATAGTTTGTTAAATCTATATAGTAGAAGAATTGTAAATTTCATGGTTGAAACAATTTAATTTTGGACGAGCAATTAAATGCCTAATTTTTTTTAAATAAAAAATATCGTGTTTATAAAATGTGAATAGAAAAAAAATGTGAAAAAAATAATTGAAATTATTCTGCTCATCTTTCAAATAAATCATTTTAATGTTAGAGTAAAATGTCACATATCTAGTTATATAATATTATCTATCATTACTACATGAGAAGCTTTAGATGTACGGTATGTACATCCATGCATGACTACAAATGTCCATTATTCAGAGGCTTCCTTTAATTAGTGAAGCGTAACAAATTGACATTTACAGAGTAAACATAATAAGTAGTAGTAGTGAAAAAGCAACAGATCATTTGATACATTGCGCTTTTTGTAAGTTGTAAGCTACCACTTAACAATGTCAAGCAACTAACCTCCTTTTTCACTCACCATTGAACTCAATCGAAATACAATTCTCAATATATTCGAATGATGATCAGAAATTAATTTAGCTCAATAATGCCAGTAGAAGTAGCAGAAGAAGTAACAAAGAATAGAAGTAAAAAGTTTTATAGTGAATGCAATCGAAATCAATTCCCAAGCATTCCTTTTGCACAAAATGAGTGATATAAAAGAAAGAAAAAACGAGTTGAATTGAATGGCATGGTAAAGTATGTTGTCGATGCTGTTGTTGTTTGTTTGTGTATACATGTAAAAGTATCTATGTGAATTTCTTCTTTTTAAAAATAGGAAAGGAAAAAGAAATGTTTAATAATATCAGAAGCACCATAGCAAACACACAAGAGAGAACTTTCTGTTCCTATCTCTACACACAAATGAGAAATTTGTGCGCTGCAAGAGCAAGCAAAGCAAAGGAGGAGTGCGGAAAAGTTTTTTCATTGTAATAATAATGTTTAAGTTTAAATGAAAAAAGTTTTATTCTAGTCGCTTCCATGTGTAAAAAAAGCGAATACAGAGAGAATGAGCCATAGCAGAAGAAACAGCGCGATTGGAATTCTTTTATTTAGTGATTTACTTTCTCGTTGTCAGTGTTGAAATTGTTTGCATAAGAAGCAATAAGCATGCCAATTAAAAGAAGCCCATTGAATTTTAGCAAGCAATTAATTTTTATTTTTTTTTTCGTTATGAATTTTTTTCAAGATAAGCTTCATACAAAAACCATAGCAGCTAATAAACCGTTACCATCTGAATCTTGCTTATCAAAGTCATTTTTGTCATGAAATTTTTAGTCTTTAAAGTTAAAAAAGGATTGATCAATGACGACAGCACAAGCTCTAAATTTTTTTTTTGATAAATCTTTTTTCTTTTCATGTCGTGCTTATGTATAAAATATATACGCCTCAAGAAAAGCAAAAAAGAGAGAGAAAGAAAAAGTTAATGATTATTTTCTTAATTCTTTACGCAAAAAAGGCAACAAAAATTATTTTCCTCTTATTTCATTTTAATTTTCACTTTGTGCAATAAAAGTTAGGATTTTTTAATTAATTTTTCTTTTTTTCTCCCCTTATTCAGATTCAGTGAAAATTCTCTTATTCTTACTGTTTTCTTTACTTTATTTTTCTTCTCCATTCATTTTCATTTACTGCCAATACGCACGAAACGTAATGAGGAAACTTTTAATTTTTCCTTTTTTTTCTTTTAGCTTTTTCAACATGAGATTAAGAATATCAACAGAATACTATTATATGATGCCAATTAAATATGTTTGATTTATTCTTATAAGTATTGCTAAAGATTTGGAAATTTTCATATGTTGATATTTTCAAAATATACAGAACAATACTTCGGTCACCTACATCGCTGAAATAAATTTAATCTGGTGTAGTAGAAATTTATTAAATTATAAATTTTTATTCATTATCAAAGAATGATTTTGTTGAAAAAAAAAAAGAAAATAGAATTATTATTACCTCTTGTAATAAAAAAGTAGTTTTATGTCACATAGCTTACCTCAACTCTTTTCATTTAACAATTGAATTGTTTGTATTTTTTATTGAGCGTTCTCATCGGTATATCTTTTTATATTTTATTATTTTTTATTCCTGCGATAAGGCGTGCTGTTCTTAGTCTTCTTTATTTTTTGAAATCTTCCCTTTGTTCCAGTTGTATATATATGTACCATAAAAAATCATTTATATGCATGAGGTGGTGTACACATGTTTTTTACGCTACGTGCCTGTTATTTTTAATCTCATCGTTTAAGTTCTTCATTCTTTCCTTTCTATGCTCGGTTTTGCTTGCTTGCCTTACACTACATCCAACGGTATCTCTATTTACTCATTCATCCATCCGCTCCCCTCTTTTTATGCACCATCATCATCATATATTCATCTCCACTTATATTTATACCTATTTATACATGTACACAACATCTAGCTCTCACTTTTTAGCTACTAGTAGTATTGTCATTGTCGTCATAGTTATGTTGCTGCCGGTTGATGTCTGAGAAACATGGTAAACAATCTATTGTTTTCTTTACAAAAATGATCACTATATGTAACTATAGCAAATTATTTTAGCATTTATTGCAAACATGAGTATTCAACCCAGTCAAAAAATTCTATCAAATATTTTGGTTTTAATTTTTTTAAATATCAAAATGGTCAGTACAGAAAAAAAGAAACTTTTTGATAGTTTTAAAAAATTTAAAACTTTCTCATAGCATTTATAAAAAGTTTATGTACAAATGTAAAGATATGTTTATGTGAAGACAATACAAAGGATTGAAAATTGAAGAAAAATTTAATGTCTTCATTCAACAGATTATCTTTCAGTTTATTATCACTCCCAGAATGAATTGTGTATGCATATAAATTTTTTTAGTAGTTAGATGCCATGGAATTGTTCTTTTCTTATCTAGTCTGATAGTTTACATTATTTGCTGAAGGGAAAGGATAAAAATGGGTTGTAGAACTTATCAGTTGTTATGTTGAAGGAGGAATTTGATGATAATAATAACAGTGTTATATTTTTCCCTTTAGCAGTTATTCCATATTTATTACTATAGCAGCTCACTGGTGTATATTGGCAAACAATGTCAGTTTGTAAAATTACTGTCAGCCACTTGCTGCTCCCAACTCGATTGTCATATAGAGGAGTATACTCCTAGAAAAAAATTAATACTTTAGTATTAAATATTATTATGGTGAAATTAATACCAAATATTTAAATTTGAGCAAAAAGTTTTAAAATTAAATAAAAAATGCTAAAAATTAAATATTTGGTATAAAATTTTAATTTAAGTATTAAAATGTTATTACCATAGTATTAAATTATAAAATTTCGAAAAAACGACGAAAAATCAAAAACTTAGAACAAAGTATTAAAATTTAAAATTAAGTATTAATTTTTCAATATTTTGTTATTAAATATTAAAATTTTAAAGTTTAAAAAAATATTGTTGCTCTGTTTTAAAAGAAAGAGCATTTAAAATTTTGTTTATTTGAAAAAATGGTCAATTGTGTGTATTGCAGTAATGAAACTGCACAAAAGTGAAGATTAAGTGTTAAAATAGTGAAAATGAGTGAAGTTTAGTGTTTATATGAAAGAATTTTGGAAAAAATATAGTAAGAAATTTTGGTAAATATTTTTGAGAAACAATTTTTTCACATTAATATTTTTTGCAATTAATTCTTAACAATCTCTCTATAATATTATTTTATTTAGGTTTTACAGGTTCACTGACTAGTAAGTAAGTCAGTTTTATTTAAATAAAATAATCTATAATATTTCTCATTATTTGTTTAGGTTTGCAGCTTAGAAAAATTATTATTGATTGAATGATTCATTTTCATTATTTACAGGTTAAATCAGAAATTTAATATCTAGTAATGCAGATTATTATTTAGGTATCTCCCATTTAATCATAATAACATATTATTATAATAAAACTTTTCATTATAGGTTGCGAATCATAAAATTAAAATGAATACCGAAGAGGCAAAATGAACAAGAGCTGGATTTTTTTATAAAAATGTTGTTAAATTCTGTATATTTTATTAAATAAAGTCAAATTGGGTAAATTAAAATGAATAAAAGCGTAGTATTTTAGCTGCATATTTTCAGGATCGAAATATTTTCAATTTTTAATATTACAGCATTTAAATTTTAATACTAAATTATTAAAAATGTTAATACTTAATTAATAAATTTAAATACCTAGGGTTAAAATTTTGAATGAATACGAACTTAAGATTTTGATATTAAAATTTTAATACTATGGTTTTAAGTGCTCAGCTCAATACCGGGTATTTAATTTTTCCATACAAAATTAATACTTGGTATTACTTTTTTCTATGAGTGCTGCAAGGAAAAGAATGGTAATTTTATCTCAAATAAACCATCACAAAATACTCAAAGCAGAAATGGCAACATGAAAAAGTAGTGTAACGCATACCCTTTCCATTTTCATTTCCATTTATGACAACGATGATGTTATTGTTACTGTTATGTTCTCTCCTCATTATAATGTTGAACGAGCACACGCTTAAAACGTGAAGGCACTAGTAGACGTGAAAGAACCTGCTCTTTTATTTTTCAGTGTGCGACCAGCTATAATTAGGACATTTTTAGCTCTTACATATTTTAACAGCACAGTATAAAAGAAGGAAAGTTTTTATGCTTCACGAATCATGTCTACGCATTTCAATGTGCGAACGACTTTTTTCAATAAAATGATCCCTCTCTTTCTGTCTTTTCTTTTCTTCTTTCCTGTGCGTTTACACTCGTGAATGAAATTTTAATTTTTTCCTTCTTTTGTCGTTTTTTCTCATTCTAACTCAATGAACATTGAAAGTTGCACATATTTTTAGCGCATATTTTGCAAAAAATACGATATTAGGCTCACGATGGCTGGCTGTGCAAATCATAACTCGACAACGGTAAGTCGTAGAGTGGTGGTTGATAGCTTGTTAGAAAGGTCTTGACGTGTAGATAAACCATCGAAAGAGTTTTTTTGAGTTAGTGATGACCCAAAGGTGGTCCACCACATGCATGTCCATCACATGGACCAAAAAAAATTTCTTTTCCCAAAAAGTCTTAAAATATCATAAAACATCGAAAAAACATATCAGAAATAAATTTTAAAAATCTTAGAATTGTTGCCAAGAAAACAGTACTAAAAGTATATGAAATTTCGTTATCAAAGATTGATCTGTTACGCAAAAAAGCGTTCTAATCGTCCGACCATCCAAGGCGTCGAGATTGTTTATATTTTTTTATTCTATAGAACTCCTGTAAGCACTGCTTACAAATCTATGAAAGTGTGTTGATATAGTGGCATTTAAATTTAAAAAAAGGTTCGAACTTGCATGCATATTTTACTTGATATGTGCATATTTTTTGTCAAGTTGACTTACACAAAAATGTCTCTTATTCATTCAAATTTTATTTAATTCATTTGAAATCCAGCAAATTTGTATGAAAATCAATGATTCTTTAATTGGTTATGTATTTTAAATCAATTAAATAAAATCTGAATGAAATAAAGGCATTTTTGTGTAAATCAACTTGAAATCAACTTAACAAAAAGTATGCGCATATCAAGTAAAATATGCATGCAAGTCCGAACGCTAGATTTAAGAGAGAGAGATAAAAAGACAAATAGTGATACATTTTACATAAACAATTGAATTGTTGTCTTCTTAAGATTAAATTAGATACTGATGAAGTTAATTTTATTGTTTAACGGATGTTTAAAAAATTATATTAAAATTATAATAACTAAATAATTTTATGAACTTTTGAAAACTTTTAGAATTACTTGATATATCGTAGGTAGAACTAAATTCATAATTTGATGTATCTGCATTTTTATTCATACAAACTAACTAACCAAACAGATGCTCCCTAAAACTGATTCAATATCGTTCACCAGAGCTTCTTTACGAAGATTCATAAGTAATCGTAAGATAAGTCAAACAAAAAAGTGAAAGAGTAAGAGGAAACATTGTGAATTTTTTGTTTCACTTGCTATTTGGTACAGTTAGAGAGTTGCTCTTTATGATTATGTTCACTCGTTAACACGTTGATCAAGAAATTGTAAAATTGAATTCAATTTTCTCGTCGTTTCAAACTTCGTTCTGTGGTCTGCTTCATTGTCTTTCACTGGAAAATTACGTTTGTGTTAAAATTTAAATTAAATTTAAATTTTCCTTCTTATTCACAGCTGGTATAACTTTTTATTTGTATACACAGTGAGTAAGGTTGAATAAGGATGATAATGATGATGTTGAGGAAATTTGATTCTGCAAACTGAAATGAATCAACGAGTTAAATGTAATTATGATAAAAACTAAGAATTTTGTTGTATAAACTTTCCCACTTTTTTCATTTTAGTTATTTTATATTAAATGATTCATAAAACAATTTCTAAATAATAATTTGATGTATTATATACTTATATAAGCTTACGTGCAACTATACAGCTTTATTTTACGTCTATTAAAGGATTAAACACATAAATCGGCTTCTTGTTTTCGAGGAAAGATGGCAGAAAAAGTTTAAATTCTTTTTTTATTCTTTTACAGAGCAATGATGAACAATAATGTTTTTTTTTCGTAAACGATGCAAAATGCGGTAAAAACCTTTTTTTTCGAAACATTTTAATTTCAATATCAATAGAATCTATGGTAAAACGAGAAGCAATTGGTGGATGTAAAAGTTTAAAACATTTTTAATTAAAACCTCGTCTCAATTTCGCTGCAGTTCAGTTCATCACGAAAAAATAAGAAATAAATCGAGTTTTAACTTTCAAAGATTGCATTTTAGCGTTGCAGTGAAAAGAATTATGGATGAGTGAATATGAACTATAGTAGAATTTTCATCGTTCTCATTTCAGTAAAAGTCAAAACTTCCGGTTTACGTTCGTTCAAAGCTTGTTGGCTACAACTAGATGAATTTCATAATAATTCCTCATTGTGGCACGCAAACTTGTTGGCTCTTATGCTGCCGTTCCGTTTTGTTCCACATGATGTTGAAACTTAGCCAAAAGAATAAAATGACGGTGCGAACTGCATATGATTCGTTGATAATACGATTCATGTGTTAGAGATGCAAATAGTATGGCAATCATTCGAACGAATTTATTTGTTCATTCAAATTCTTGTTGCTTTCCTTCGACATCAATCGACACTCGCACGCAATTCTAATACTCTTGTTGATGTATTATGTTGAATTTTTTCCACATTGTACCATCAAATGTTAGACAAATGAATGAGCTTTAGTTATTTGCTGATGTAGAAGTTAACTAGGAATTATAAATATATGTGTATGAATACATGCAATTCAAACATTTCGTTAGGTTATAACAACAGCAGTAGATGTAGTTTGTTAAATAATCAACATCACCATACTGTAAAAGATTTACAAATTCAAATTTTAATGACTATTATTAATTGATTGAAAAGTTTTCAATCTTAATTGCTCTACAAATAAAAAGAATTTTAATTATTTGGAAATAATTTATAAATCAACTGACTACAACAAATATATCGTCAATCATTTTATTTGTATAATATTATTCAATGATTGAACTTATTAAAAAATTTCTCTAAATTCATAAAATCATCTTTAAAAAAGTGAAATTTAAAATAAGTCTTGTATTTAAAGCGATAAAAAAACAAGAGATCAGAGTTATTACAAATAGAGATGAGCTTAATGTACATAAAAATTTACGCTTTACAGTCAATAGATCAAGTGAACTATGTAACGATAATAAACTACTGCAGCATGCATACTGTCATTTATAAATATTTCATGTGACGAAAATAATACTTTTTTTTTCACCATCAACATTCTCCTTCAACTATTTGCCTCAAACGAGAGAGACAGACAAAATTGCAAAGCCGTAAAAAAGTTTGTGTGTGTGTTTGAAATAAAAACTCAACTTAATGCAAAAAAATATATATTATGCGAGATGACAGTTGCATTCACAGAAAGAAATCCTTGAAGCGCGCAAAAAAATGAGAGATAGTTTAACTCTCGTCAGACAACTACAGTGAATAGAAAAAGTTTTGCTTGTAATGACTGCGATGAAAAAATAATTATATGTGAAAAATGAACACATCACAAGTAAAAGTAAGCGAGGGATGTTGAAAGTTATTGTTGGTGTGCGACGAAGAAGTTTTATCCATCCATTCTGACACATTTAGAGTAGAAAACAGAGAGAACTGAATCAAGATTGACTAACTCTATGACACTAAGTAGTCAAAGTTTCTTGCGCGTCTGTTATGCATAGCAGAAATCTTAATCATTAATTTACATTGTGTAAAGTGTCACGGGTAGTTTCACATGAAAAGACATAGCTTTTAGCATCGTCCTTTAAATCAATATTCTAATGGGCCAATTACCTCAATCGATATCAAGTAAATCCCATCTCAATAATCTTGAAATGTGTCACTCTCTGAGCACTTCTCTCTTGCCTGTCTGTCGTTATTGTGAGGCAGTACAGTGAAAGATGAAGAAAAATCACACTACGAAGGATTAATTACGTAAAATGACACTAACGTTGCCATGTGACAACACTCTTTGAAATATATAAGAAGCAGTATGCGTGATATTTGTATTTGTATATGTGTGAACGATGATGTAAGATTCCTATGGCAGTGAATGAGAAATCATGCAAAGAAAAATTAAGGCATGTGACGGAAAATTGTGATTTATTTTTCTAACTTGGTGTGCGAAATACTGATATCAAAAGGCAGGTAAGATTGAGACTCATGTGAATATATGACAGAAGAAAAATTTCATTTCGGGTTAAACAAATCATTTACTTATTTTGATTTATTTGTAATGTACGACATAAGAAGAAAATAATGAATTATTTGAAGAAATTTTTTTTTGTTTTCAAAGTTGAAAATATTTTATTTTCAAACTAAATACCATACATTTATGGTCTTTATTCTTTTTTGATTTTTTTGAAGTTTTTTTTGATTACTTTGAGTTTTGTATTTTGTAATTTATTTTCTGAATTGTTTTTGATATTTAATTTATAATCTAAAGTGAATTTATAATCTGAATTGTTGTTCCAAAAATGCACTAAAAACCATTTATGCATGTATTTCATAATAAATCATTTATATTCTTTTAACAAAACTCTACAATTTCGACTTATTCACTTCATTTCATTCAATTTAGTGATGAAAACCATTAAAACCATAGATGAAGACTAAATGAAATCAAGCAGAAGAAACCCGGCACTGCATGAGCTCTCATTTTTATGTTTGATTTATTTCATTAAGCAACAATGATGAGAATTGAAATTGATTTTCTTTTGGCGTGTAATGTAATTTGTCTTCAAATAAGTAAAAATAACAAAAGTAAACGGAAAGAAAAATAATCAACGAAACAATAGTTCTCAGTTTCGCATTGCATTGTGTAATCATGTCGATGGATAAAGAAAACGAAGAATATCGGAATGAGTGATGACAAGAACAATTGATATTATTTCCATACACTCATTCATCCTCGCTATGAGTATTAAACCTCTTATAGGATTCTTTCGTCTTTTATTTCTCGCCATCTTCATTGTATCGTCATTTTCATATCCTTAAGGAGATCAATGTTTTGTATTTGTATATGCGTATAATATAAAATTAATTTTCTATTCATCTTATTTCTTTGGTTTTGTCGGCAGCAGCATCAATTTTACGGAACATTAAAGCCAAGCCAGCACAATTCAAATAAATATTTTCATCTCTGAGGCGGTTAGAGAAGGCATTAATAGAAGCAACTGAAGAAGGGGAGTAAAAATAAGGAAATTTAAGCCTACAACGAAAAAGACAGAAATTATTATTATTTGGTTTCAGTTATAAAACCAAAAATGATGGGAAAAGTTTGCACTTATATATTCTGAAGTCATAGTCTCAGGGCGGCTTAGTTGACTCGATTTTTGGCAAAAGTTGTTTTATTTTATTTTCATAGTACAAGAGGGAGAGAGAGCGGATATTTTTTATTGGCAAGAACAGCAATTTCTTCTTTCGCTAATAGATTGCAAATTTTGTGTGCCATCATCGTCTTTAAAACAAAGATGCTGCTTATGTATGCGAACAAGCAAGTACATTAAAATAAAATTACGATCAACACTGCCATTAGTATTATTCGTTAGCCTTGTAAGCATATATAAAGCTATTACAGCAGAGGTGTGTTGCTTTTTTGTTGGATTATTTTCATTACTTTGACGTCGACCGCCCATACTTTCATGCATTTCCTTTTTTCTCACTTTTATGTTTATGAATTTTTCAATTTTTTATGTTATGACTGAAAAACTGTGAACCTTAATTCAAATCGAACATAAAAAGCAAATTTCTGGCAATTTCTTGTATCGCACTATTACCTCATGATGTGGTAAGGATGGAAATGAGTTTGAAGAAAATTGAAAAGTTTTGTCTGTATTTGACTACCTTTTCACGTAAGGGCTGTGAACTGATTTTCTTTTTCGTGTTAGAAAATGAATGTCTGCGGACTAAATGCAATTTTTCCTTATTCAATATCTTTACCAACTTACCAACCTCTAGCGCTTTAGAAGAAACTCTGCCTCATCTGAATAACCACATTGAAAATGCATCAACTTTCCTTAACGTAATAAAAAAAGTTAATGCAAACAAAAAAGAAGCAGAGAAGAATATTTTTCCATTGAAAAAGATAAAATCGATGCAATGCATTTAAGAAAAATAAAAATCAAAAGCATAGTGTGAGTAAAGAAACAAAAGAGTCATAATAAACGAAAGAAAAGTCATAAAACTCACACAGTTTTTTTAATATAAGAATCTAAAGTGAGGACTGAAATTTATGAATGTATATATACACATGATAAACGATATAAGCTTTCAAATGTGCCTGAGATTGTGTCGACAGTGAAGTTTCCTTTTCTCGTACACCGAGATTGATGCTTATGAAAAAGGTACCCTTTTTCCACTCAACTCTTTTTTCTTTCTTTCCATTTCCGCATTTCACCATCATCACTTGCTGTGTGCTGTATGAATATAGCGTTTAGCTATGAAAAATAACAAAATTAAAAATTTTTAAAAAATTACATCAAGCGAATATTGAGATGAATAACGAAATTGTGCTTTGCTTTAATTTTTTTTTTTTGGAAAAATCTCAAGAATAAATTTTTTTTATATGAAAAGTTTTTTTATAGTTGTTTTTTGCTCCATTATATTTATTTCATTGCTTTTGAATGGTTTTTTGCCTCATCTTCATCTCTTTTATGTCGCTCATTTAAAATGAATCACTTTTTGTTGCTATTTATGTGTCTCTTTATTTTCTTGTATGTTGATATATTTCCACACATAACATTGATTGTCACTTTGCTTCTCCATTGGATTTTAATTAAAGTCTCTGTTATACATTAAGCTTGAAAAATAAATTTCATTGAATATTTCTTGTATATATGTTTAGTGCAATGACATGAAGCAATGAGTAAACATGTGTAGATAGATGAAGAGTGTTCTATAGAGACTTAATGTCTAAAACTGTTATCAATTAGTATAATCAGTATTGACAGAATACAGAACAATATTCTCTACAACATAAAACCTTTAAAACTTGATAAACTTTTTGACACTCTGGAAATTAACTTTAAAAATTTAATTTTCTTTTAATAAAACATTTTAATTAAATATCACTTGAAAAAATTTAGACTCTAATGGCAAATACTTCAAGTCATCTTGAGGAAAGACTAAAAAAGGGTGTTCATTGAAAAAGAAAAACAACTCGGTAATGTACACATAGCGGCTAATAATTTCCTCTCAATTTTATTTCATTAACAATTTAAGTAAGTGCCATCCACTCTTTCATCATCATCTTATGACGACAAGGAGAAGAAAATTCAATAACGAGTGAAAATAGAAAAAAGTCAACCATTTACTTGTGGCGTAAAATTAAACATTTTCAATCTGTTGTCTCTTTTTGCCATCATCAATATAATAAATGGCGGAAAAGTGGTTAAATTAAAATTACTGAGAAAGAAACACAGTGAGGCAGAGAAAGAACGAGAGGAAATTTTTATACGCACCCAATGACATTTAAAAAATTAAACCGCAGAATGAGAGAGTGAGCTGTGAACATAAAGCGGAAAAAACCCTTACCCGAACCAGAAAAAAGGCCTCATTTATCATCAATCCAATTAATTTGCGTTCGTTATTTACTGCGGTGGAAATAAAAATTTTTTATCTTGGCTTGTGTGCATGGTTCCTCTCAATTAATTTCGTTGACTATTCAACGCACTTAGTAGCTCATTCCAATATCAGTTATAAATTGTCATCTATATATACTCTCTTTCGTTCACACCTTTCTTTTTTAATTGAAAGAATTAAACTGAATGGAATTTTGTCTTCATTTTATTTTGGTTGCTTGCTCATTTTTTTTTATTTTAGGTTATGTAAAGTGTGAGAAGAATGCAAGTGCTAGAAAAAGTAAACTTACATATTGAAATATGAAATTAATAATTTTTTATTTTTGACACGAAACTGGTGCAGTTGAAAAAAATTTTAGCCGAGAAAAGGAGAATCAAGTACATAAAAGCATAAAACGCAAAAAATTTATTTTTTTATAAGAATTAGCATTTTGATAGTAAGATAAATATAAAAGTTTCAACGCCATAAATCATACTCTTCGTTGTTTCCTGCAATAAATTCTTCATCGTAATTGTAGAATGAAAAATTTGATTGAAAAGTTTGAAATTTATGTGAAGATAAAAAATACGAATATTGTGACCTATATTATCATGTAGAGTTTATACAAATGTTTATAATTAAATAGATAATTCAGATCAACTGCTACATAGAAATTTCGATCAAATTCACATTTCAAGTTCATTGTAACGTTTCAATTATATGACGACATGAATGCACAAAACAACAACACAGAAGAAATTATGAATTATTCTTATATTTTATATATTTTAAAAAGTTTATTTTGCATACAGACAACAAACATGCATAAATATAAATGCACATTTATCATCATATAGCCATAAATAAATAACATGCAGTACTCATAATAAATGTGGAGCATCCAATGGAAAGTTTGTTGTTACTGCTGTGTGTAACGTAGTGGTGTGCTATTCGCAAGAGATGCATTTTTTACAATTCATTTTTTGCAACGTAAATTTTTTTAAAGCATCATGCGATGCATGAATTTCTACTTTTATTACTCCACAACAATAGCATATGAATACATTTATGTTTTTACTATAGTTATTTAAAGAGTAAAAGAAAAGAAGCTATTGTGTGAAATGTCTATTGTATGTGCTACATACATGCATGGTTGTTTTATAAAAGCACTCATTTTATACTCGTCAAATTTAATAGCCACGCTTTTTATTCTCATATTACAATGTTTTCTCACTTTATTTTAATTGAATTTTTCATAAGCCCTTATTTCCTTACCTAAATATAAGACTTCACTTCCATTTTTTTTATGCCATAAAATTGATTCTAACCATATGTCACCTGTTCATCCTAATTTGATATCACTGCTTGCTCATGCGATCACGTTTTATTTGCTCTCAGTACATATGTGTATGTATAGCGATAATGTCAAGAAGGAGGTTTTTGTCGTGTGTAACAGAGGTGACCAGTTAACTTTTACTCACCATGCTACCATAAACTCTCGTATAATATGAGAAAAAATGAACCATTATTTACATACTATTGAAAAAACACGCTTGAACTGATTAATGAGATGAATTTTAAACCTCATTAAAGTTCATTTTTTGTGAAACTCGTAGAAGGTACTTGAACCTTTATAATATTCGAAAGTAGCAGAAATGATTGAAATATAATATATTTATTTTAACACAATCATTTTAAGGGTAATATGTATCAATGAAAGACCAATAAACTTTTTAGTTGGTCCATGTCTGTCAAAAATTTTACTTTATTTCTTAATCAAAAGAATTATGATGATAACCAACTTTATAAGAAATACTTAAGAAACTATGCTTGTTAAGAAAAAGAGAGAGTTTTCCCAGATGCATCAGTTTTAATATAAGGAAAGGAAGGAAATTGTATGAGGGTTTTTTTTGAATTTTTTAAAAACTATTTTCATTTCTTCTTATAGCAAAGAATATTCTAATTGCGAGGAAGATATAACTTTCTAAAAAATTAAATCCACGAAACTTTTTGTCATTAAATATCCTTTCTTTATTTAAATTATTTCCATATCATACCATCTTCAATTGAGCAAAAATTACCAAATAAACGTCTTAAAATTAGTTTAAATGGGTTTTGCAGCTTTTGCATTTCTTTTTAACTGAATATGTGCATGCAGTTTCTTTTGTACACGTTCAACAGCTAAATAATTTTTATAGCTAAATTTTATCATTTCTCTTATTCTTTTAGCCATTTGCCTTTGAACAAATTCCTGCCTTCATCTTATGCTCGACTCTTTTACACTCCATTCTATTATGATTATTATCCATAAAACATGAACACATACAATCACACATTCATGAGGCACATAGAGCACTTTTGTTACATTCACATTTTGATTAATTGTTTCTTCATGTTTGTTTAGTGATTTTTGCTTCTATTTCTTACATAAGAACTTTTTCCTTTTTTCGTTTCATGACATTCTCGTCTCTTTCTCAACTAGAGTTTGTTCTAGCTCGTTTTGCCATTGTCATGAATCATAGTGACTTTTGAACTTACTAAGTGGTCAACACATTTAGATATGAAAACACTTGCACGAACACATGAAATCTTTCTTCTCTCTTAACACATTACAATTAGAAAAAAATATTTTTCTCGATAACTTAATAATAAAAATTCCTATATGAGCTTAATTTTCAGTTCCTCTTTTACAAACCCCATCAAAAATTTTCAGTGTGTGAAAAAATGCTAAAAATTTTTTCTTACGTCTGCAAAATTTTTTTTCTTATCTTTTTTAGAAATTAAGTTAATAAAGCATAAATTGAAATAAATGACGACAAATTTAAAATATTTTAAGTTTTTTATAAATTTCATTTGGACATTACTAAAAATTTCTACAATAATATAAAATTAATATGATTTTTGGGATCAGTGTTTACATAGTTAACTAAACAGTAACTTCTTCACTTTATTCTAAAAAAGTCTTTTAAAAGATGAAAACTTGTTTTATAAAAGATAATAAAAAGGATAAAGAGCTGTCAAAGTGCGAGAGAATAAATTGAATTCGAAATTTGTTGCATTCTAAAATGTGCATCTCAATGTTTATTTTAGACCATGAAATTAATTTGAGAGCTATTTCTAGATAAATTAGATGAAGCATCTCTGTTCAATCTTTCAAGTAAATGACTTTGCTTCTATCTCTCATTCAAGGAGTGGACATTTAATTTCATTTAACTTTTTTGATTAATTGAAAAAAATAAAAAAATAATAAATTTACAGCTTGTTTATTTGATTAGTTTCTATAATATTTATATAAAGACATCAAAACTCTAAACTGAATTTTTAAATTAAGTAATTTATGTAGGTGATCACTTCTGGTTTCACATTCTATGAAATGAATGAATTTTGCTTGAAATTCAAACAAACGACGGTAAGAAAAGGTAAACACAAAAAGACAGGTAGAGAAAGTAAAGAAGGCAAGAGAATTCAATATTGTGTGCCATAAAGTACACAAATAAATTTTTCCTTCTCATCATCATTGGTTTTAAAAAAAAAAAGAAAGATTCTGAAAGCGATGAACATCACAGAATTTGCTGATTGAAAAGTTGTCTCTTCAAGTTTTTTGTGAAGTGAAAAAGTCAATATTTTTTTTCGTCTTAAATCAAAGGATGAAATGCAAGCAAGCAAAAGCTGGAAAAAATTTTGATGATGAAAAACTTTTAGCACACATACATACATTTCAATTTCTTTCTGCGGGCGTTTGCAATTAAATTAGCTCTGTTAGCTATTTGCAGCAGCAGCAACATGCTCATTTTTTCAAGCAAGATAACTTTCCATTTGTTTGTTGCTACTGCAAGTCTTGGAATGTGTCGACTTGATGTATAACATTTTATTACATTGAGATCTTAACATATAGCGCCTTGCTGATTGATGCTACAAACATTTCAAAATTAGCTTTTCATCTTGATTCTTATTTCATTTTTAATCTTCTCCTACTAAGAAACATACACACATATACATATAGCTCTATCCTGTCATACTTTTGTGTAAATGAGTGTGTTATAAAAAATGTTAACATTGCCTAATGCGAATCCTTTTTCTTCCTTTTCACCTTCACCCTCATTTTATCTCACACTTTTTTATTTAATTAGAACAGTTCAGTGCCTAAAGCAAAAATGATTGATGTGAAAATGTTTATACCATTCAACACATAGAAAGAATGAGAGCAAAAGAGAAAGAAATTTATTATTTTTAATTGTTGAGTTGAGCTACTACTGTTACTTCTGCTGTTGCTATTTAGGAAAATATGCTCATTTATGATAGAATGCTTACTCTTTCCGCTTTCAATTTTTCATGGCCAAAAACGAGAGAGCTTAAAAAATAAGCAGGAATTTCATTAATTTAATGTTGTTATATCAGAAAAGGATACTACAAAACATTGAAACATTAAACATTGCAAAAGCTCAAAAAATAAATGTTTTCAATGTTTTATTTGTTACTTTTTATATTTTTACAATACTTGTTTGTTTTTCTTCTTTTGCAAAGTAAAATGAAATTAAATTTTTTATGAGAAATTTTTATTTTAGCATAAAAACATTTCAGTCATAAAGCAACACTGTTGACCAAATAAATGACCATGAAAGCATATAAGAATAATATTAAGTTTAACAGTCTATTAATAGACAACAGAGGATTTTTTTTGTATTTTCAGTTTGCATAAAAAATAATCTCAATAGAAAATATTAAATTAAGAATGTGATAAAATTATGGTTTGAAAAAATTCTGAATTGTATTCCAAAAAATCTTTGGAATCTTCTCTATGCACATATCCCTAAGAAGTGTCTCTATTTGGTATTGCATATTAATTTAATTTTAAGCATGAATTCAATCTTAAGAGAAATTTCTTCAATTCAATATCGAAAACTTATTAGAATAATTAATATGCGAATAATGAAAACCTTCTCGATCAATCATTTGAAATTCAATATTTGAAAAATAAATTTTCCACTCGCGCTCTGAACTGAAAAGTTTTACATTCAAAATTTAGTTTCCGCTCCCAGAAAATGTGAGCTATCGCCTTCTTTTATACTTGCTACTAAGATGATTATGGAAATCAGTTATCGAATTAATAAGTGTCGTATAATTTTCACTTTTAATATAAAATTTATTTAACTCGCAGTGACGATGAAGAAAAACAAGGGAGAAAAACGACAAAATTAAGAGAATGAGGCAAGTGGAAAGAAAGAATACGAAGAAAAGAAATTAATATCATATTTTAATTTACTTTTCTCTCTTTCATACTGCTACTTTCTATAGACATAAGCTTGTGAAAACTTTCTCCTCATCACTTATTTTCCCCCATAGAATTTCTCGCTCCTACTTTCGCGTTAAAGGAATTATAATGAAAAAATCTTCATATCTTTCCACTCGTCTCTGTTTAACAAAAAATAAGAAGTTGAGTAAAAAATTTTGCTTTTTAGCGCATTTTTGTATACAAAAAAGCAGTTTATAATTTCACTTTATTCAACTCATAGCTAATTCCACGAAATCTTCAAAACTACTTACAAATTGTAAGAAGAGTGTTTCAAAATTTTATGAGAATTGAGAACTCTAAGAATATGTAAAAAAGAATTCTAGATAACTTCAACATTTTGTAAATTCATAAAAGAAGGTACACTGTAATTATGAACCTTAAAATTGTTGTTTTGATAAAAATTTCCATTAGAAAAATAACGGTCAAGTGTGTATTCAAGAAAGATATTTTTATATGCTCAGTATAAAATTCAAATATCTTTGTAAAAATTATAATTCTAAATTGCAATTTAGCTCAATATGACATAAATTGTCTATACGATGGCATATTTATTTAAAAGAAATCTTTAATTTCTAATTTCTTATATCACTGATTTGGACGCCAAAATGCGCTTTAATCATCAGACCTATAAAAAAGACTTTCAACATTTATTTTATTAAATTTCTTTAATCTTTTGCAATTTTAAAACCTGTGTCTTTTTAACATTCGTTAACGACAATGTTTTTAAAGCACCATCCTACGAAAATGAATAAAAACAAAAAAAAGAGACAAAAATTCAAATAAAATTTGTGTGTTTTCTATTACAGTAACCTAAAATAAAGCTACGAGTGTGAGTGTCTATGGAGAGAAAAAAAGTTGTAAAAGTCAAATCTCTGTGGCTTACTTTTACTCTCTTTCTTTCTCGTCTTATCCATATAATTTTTATTTTCATTAGGACGTTTCTTATCCACTTTCCATCAAAATAAATAATAAAAGTAAGGGTAAGAAAAGAGGAAAATGTGCTTATGTGTATGTTGTGCTTGCATTTATTATATTAAGAGTTTTTTTATGAAATTAAATTTATAAACTTTTTTTAACATAATAAAAATTTCCAAGGTATAATTTTCATGATGCTCACCTCTCTAAGTCATCTCATCTTATTCACCTATCACACATTTAAAGAATGACTCTTATTGCGATCAATAGATATGTCATCTCGGAAATATTTTAATCCGACCGTTGTTTTAAAATCAATAAAATCTGAATTTATCACAGTACAAAATTTTGAAATCGGAAAATTACCACTGATATGTTGCATCAAAAATATGGTTTTTGCATTTGCACAGTTTTGTTTTTTAGTGTCAGAAAAGCATTAATAAATCTTGCAAGAAATATCACATAAAAAATGTAAATTTTGAAAACTATTATAAGTCCTTTATTATTTTGTTTAATTGCGAATGGTATAATACGAAAATATATATAAACGTTTGTAAATACTAGTAAAAATTGTAAGCAAAATAAATGTTTGTGTTACACCAAAACTTTCACACAGATACACAAAGACGTGATTTGTATGTGTGCATCCGTATAATGGTCCCACAACAGTAGAAAAGTTATTTGAACAATTTTTTATTTGTTTACGATTCAAGGGTACTATTTGATAGCAATGGCAGTGACAGAAAAAAATCCAAAAAATTTCAGTAGTAAATAGCAGCAGCAAAACTATCATAAATCTTGCAAAGCACTAAATTTTTCTCTTTTCTCTCACACTGAATCCTTATCATTTCATGTGACGCATAGTTGAGATTAAAATTTATTGCATACACAGTTGTTGTAAAATAATTTTTGTACTTATCAATTCATTCAACTATTATTGAATTTGTCTTTTTATTGTGATGAAATCTTTATCTAATTTTCAAGACATTTTTACTTCTACTTGATATAAAAAATGAACCCTTTATTACAAAAATATTAAAGCAGGGGACATTCACTGCGGCAAATATGTTTAAGAAATTTTGACATTTTTTGCCAAATTTGCCATTTTCAACAATAACAAATGTGTTTTATAAAATGTTGCAGGAAATTCAAATTTACATCTAAACTAAAATATTGTGCTTATTTAGACTTGTAGTCGTTAAAAAATCATCTATTGTTCATTTCGAATATTTCTACTACTTTTAATTATAATATTAACAAAGAAAATAGACAAAATACCAGGCAAGGACACTGAAAGATCTTTTAGATTTTTTAGGATCATTTAGGATCTTTTCAAATCTTTTGGGATCTTTTGAAATCTTTTAAGATCTTTGTGGGATCTTTTAGGATCTTTTTTCGAGTGTCCTTGCCTGGACAAAATAGAAAAATTTCTTTTGTTTACATCACATGTCACACACAGCATTTGTGACTTTTGCCAAAATTTGCTAATTGTAGATTTTTTTGCCATTTGCCGCAGTGAATATCCATCTGTATTAAAGAGAAACAAATTTAAAAATACATTACTAAATAGGTATACTCATAAGTTTCTATCATTTTATTCCATAGTATTCTTTAAAAATAAGAAAAAAACTTCTAAATTATTTTTGAGAATGTGAAACCTCAATGAATTTTCAAGAGCTTTTTCGCCGCAAATAAATGCAGATATATTAAATTAATTTCTAGTCTAAAAATTTTCCCGCTCTGGACGTTTTCGCCTAAGTGCTACTTTTTTGTATAGAG
The DNA here is from genome assembly GCA_018290095.1 of Polypedilum vanderplanki. NCBI lineage: Eukaryota > Metazoa > Arthropoda > Insecta > Diptera > Chironomidae > Polypedilum > Polypedilum vanderplanki. The sequence continues at coordinate 21,735,373 of CM031380.1, read as the reverse complement.
CGAGCAATGAAAAAATTTAATAAATGAATGAAGAAATTTTCTTTCAAATTCTTTTTATTTCATTTGGGTATTTTGTTTATATTGTTGTATGTAAAAGAAAATAGAACAGCCAGCAATAAAATACATTGACGCTCACAAATTCATGAATCAAATAACTTATGCTTTTTCTCAGAGAAAATCATCAACTAATTTGTTATGCAATTAATATCTTTCAGGATCTTAATTGATTCTTGTTCATTATTGCTTCACTCAAGATTTCAACAACTGATATTTTTATTTTTAATTTAATGTAGAACCTAATATTAAACTTATTTAAATAATTCAACATCTTCTGATGCAACCTTACAAAAGTGACTCAAAATCAAGTTATTCATCCTTTTTTAGAAAAAATTTTTATATTTTTGGAAAAAAGAACTCAAGTTTCTGATTTTTTCACGAGTTTACAAATAATTCATACTTAAAAACAGAACAAAACAAAATAATGTCCTTTACAGCAAAAACTTTAAATATTTTACGATTTCAAAATATTGCAATTTTATTTTCCAAAATCTTTTTTTGAAAAAAAAAATGTCTAACTTTTCGAGCGGAACTACTAGTTTTAGACATTTTTTTGAAGAAAAAATCATTTGAAATTCAATGAGGTCATTTCCGGTTGATCTTTTTTCTTTTCAATAATTTTTCTTCACTTTCCGTTCTTAAAACTTATTCTTACGCTTCAATCTGCTTTTATGAGAGAAAATCGAAATTGAATTGGGCAATAAGATTAATTGAACAGAAAATAGCGATTTACAGTAAGAGTTATAACTAATTGGCTGTAGTGGAAATAGAAAGCAAAACAAAACAATATATTTTAACAAGCAACTCAAAAATCAACACTTACTTACCTTGATTACACAACGATTAGCACTATAGTTTTCAATTCATAAATGGACTCCATTTGCATGCAATGAGTTATTGATAGTAAGAGAATGCCTCTCTTGCTGTTCTGCCACAAATCTATTTGAAGTAAATGAAAAAAAGTATACAAGATGAGTGAATTCTTCTCTATCGAGGGAAATAGAATTTTTTTTGCAAAACGAGTGATTTTTATTAAATTTGTCATTGTTCAACAACGAAATGAAATGAGGAGAAAAGTAGCAGTGGAGCAAAATAAAAATGATAACACTCCATGATGTAGGTATAGATGATGGAATAAATTCTCTATAGGTACATAAAAATAAATTTAGTAGAACCAAGTTTAGATTGAATTTCATCGATCGGGTATTGAAAGATAAACTTTTTTTTATCATCATTCCGTAACCAATATAAAGGTAAAATCGAAAAACGCGATGGTATTGCAAATTTGAATCTATGCGACACATATAATCGCAATATTGAATGGTTCGAGTAGGTAATGAAAGACAGTATAAAAAGTAACGAAACAAAAAATGTTCATAAAAAATGTGCTGTATTCACATCCTAGTATTGTATTTTTGCTTTACTGATATCGGGGTTAAGCGATAAAAATAAAAATTATTTTTTACTGCAATTCTTTCATACTTACAGTTTTTCTATCTTTCTGTTCGCTCGTTTGATTGGAAGGAGAATGAGAGTTTAAGAGGAAAAAAAACAAGATTTTGTCCATTATGTTCCAATTTCGCATTTAATGGAGACGATTGAGATGGATAGATATTGTAATTACAAGGCCATCATCATCCTCCATCTACTAATCGTTTCTTTTCAACAAAAAAAAAATTAATGGCATTAACGTAAAAATTTAAGATTTGCCTTAAAATTTTAAAAATCATTTTTGTATGATTATAAAAGATAGAAAAATTTCATTAATGTTATAATCGTTGTATCAAAAAAAATAAAAAAGATAATAAGGAAAGGGCAGAACGCAGAATGCGTACAGAGATAAAGGAAAACTTTTTTAATGGAGATTTAAAATAGCATTTATGTTTGGGTCCATCATAAAGAAATTTACATTAATTTTTGTGTGTGCTCCTTTTATATGGTAATGAGAGAGGACCGTTAAAAATCAATTAAACGCGTTGTCGTTGACAATGGAGTAGAAAATTAAATTCGTTGTTACTGATAAGAATGTAGCGAGATGAGTGAGTACTATACCGTGCTTATCTTTTAAATTTCTTTTTTCTTCCTATTCTTTTTCTATATGCATATTTTTATGATGAACTAGATTTAAATATGAAACAGTCAACTTAACTTTCTTTTTCATATAACACTGACACATAAGGCGTAAAATTATAATTTGTGTGTTCACGATATTTGATAAATTCCATTTATATGTTAATGTATACATCACACTTACTTTCTTTCTATCCATGCTATATTCGCTTGAAGGAAAAAGAAAAAAATATATATATTTCATTTTTATTTATGTGTATATATATACAAGCTCTCACATATCCTGGAAAGAAAAAGAAAGGATTTATGAGATCAAAATGTTCATGCAATAATATCAAGTTTCTCTCTTTCACCCGCTCCCCTTTTCCTTCATATTGTATGTGTATATTTAGTTCTTAAAACACAATAGAGTGATGATACTTTTGATGATGATGTATTATAATATTTTCTTGATGACACATGTATCATATGTATGTATGAAAATTTTCATTTAATGATTTAGAGTCTTTTATGTTGTGTTGACTTTTTTATGTAGAGGTCAAAATATGATGTGATAAGTTTGTAACTTTTATGAGTAATTATGTTATGAGAGTTTATCAAGATAAGAGCAGAAAATTCTTGACAAGAAAGATTTGAAATTAACCTAAAATCAACTTGAAAAAAAGATCTTTGATGATTATTAATGAGAGCCTCAAAAGTTACTCAAAGATATGAATTCAACAAGCACTTCTATTTCAATTACATCAAACCTTATATTAAGCTTAAACTTAATCCATTTCCCTGAACAGACATCTTGCTACTAATATTCTCATTAACACTATAAAAACTCTCACTTCCTTTCTATCTTTTACTTACTCGCTGTCACTAAATACTTCCAAAAACAGATCACAAAAACAGCATCATTGAGCTACACATAAAGTGGTATCAAAAATTCATAGAGAAAAAACATCCCCGCAATGCCCATCTTTCTATTTATGCATGAATAATAAAAGAGGCAGCAGTGTATACATGTTTAGATGATGATGCTGCTGTTGCCTCTGTTGATATATTAAGAGAGATCCACGTTAGACCACTTTTATTAATTAAACAATCTCATTTTTATAGCTTTATATCTACCTCATTCTCTACTCAAAGCTTATCATCTCATCTATTCAACTTTTGTATATGTGTGCCTCTCACTTTGTGTACGTCAATATATATATTTGTTCACTAAAATGCTGTCTAAAGGGATTAGTGTTGACATTTGAAAGAAAAAGAGAAAAATAAAATAAGCTTTATCGTTTTAATTAGAAATTGGGCCTGCATGTGGTGAGAAAGAGAAAGACAATGACGACTACAATATTATATGACGATGATGACAATAAACTAGTGCCTATAGGCAAAATACATACATATATATGCATGCTGTTGAGATTTTACTAATCAATATTAGAAAAGATCATGTGCCAGACCAAACCAGGAGTTTATGCTACATAAAATATGAAATACAAAAAAGGACAAAATCAATATCCGTTCTGCAAAACTATCAAAGCTCCACAATATATTTCTTTTGTCTATTGGTGTTTCTGATAATTTATACTTTCTCCCTCTCGACTTCCTCATTATTGAATTCTTTTGTATGGTTTTACTGTTCATTTCACTATTTTTAAAAAAAGAAGCAAGAGAGAAAAAGACAAAAAGCGATGCAATAGATAAAGGAAGGAGATGAATTGAATGAATAATATGAAAAAAGGAAAAAATCACTTTTTATTTGAACAGAGAAGCACTTTTTGTCGTTCACAGGAAGCAATATTATCTTCTTTATCTTCTCCTGCAAATGCAGGCATTCGATTGTTAACATTTAATTTTTCATTGCACTATTTTCCTATTGTAAATTAACCCATTTTCGATTGCCTCTTGGCTTTATAAAATTTCAATTTTCTCTACTTTAAATATTTATTTAAATGACTCAAATAGATTAAATCAAGAAAGAGCAAAATAATAGATTTTATGAAGAAGGTCAAATAATGTTTTATTTCATTGTATGCATCTATTCTCTGGGTAAAAAGGTAAAAATTAATAATTTCATATTGAAGCATGAATCAACTTCTAAAATTAATTAAAATGATATTCCCAGTATTGATTGATTGTATTGACAGAGCAAATAATGAATACAAATTCCATAAAGGCCTATTCATATTCAGAGAACAATATCATGATTGCATTCTTCGACTATCATCAACAAGTAAGCATCAACATCAAGGGGATTAAATATAAAGATGTAACTTTCTTAATTGGAAATATTAAACTTTAATTATCATTGTAGATTTTCTTCATCTCATATTGCATTCAACGGGACGTATCATTTTATTGAAATATTTGAACGATGATCAATGAAGTGTCATACCCTTAAGAAAAATAAAATCGATGGCATTTTGATTGCACGAGAGAAGAAATTGTTGAAGCACTTGAATGGAATTTCATCTTTAAGAAGACAACATAGACACAAGTGGCAGCAGCATGGAATGAGAAAAAATGTCGTCAAGAGCTCTCTTTAATTTATGAACATTTCATGACAAAAATTTATGTATTTGGATTCAAAGAGAGCAAAAGCGATTCACAATGAGATACTTATAGAAATTCAAAATTCATCACGACGGACTTGACTTTAATTTCCTGTATGTTCATGTAAAAAGAATCAGCAGCAATGTTGCTAGTGTTGGTAGTAAAAAGGAAAATTCAAATCGTGTTGTGAAATTGAAAATTGTGATGATGCTCTAGAGAGGGTGACAGCAAAAGTAAGAAAAGCAAAACTGTGCAAGCGAGCGCAACAAGAACTTCCATAATATTGCTAACAGTGGTTGAAAAATCATAATGAAAATTTATTTTATTCCCGATGTGAAGACAAAGAAAAATCAGAAAGTTTTTCTCTTCAAAATGAGTAGAAAATATTTTTTAGGAATGAAAAACACAGAGAAAGTGAATGGTGAGAGAGTAAAACTTTTTTATATTTTTATTATGAGCAGAAGCATAGTATTAATAGTGACTCATTTATCATCAGAATAAACTTTTTCGAAAGTTTCTGCTGATACTTCATGAATCATGTAATAAAATGATAAATCACTGCTTCATTGCAATTTTTGAAGGGGAAAAATTTTACAATTTTTTATTCTCTTGTCGATTGACTGCTTTTCATCTCATTACTCACGTAATTTTTATCTAATTCGGTAAAAACGCTGATTAAGATGTTGAATTTAACTTTTTAAAAGTAAAAAAAAGCACAACAAAAAAAATTAATCAAAATCCTTCTCTAAATTTCATTTTCATAAAATGGTCATCATAAATCAACACATTTATTCCCAAAAGTGACTGGTATGTGTTGTTTGTGTGAATCGTAAGAGTAAATATCAATTTGTGTTATACTGACGCTTACATGTCATGTTAAAACCAATGAAGATGCTCGAGGCAATCGTCATTGCTACTGATACTGTTGGTGTTATTATGAAGTGCTTTCAGTATCTCTATCAAAGAATTCCCAGTGAGAATTTCCATATGTCATTCATTTTGTTTGCTCGTTCAAATCAATGTGTTGGAAGAAAGGTGAGCACGAACAAGTATCATGAATTCTGATGCCTTGCGCATATGGAAGAAAGAAAGATGAAGAAGAGAGAGAGAGAAAAATTACACAACAATAATAAAATATCAAACTTTTCTATTTTTGACTTTCGCATTCGTTGTGTTTCTCACTCACGTAAAGTTTCTGTTATAAAGAAAGCAAAAATAATTGCATTTACATATACCGACCATTTTTCACACCTTTCTTTTGCTTTATTTTAGTTACATGTGATAAAGAAATAAGTTCTCGACTTGAGAGCAAGAAAACAATATTCTCTAAGGAGCGATAGATTGTGCCTCAAAATGAGCTGAGGTGCCATATAGAGCTCTTTTCCTCGTACAACTTTCTTTCATTTCCACTTATGACATAAAGAAACAAAAGAGCGCGCTTGAAGTTTCTTTCTTTCTTTCTTTTATACTTTTGTGTGATTAAAACTGTGTAGAATGATTCAAAGCTTTGAAGTTACTTTGAAAAAGAAATTTAATTATTCCTTTAAAAGTTCTTTCCTCTTTTTCATGGCAGTAGCATGTGTGTAATACATGTTAAAAATTTATTTCATTGAGAAATTTTTCAACGTCTTCGTTTTAAAGAGAGCTTTGACTTGTGACATTTTTAAAGAATCGAAAAAATCAGTAATATTACAACAATCAGTGTGTTAGGAGCGCATTTTATTGTTATAGAGCAATAATTTATAGTGAAATTTGATCTGATAAGGATTTTTTATCCAAAACTAGGCCTTTGAACCAAATTGTCCCAACTATTTTCCTGGGTAAAAAGTCTCAAAATTACTTCTAAAATGTTTTAGTACTTAAGTGAAATTTTTTTCTTGTTCCATACATGCTTTTCGGTCAATTTTACTTATCTTAAAATAATTTTTCAGCAATATTCATATATTTTTGATAAATAAGTATAATGACATTATTCCAAATATGATGGAAAATGCGATATTTTTTTTTTTTTTTTTTGATAGATTTGGAAATACTTTAATTTGATTGATATGTTGACAGAGAAAATTTCATATTAATCAATAAACTTTTTACCTCATTCACAATCATCACTATATTTCCACGAAAAAATGGAATTGTTTTGGTTAAAAATTTTTTTGAATTCAAAATCTCATGCAGTTTATAATAAAACTGTTTTAATAATTTTTAAACACAGCAAATCGTTTGATTATATCTTTATAATTTTGAAGAAAATGACTTAATTTTTTTTGAACTAACAATGAATATTCAAGAGATATTCTGAAATAAAATCTTTTAATTTTTTACGTGGACATACGATTTATGTAAATAAAATTCACAAAAAATATTTTCTAGGATTTTGTTTTTAAAACTTTCACAAGAACATTCAAGTTGATGATTTTCAAATTAAATCCACTTATGATTTATATTTGCATCCTTTTTCAGATCGTGCAAGTGGTATGAAAACAGTTCCTGAAAAAAAATATTATGAAGCATAAATTTATGCTCTTGCTTATTTTCCAATCGATGTGGAACCAAATAAATATTGAATTGTAAGAGGGATAAAGAAGGGATAGAAATATCCATCAACCTAATTTTTTTCTTCCTTTTCTCAATCAAGGATATTTATGATGTAAATACACATGTGTATACCTTATAGTCTTTCCATTCACAGTTTTCATATGATTCAGCATAAATAAAAATTTTTACTCTCCTTTTCTACTTGAGATTTGTGTAACAAACATATATACTCGCAAAATCTACGATGAAGAGGATTTTATGATATATAAAAGCCACCTTTGTCCATCTTCAAGTCTCTTTACATATTGTGTTTGCTACTGTTTTCATATATGCATGCATATCCATGATAGAATGAAAACTGAATGAATGAAAAGGATTTTTAAATAAACTTATGGAAAATTCAAATTTAGATTTGAAAGAGGCATTGTCATAAAGAAAATTTGCCTACATTTAATTTAAATATTTTCCATGAATGATAGAGAGATGATGATGGGATTTGCTTGAGGGGTTAAAGATTTTCGTATTAGGCTTCTAAAAATGTGACAATAGTATCACATTTCTATCCATCACCATTGAATTGATCGATGAATTTCAATGAAATTGATATATTTTTGTAAAGGATGGGATTAAAGGTTTCCAATTAATTTCTATAGAAATCAAATATTTAAAGGAATTTTAGGATTGATATCATTATACTTAAAATTTAATCTCACTTAAAAAGGGCTAAAACATTACACAAAAATAACTTTTCAACTTTCATAACATGATGAACTTCATGTATTAAACATTTCGAAAATCCATTGCGGAAGGTTTTTCAATCACTATAGTAAAACTTTATCAGCCATGTAAAAAATTCTCACCATCACTACAAATGCATAAACGTGATTATATTTACAAAGAGAAGACCTTCATCTTTATACACATACTTCATCATTTTTGATGATAAAGTGAGAGATTTTATTTTCATTTAAGTAGTTTCCCTTGTTTTGTGCAGTCACAAAACTTTTTTTATGTGTTTGATCCATGAAAACATTGGCTTATATCAATATATTATATAGATATTGTCAACGATGCTGGTTTTATGATCACAATTCTCTCTTCCGTTCACTTTATTGTTCATTCTGGCAGATAGTCATTATTCAAAGTGAAAGCATCAGTTATTTTAAAATGTATATACACATATCCATTCATGTAAGTTACTTATCAAACACTGTTCCTCCTTTTCTCTCTTTTGGCATGCTGTAAAATATATTCAACAAAGTTTAAGCCGAAAATTTATTTCATTCAATGAGCTACTGCACAAAAAAGAGAGAAAAGAGTAAAGTGAAGTACTTAGCGTACATAGAGTGAAGAATATAAATAACAACTTTAAACAATTTTTTTATTATTTTAAAAAGTCACTGACACAACAAAGAAGAAGTCGTCTTATTCCAAAAAATTAATTCAATGACTTAAAATGTCAACTACAAAATGTTCTGTTACTTTTTAGCGCAATTTTGTAAAGAATTTTTTATTTGCGAAGTGTTTGCGTATTTAAATAAATACTTTAAATTCAGTGATATAATCCGAAATTTTATGGAAACGAAAGCATCCTGTTGAATTAATTCAATTATGATCTTTTTCCAGTTTTGAGCATTCTCGCACTCTCCATTTCCTTTTATCTCTATGCACTAGGTCCTGAAAAATCATAAACTGCAAAATAAGAGAGTAAATTGTAACTATTTCTACGTCTATTAACTGCATTATATTTGTCATTTTCATACAAACAATTGTTTCGCTTTATTCTACTGCTATTGCTATTATTATATCTATATATACATTTTATTGTTAGTCAGAGAGTGTGCTTTTAAGGTAGATCGGGCTGGCTTTTATCATGATTCATGATATGGTATGCAATCATTCTCCTCAGCTGCCGTCCCATCTGCAACCAAAAAAAAGAGTGTATAGACTCGACTCTCGACTTTTTTGTGTATAAAAATATGTGACGATAAAAAAATTGAAATGAAATTCTAGTGTATACCGTCAAATAGATATCTATGCTATATACTACCGTCTTCCCTCGAAAATAACGACCGGTCGTTATTTTTGAACAGACCACTTTTTCAAAAACGACAAAAAAGGTCCAAAAAATTCGTTTATAACGACCTTCAAAAACAGCGACTTATTTTAAAAAAAATACGTTACAAAGAAATTTTTTTATTGTAATTTTAACAACTTTAATCAGTAATGATACATTATGCATTTAATAAACAATAATAATCGCTATCTAGAGCCAACTTTTTAACTTCAGCACTTTCTGATCCATAGAAACTTGTTTCTATTATTTTACCTCAAACCATTGCTCAAACATGAATCAATCCAAATCATTAGCTCATCTTCAATTTCTGGATAAAATTTTGGTCTTCCACTTCCAGATAAATGACGCATGTTTCTCATTTTTGATGCTGCAGTTTGTTGCTTTGCCTTGAGTTGCTCTCTTTGCTTGAGCCATAATTTAAGATTTGTTAGTGGAATTGAGTATTTTCTTGAAAGCGCAAGAAGAGTAAAATTTTTATTATGAGGATCAAATTCTTCAAATATCTTTAGTTTTGTTTCTAATGTATATGATTTTCTACTTCTAATATTGGCAGAAGATGATGGCTGTTGCTGTGACATGGAAATCATTTCAGTTAAGCTTGAACCTGTTGAGATTTCTAAACATTTATCTAAATATTCATATTCATAGTAATTGTCGTTATTTGCTAAAAATTATAAAATGATGATTTTGATATTTCTTATATTTATTTATTTCTTACTCTCGCTATCCATGTTTAGTGAAAATGATGGTAGAATATTTTTCTTTTTAACGAACACTAGAATTTATAACTTGATTCAACGTTAAAATGACAATTTTTATTTAAGAATTATTTTTGATATTTCGTTATAAATCGAGAAAAAGTTACGTGATTGTTCGAATATAACGACCGGTCGTTATATTCGAATATAACGTCCGATGGGCGTTAAATTCGAAAATAGCGACCGGTCGTTATTTTCGAGGGAAGACGGTATATGTGAATGTACATAGTATTGTATATTCCCCACGGCAATTTTCTCTCTGCTTTTACTTTATGCCTTAACATTAATCATGAGTTTATGAAACAATAATTTAAGTTTTCAAAAACACTCCTCGACTCTTGAGCTTCCCCTTTTTTGCTAGTTTTTCTTCCTTCTTCACTTTTTTCATGGCATAAAATTGTTGCAGAATTTTTTGTGTATTGCTGCTGCTGCAAGTGTTTATTCAACTAATTTCTGCTGTTCATCACTGCCAATTAAAATCTCGACCATTGTGCAAAGAGTGTAAGAGTGAATGAATTCAGCGAGTAGGAGATGACAGAAAAGTCAGAGAGAATGAGTGAAAATAAAAATATATAAAGTTATCAAGAGAAAAATATGCAACAGCAGGACAACAAAGTTCATAATTCAATTAATCTTTGCAAAATACAAGTTAATTACACTGAGAAAATTTGTCATTTTCATCTTTGATAAACTTTTTTAAAGCAGAAAATTTATTAAAAATTTGTTGATCTTAAATCATACGTTTTTAAATTATTTTCTATCATATAATTAAAATTTTAATAACATCATGCACACCTGTATCTATTTATATATCTCGTAATAAAATACGATAGTATGTCATTAAAGAGCTTTTCACATTAATTTTATTGATACCCCAATTATCTTCATATAATAATTACGTTGAGTTTTCTTCTAAAATGCCATATTTTGATTGATAACGATATTTTTAAAAGTCCAATAGATTTTCTCTAAATTACTTACAATATTGATTACCTGAAATAAGTTAGCCTTCATAAAAAAAATTTGAGCTTTAAATTTATAACATGCCTCAAGGCGTAATTTCATTCGTGAGAGGACAATAAATATTAGTATTAAAAGTTTAACTTTTTTATATTTAAAATCAAACGCGATAATTTACATAATTTACAAATCTAAGAGCTTTTGCCAGGATTAATCTTTCTTCTTTATTTATATTTATGCTCAAAGCAAGCGTGCATGTATGTACATGAGAAAAGAAAACATAATGAAAATTATTTTAATTCCTTTGCAAAACAAAGCAGAACACTCAAATGAGAATATAAAAATGAATGAAAATTAGAAAATCCATTAAGCCTGTAAATCTCCAGGAAAGCACAGCTCATTATAATTTTTTAATCCCACTCAAACTTGACCGAGAATTTTCCTCAAAGTCAACGAAAATAAGAGATTATGAAACAGCATATATTATATAACACTTACTTGTTAAAGCACAAAAAAAGAAGGACACAAAATTTTTTTTCTCAAAAAACATAAAATACCGGACAAAAAAGGGCGGTGTAAAGTATAGAGTAAGAGAAGAAAGAGCGAACAACAAAAATTATTCCATAAAACTTTTTATTGTTGTGATGTTTTTTTGGCTTCTCCCAAAATGATTCTCTGATAATTACAACGATAATGTTCCATAAAATCTCCATAGAATTGTAACAACCTAAATTGTGTATATACACATACACATTTCGTGCATTATTCCTCTTCAGCATATTAAAAATATTTTCAATTATTTCAAAGAGACATTTGTAAACGAGCACAACAAAAGCATAGTGAAAGTAAGAAGAAGAAAGAAATATGAAAACATAACTGAAAATAAGTATACGCAAATACCGCTACTCATGCCCAAACAAACAAAAAGGATATTATTTTTTCTTTGTCCATGGATAAATGCTTATATATATAATATTAATATATATTTATACACACATATACTTTTATTTATTCAAAAAAAACTTTCTTCCTCTTTTACTCTCGCCTTCAACAGCTGAGGACAATTTTCTATATACACACTTTTGGTGAATGTAGCATTTTCATTATTACCCGTTGTTTTTTTTGTTGGTCTGAATTTTCCGTTCAGTACGAGGGTTAGAATAAGGAAAAACGATAAAAGTGTCAATCAATATTAAATAAAATTAATGAAACTTCTTATTTACCTTTTTAAGTGCACCTAATTCAATATGAACAACACATAATATAATAACATTTTAAAAGAAACCATATTATTATTTTAAAGACAATGTAAAAATAAATTATGTTTTTAAAATTAATTTTGAAATTTTTAATAATTCAGAAAAATTTTGAATGAAGAAAAACTTTTGAAAGAAATTTTCAACCATCAAAATCTCGAGTGAAATCAGCAGGAGAAAAGCTTAAATATATTAATGTCTTTATATGGATCATCATTAGGATTATCGATTTGATGGATAACCTTATAATACCTTGTAATACATTAGAAATTGCAATATATTTTTAATTTTATTTACCATACAGTTCTAATTAATAATTAAAAACGAGCCAAATCTTTGAAGCAAAACTTCTAGGTTCTCAAATATCAGGATGTTCTGATGCCAACATTCTTTAATTTAAATATTTCTATTGTAGTTTCTAAAAATTAAAAATTTTTACACAAAAAATAATTTTTTAATTGCTTTGTGTTATGTTTCTTTTAAAAAACCCTCAGGTAAAAACCAAAAAATTTGCACTCTCTTTCTCATAAATTTGTGCTTTCATTTGTGCAAGTAAATTTCTCTCCATTTCCCTAATCCATTAGGTTTCTTCTCACTGCTACTACTGTTGTTCTTCACCACATCCATTTTATTTATTTTATTTCACAAGCTTATTGGTTTTCTAAGAAAAACAAAAATATAGATGCTTTTCGCACACACAATCCTACGACTATACTTGTGCAAGCGAAGGAAGAAATTTTCCTTTATTTATTTATTTTATGGTCACATAAATGAGAGTAAGAGAGAAAAAGAGAAAATGTTAGGGGAGTGAGAAAAGAACAAATTTGCCTTCTTTTGCATGAGAAGAAACAAAAATTATATCTGATGGCATAATCATTAAAGCTGCATTGTCCTTTTTTACTTACGTCTTCGTATTCTGAATTTATTAAATGCTTTTTTATTATCATCATTCGACTGTAGATGAAAAATAAGAGAATTTCAAGAACTTTAGCTTTCTTATTATTTTTTTCTTTGCTATTTTTTGCGGGGTAGAAAATGATGTTTTTTTAGGAATTCTTATGTAGTCATTCTCAAATAAATGTCCCTCAATTTCCTACTCATCGTATTCATTGATGCTCCTCTCAAAGGTATCCCTCGTTTAATTGTCTATGTTCTTTTTTATTCCCATTCACGGTGCTAATTTATTTTTTCAGCATGTAATCATAATGTTTTGAATGAAAACATTCACTTGAAGCATGCAAATATACACAGAGAATGAGAAAAGATTTTGGTACATGCGCATGCTGAGCTTTCTAGCATTGCTAAATTTATATTCACCTCGGAGAATTTTCTATTTTTCCCCGAACTACACCTAGAAAATTACCAAAAAAACCCGAGAGTGCGAATGAAAAATGAGAGAAATGAGAAAACAAAAACAGTTGCTAAAAGAAAGCTCCATGAATGTTTTTTACACACAACTTTGACATCATCTTCGTTGTTTTCTCACAAAAAAGTATTACGATAAGGGCGAATGATATTTTCAACACGTTTAGTTTTAGATCATTCGTGCATCGGCATGGTTAAGAATCTGTTGTCACTCTGTGATGAAAAAATAATAAGAAATTTTTGTGTTTTTCTCAATGCAACAAAAACTTAAAATGTAAAAAGTGAATCTAGTAATGCATTTGTCGTTGAGCATGAACATGGATAAAAGGATTTAAGCATAGTGAATCAGTTTTATTTTACGAGGATAAAGAAAATATTTGAACTGTGTCAATGCAAGAAAAAGAACTAAAAGAAAGAGAAAAAATTTTCATTGATGTAATCTAAAATAAATATGAAAGAAATATTTCTCCTTAAGAAAGACGCGAGCGTGAAAAGGAAAATTGCGTAACCTCCATAAATAAGTAAATAAGTGTAAGAAAAATAAATAAATTTTTGTTAAAACCCAAAAAGGGACTTTCTCGATTTTCATTAAATTTCCTGTCCATAAAATAAAAAAATTGAACATGTACGTGAGAAATTTAATTAAGATCCACTCATACACTCATTTCGAATTATATGATGAAGAACATGTGCAAGTGCTGATGATGCAGACAAAAATCTAATTACAATTTGATTTATTTAAATGCATCAGTCGTCCATTATTGAAATTATGAAAAAGAGAATAAATTCTTCATCATATGAATTTCACGCTTTATAGTCATTAATGTCAAATAATTTTGAGAACGTGCTTAATAATTTTGTTCAATTAATGCATTCTATTTCACAATAAACTAATTCAATGATGTTATGTTGTTGTAAAAGACAAATGATGTGGAAAATGATATTGCTAAAAAATTATAGTAAAAATTAATTTGAAACATGAGCAAAAAGCAATTTTGAACATTTTAATGTTGAATTAATTAAATTTTATATCACTTCAAAAATCAATCAATGTCTATATGAAGTGTAAAAAATGATTCAATTTATTTTCCACAATATTGATTTCACCAAAAAAAGTAATTAATTTTACACAGTAAAAAGAAATCTCTTTAACAAAATATCCAATAATTAAATAACATTGCCCAATATTGAAATTATAGTTCAATAAATGAATAATTTCAATTTACATGACTTTAAATATTTCAAATATTTTATCACCAAACATTTGCACATGAAGCATTTTCAATTTTTTTCAATATGTTTTTTTTTCTTGCACTTTTATATTTTCACTTTTCTCCAACCAGTTATTCTCCCACGCTCGATAAAAAAGCAAAAAAAACATAGTTGCTGTCATTGAATGAATAATAAATTAGTAAATATTAAGTGATGAAACTTGAATAAACATATAAAGGCACACGAAAGTTTGGAAAAAATTGTGATATTTTTGTGTCGTGATATCATTCACTACTCGATGAATATTATTGATGGGATTAATTTAATAGTAACATAAAAATAAGAAGAAGCATTTTGATGACGATTAAATCATAAAAAATAATCAATATTTAGTGCTCATCCTATTGTACATGTACATAAAAGATCTATATTATCAAATTGTGCTTTATAAGTTTATTATATGATAGCAGAACAAACGAGAAAAAAACTTTTTTTATTCTTTAATTTACTCTCCTCGCAATAAACATATAAACACGGAATAGAGAAAAGAATATTTTTATGTCATTCTGATAAGCGTTCATATAACATTCATAAATGTTTAGTGTAATCCCGTGAGAAAGCTGAAAGGGATATTTAAGTGTATATGAGCAAAAAATGAAATGCTATGAAAATTACATATATATTGTTAGATAAAAAAATTAGTGTCTCTGTGTGTTCTGAATATATGTGTTCAGCATTTACTATTTGAAATAAAAGAGAAATTATATTCTTCCCTAGTGTTGTATATTATATTAAAGTTCTGAAAGAGAGGGAATAAAAAGAAAAATAAAGTGAAAATAAATATAAGAAATCATTGCAAGTCAATATCTACAATAATGGACTCATTAAAGATGTTTTCGGTACGAGTTCTAGTGCTATTGATTTTCTTCAATTATGGAGCTAATGCACAAGTGCTAACAATGGAAAAGATTCCACTCGGTATGTATGCCATAGTGTCTACCTTAAAACATGTACCTTCATTAATAAGAAAGAGTCAAAAAAAGAGAGAAATAAAAAATACACGGGAAATCTAACGAGTCCCTTTTTTGCCTTACGTCTACGACCATTCTATCAATTTTCATAACAAAAAATAAGGATTTGCGTTTTTTACCTTCTTTATATGTATGTATGTCATTGAGATTTTTTTCCTTTTTCGCATCCTTTGAACAACAACAGCAAACCCTTACATGAATGCCAATAATATATATGCGACGTTGTGTAATAAGAGAAAAGGAAAAGATGACATGAGTGAAAATAAGAAACGCAAACAATTTTTTGTTTCTTCTTTCTTTCCTTTCTTTCTTACTTACGGCACTGAGACATGGAATGTTGAAATTGTATGTATGGAAGATTCGTTATACTTGTGCTTGTATTTTTTTTTTTTTTGGTCAAATCAATAGAAAATTGAAGCACATCTGTTTCGTTTTTTTTCTTTCTTTTTTCACAAATTTTCGCCATAAACAAAATTGTGTTTTTGTCGTTGTTGTTGCCTTAAGCTGCCTTTCACATCATACACATCACTTACATTACTTTTTATTGTCTTTTTTACCCGTTGGTGTTTTGCTCGTTCGACCATAAAAATTCATCATCAATTCTCACACACAATAACAGTGATAATGATGATCACCATAATGAGATTCTGTTTCTGTCTTGCGTGCCTTCTTACCATATAATGTCATGAAAAATTCACACAGATTAAATTTTCTGTAAGTAGCTAATGAAGGTTGAGGAGAAAAATAAGTTTAATTTGTTGAGCTTTTTTGGGAATTTTTCTTAAAGTCAAAGGGAAGTAAAAAAGGGGCACATGAAATTAAAAAAACTTGGATCGTTAACACGTGATTTTCATTAAAATAACTTAATCCCTTCTCGCAAAAGAAGCGGAAATTAAAGAAAAAATTGCTTAGATGTGAAAATTCAAGACATTTGACTTTAATTAAAAACTTTAGATTCAACTCGATTATAATAATCCAATCATTTGAATTGGGGTAGAAAAAGATTTTTTATGAAATTTTTAGAAGTGCTTCATTACATTTTTAATAAGGATTAAGAAAATTTATTTCCCAATGAGGTTTCTTTCAAAAAAGTTTTTTTGAATTTTAAGCAATTACATTTTTTCGCGTTAACTTGATTGAGATAAGCAAGAGATGAATAGATAAAAGTGCCTGCCACTTATCGCAATTAAGATTCTTTTACACCCTCATATGTAGTTTTCATAGCATTCCAAATTTTTCCATTATCAATGATCAGCACATAATAGAAGAATTTAATTCAAATTTATGTGTTGAAAAATCTTTCATATACAATTCTAAATATTAAAGAAAAATAACAATTTGATAGTTTCCCAACACTCAGTTTCTTCAAGCTACAAAAAAGATTTTATATCATTTGAGATTTTAAACTGTTTGATATAGAAAGAAGAACTAGGATAAAAAATCAGAAATTCAAATTTGCAATATCTCAAAACAATTGAATATTTTTAGAGTCCTGGCCTTAAAAAAAAACAGGTAAAATATTTCATCAAGCTGCACTGTAATTTGTTGTAAGCTCGTGGCATAAAATACACATTTACGCACTCAATGAAATTTGAATGAAATTATTATGTTTGATATATTTCATTCATTTATTGTAGAAAGTCATTCAAATTATTTCTCAAACAAAAATTCAATTCTTCATATATGAAATGCAAATTATATAACGTATATACAACTCTTCTCTCTTACAACAATTTCTTCCCCTCTTACACTCATTCTGTAAAAGAATAAACCGAAAATGACAAATGATTCACATTCATATTTTTGTATTTCATTTTTTACTCGTTATATTATTGTTGTTTGCTGTTGTTGTTGCTGGCTTGAAAAATGAGATCAGAAAATGAAATGGTAAAAAGGCAACATTTATAGACAGGCATAAAACAGAGCGAGCAGAAAATATTTTTGGCAACATTCAAGCATTGAAAACAAAAGAGGAAGAATGAAAAAATTTGAAATGTGATAAAAATTACTGACACACACACACAGCATATAGTATATCGCAAGTTTATTTCTTAACCATATTTTCATAAAAAAAAATCTACAACTCTCTTTTGTCTTCTGCTCTTACTTTCTCATTTTATTCGTTTGTGACATTTAATAAGTCAATTTAATGTAAATCTTCCAAATGACATCATCATCATCTTAATATACTTTTGATGTAATGACTTTGTAACACATGGCATTCTCTCAGACTCCTGTATGTCAGTGTGTTCATGATGTAAGGCGATTGCAAACCACCATGATAAACTCAAGTGTGACATTCAATCGTGAGAAATTGCTAGGATAGAAGATTAGTGAAGGTGGATAAGCCGCATGTCAACATTAAAATGTGTGTGTACAAGCAGTAGAATTATGTGCATGAGAAGATAAATGCTAATAACTTTTATGCGGTCTGTTGAATCTCTCTCAATCCTAAAAACATCTCCAAAACTTTATTATTCATGCATACATGAAATAATTTTTAAATGTTTTTATATGTTTTTACATACCGCAGCAAAATGATATGATTATTGTAAGAAAAGACTTTTAAAGTTCTTTTTTAAAAATCCACAAGCATTTATAATGAAATTAATCTAGGGTTCGGACTTGCATGCATATTTTACTTGATATGCGCATATTTTTTGTCAAGTTGATTTCAAGTTGACACAAAATGGCATTTATTCGTTCATACAAATTTAATTTATTTCATTTGAAATCCAGAAAATTTGTATGAAAGTCAGTGATTCTTTAATTTATGTATTTTAATTGAATTAAATTTAATTTGAATGAACAAAAGAGGTTTTTGTGTAAGTCAACTTGAAATCAACTTGACAAAAGATATGCACATATCAAGTAAAATATGCATGCAAGTCCGAACCCTAAAATTAAGCCTTAAGAAAAGAAAACCTATTCTCAAATAAATGAGAATTAAATTAAATTAAAGACTTCATGAATCAAGAAGTATGTTTGCAAACAAAATTACTTACACTCTAAGAAATAGCTGTCAATTATGGAAAACTGCGTTGTTTGTAAAGACTTACTTATTAAAGGTATTTAGTGGCATACTTAAAGTTGAGAAAAAGGCAGGAAAACTTTCGTGTATCAAAAAACTAGAAACTTCAAAGTATTAGAAAGAGAAAGTTTCTTTAAAAAGTTTAAATTGTTAAAGCATACCTCATAATTTATAAAGAAGTGGGATCAAAAATTAAACTAAGTTTTACTTTGTGAAAAATTCTCAAAGAGATGAAAAGAAAAGCCGTCTATTTATAGACATTCCATGAGAACATCAAAAGAAAAAATCAGTGCTTTTACTCTCTATGCCATTTACCGATTTATTTTTTTCAGTTCATAAAGAGATCTCTTTAATGTGAAATATTTAACTAAAAAAACGCAAAACCACCTATTTTCTTTCGCCTGAAGTTATGAGCACAAATAAATATTTGCATGCTTACAATTAAAGCACATTTTTCACACTTCGAAGTATGAAAACATATAAGTGCTATTTTTGTAGCAAATATCAACATCAGCGACAAATTGCCAAGCTCAAAAATCTTTTTACTTGTCATTTGACGAACAATAATCAACACCTGGCTCAAAAGTATGATTCATGAACACAATAACAAGTGTTTCACAAATGTACCGAAAGAAACAAAAATGAAACTTATCTACAAAAACGAGTAGGAATGGAATAATGCATGAAGTACATCTTACAACTTTATTTCTATGCCTTACATATTTACACACTTACTTCTTATTCCCTTCTTTCTCACTTAACCGACTGTTGAATGCAAAAAAGGTGGAAATTTATTTGAATTTTTCATGGGTGATAATGCTATATTCACAGAGCTCTTTCTCTCACCCTTTCCTTTTTTTTCACTCACTCACTTATATAGTAAATGTATCTCCACATGAGAGCTGCTTTGCCTTTAAAATTTATATAACTTCAACATTTTAGCGAAACGAAGCACAGAATCTTATCGTAAAATGATAAAAAGATGTGAATAAACAAGATGGGCTATGCATAGCTAAGCTTAAAAATAGGAATGAAATCAAGAGCGACGGGAAAATTTCGAGTCGTGAATTATTTAACAACTATTTATTTAAGTTACCAATTTTACTTTACAACCTCACATCTCCATCTTTATTGCATGATGATATGGTCGCCGTAAATTTTCAAACTTTACGAGATTAATTCAATGGATTCTCTTTACAGCATTTTTTATAGATTCTCCTTTTTTATTTTTTTCTTTACCGCAGATTTTTGCGGTTAAATATTGACCGAAAAATTGAAGCATGCTGAGGAAGTCTTCTTATTTGTAAAAGTTGCCATGAAAGCATTTATTTTCATCAACAAATTTTATCGATTTCATGAATGCTCGTTATTTTCATATTGAGGCGAACATAATGAGAGATTTATGATTTATTTTGGCTGAATGGGCAACAACATTAGTAGCAATAGCAGTTGTATGATGAGTCTGCTAGCAAATTTTAAATTTCACGCTTTCAAAAGTATCTCAAGGCTTTCAATGTTGTCATGACTTGCAAGAATTTACATCAACACAAGCTTAACAAATGAGTTAACAATTTTTTCTGCGAATGTTCTTCTTTTCTTTTCCGTTGAATTGAAATTTTTTAAAGAATTCAAAGAATTTCTTTTATATCAAATTTAACCAATTAGTTTACCCTTGAGACAGGTATTTCATTTCTATAAAAATTTCTCTCTAAAAGCTTTCTTTTATCTCCAATATTATTTATGTCGAAACATAACAGGTTTCTGATTTCAAATAATTCTTAGAAAGACAGACTTTCAGAAAATTACTTAATTTTTTTCTTAACACACTCTCTCTAACCACCTACAATGAATATCGTTTTTCACGCAATGTTGTGCTGCTGTCGAAATGTTTCATCACAAACTCTCAAGGAAAAAATGAGCACTGAAATGTTGCGTTGTCGTACAAACTTTGAGATCCTTTTCTTATTGTTCTCATCATGCATTGTACTTCCATTAGTGAATATATATATATAAATATAATTGTATGTATCTCTCTATGATATGCGTATACATGTATCTGTCAACAAATGAAAGAAGCTTACAAGAACAAACTGAAAATCAAGATAATAATTGAGCTTTACTTTTTTTTATCTTTCTTCAACTTTGCTTGTCATGGTAGAGATGAAAAAGAAAGAAAAGTAGAAAAAAGTGTTAACTTTCTCCTCCTTCAACAATTACAATAAAAACGAGTAAGATTCCTTATCGTAAATAAGAAAACTTTTCATTTTGTTCAATTTAAAGGCAAATCACTCGAGTGACAAAAAACATACACTGAACGAAAAGGAATGTTTTTCTTTTCATGCTAATGCTCAAGGGCAAAAATGCTATCGATCGAAGTAAAATGATAACCATTCCGTCACATAACTGAAATAAAGATTAATTACATATTTCATGGAATGACTTTCTATCTCTCTTCTTCTTTGTAAATTTTTTCCTTACTTGATGCTAATGATTTTCAGATCTAAATCTTTCATTTCATGAAAATTAGAGGCCATTCAAGGTTGAAAATATTCAGCTCAATTAAAGTTTCTCGATAAAATAAATCATAGTTTTGCGAGACCTTTAAAGCTTGTTTTTGACTGATGCTTTAAGGCCAATACGAGTAACGATGCAAATATGATTTACTTTAGATTTCTATTAAATTTATTATTTATATTTATTTATTATTTATTTATTATTTGTTATTTTAAAGAATAAGAAAAAAGTTTTCCGTGAGTATAAAGAAAACTTCCTTTTTATACTTTAAAAGTGGAATTTAAAAGCACTTATGGAACAAAGTGTCGTTGAATAAGCTTATAAAAGGGTTTCTGAAAGCATTGAGTTTGACTAAAAGCTTCGAGATTATCATCTCTAAAAACTTTTCGCTAGGGTAAAAGCTTTCTTTATTCACATCTACATATCTATTCTTTAAAGTGAGTAAAAAAATAAATAAAAAACCATAAGAAAATGGCTTTCAACTGTGAAGATGAGGAAAATATAAATTTATTAAGATTTATGGATGAAAGATACATTTCTTGATAATTATTTTCAATTTTTAATGGCTGTGAATGGAATGAGAAATAATTTATGGTTTTTGAAAATAGAAATAATTTTTCACATTTTGTGTCAAATATAAAAAGATATTTTTTTCTCCTAATGTAAGCCACAGCATTATTCTTTTGTTTGAAATTTTTCATAAAATCTCTTCTTTCAAATGATTAAATATAAATTTATTTATTCTTTTATGATTCAACTTTCACTATATAGTAAATGTTTACAGTGTTTCGCACCCATCATATATATTTCCAAATTTTATGGCCTCTGCATTATCATAACTTTTTCTCTTCTCTTACTTTAGATGAATACAGCATAAATAAATATTTTTACTCTCTCATACACACAAAAATATCAAAACATGCAGAATAATTTTCTTTTTATGACTCTATGCTATCTTCTTGTTTTTCTCATTTTTATAAAAATATTCGTTTTGTGACTTAAGTTTATTAAAAAATGATTCTTTTTGCCTTTTGTGTGTGCTTTCGTTCGTGAATTCATTCATTTGAATTCAAATCTCTTTTTATTTGAAATAATTTTCTTTTTTTATTTCTGCTTTCACACAGATTTAAGCTTTGTTGTTTCTTTTGCTGCTGCTTTTGGCACGCTCTAAAAAAGTTTCCCATTTTATTATTTTTTGATGCAATGAGGAAGAACTTGATAAAAATTATTTTCTTTCAGTTTCAAATCAACTAAAAAACCACTAGTTGCAAGCATCAAATAAATTTATGAAAAACTTCCAAAGTAATCATCCATTGGCTGAGTTTTCCTGAATGCTCGTTTTTATCGTTTAATTTCTCATTTTTTTCTCTGCTCACTCGCACATTTTTAATTTTCATAAATTTTATGGCAATTGTTTCACGTCCATGACAGAATAACCCTGTTCAATTTATGCAAGTTTCTTGAACCCTTGTTCAGTATTTAAATGGTTAAAAGCAAATCGTAAAAAAGGGTGCAATTCTATCTAAATAGGATAAGAACGATTTTTTACCCTTTAGAATGAGAGGGAATTCAATAAAGTGTTTGTTCCATTAAAAGTAAAACTGAGAAAAAGGCAACTTAATATTTTTTTTACCAATTTTTCATTGATTTGATTTTAATTTCGTCAAAAAAACATTTTCATTTTCTCTCGTGCTCTCCCTTGTTACGCGTCAATTCACATACAATACCCAAGAAATGAGAAAAAATGTGTATTATGTTGGTCTGGGTCATGAGATAAGACGATGTATTGTTTTTAAAAATCTGCCACAATTATTGTATGTGTATGTATTTATATAAAAGAATAAAGAAATTTTTGCCACAACAAATTTCCCCTTATTGCATACTTTTCCTTTGCGCTTCTTTTCAATTTGATAAAGCGTTGAATTTTTTTATTTCATTTTGCACTTTTGTGCTCTGTTGAGATTTTATTTATCTGCTTTGGGTCGACATGGAGAACGTGTCGGAGTATCAATCAAGATTTTGACTCGCAAGAGATAAAATTAAATTTTCTTTCTGCTTTCTTTTCATGAGCATAAGAAAACAAGTAAAGATTTTCTAGAAACGAGTGTTAGTAACTTTTCAAATACAAAATGTATTTGAAATGAATTTCTTAAAAGTGACAGGCATGAAAGAATTGATGATATATTTCGCTCACAGAGTAGAAAATTAATTTAACAATAGAGAAATACAGCAAGTGACATTTCTATATTTGAGTTTTAGCTGTAAAAGACATTTGATACTTACATGCATTTCAAAAATAGAATTTTTTCATTTTACATGTTGATTTATCAACTGAGAAATATATTTAATTAATAATTGACCAAGACAAGGACCAAGAGCAAACATTATAAGCAAATCAGAAGAATATTTGAATGTTTTAAATTTAAAAAAATTTTATTAAATTATTACAAAACGTATTGATTTTTATAAAAAAAATATTTTTCGAAATTTAATTTCAATTATTTTCATTTACATTAAAAATGAAAAATTTTATTTTAAAAATAAATTGGAGAAATTCTCAATTGTACATAGCAATAAGAGAAAAACTTTTAATATTCAACATTTATCGATCAGAAGTGAAATATTTTTAATACATTCCATTTAGATTTGCTATAATTTTACCTTCCTTTTCTGATATTTTTGCTGTTGCTACTGACGATGAGGATGAAAATAAATTAGAAGCAAAAGAAGAATGAATGAATGGAATTCATAAAAAATTATTGTTGCTTCCTCTCTTTTTCTCTCATTTCTCAGCAGAGAGAAATAAATTTATATTTTAATATAAATTGGAATAAATTGATTTCACTTTGGGAGAATTGAGCGTAACGGAAGAGTAAATGTAAAGAATGTAAGATAGAAAAAAATATTTCTTAAATTCCTTTCCTTCTTTCACTCGCTTTCAAAATGATTTCCATTCCCAGTTTCGTACTATCACTACTACTCTGACTTCCTAATAAAAGAACCACTAGCAACAGCAGAATCATCAGTGAACGAGTTCATCATTTTTCATGAATTTTTCATTTAATAATACACAGCAGCAACTTTACTGTTTTCTTTCTCTCTCTCTTTCTTTCTATCTATAAACTGATTTTTGATTGGTTTTTTTATAGCAAGTATGTTGCTGGGTGAGTAGATTGGAATGAAGAACGAAATTCAATGGACATGTATGATTAAAGTATGATACATACAAATCCACTCATGCATTTAGAAAAATTTGATTTGAATTTCAAGAAAAGAATTTTTTATAGAACAATATCCATCGATTACTCTCTTGCTGTTCTTCTTTCTTGTAAGGCATACCATAAACTATCATTGAGCATAAAAATAAAATTGCTTTTGGCATAAAATATATAATATATAATACTATAGCAGTTTTGTTTACATTTTAATGCTAGAAAATTGAGAAATTTGTTTTTTATTACATTATCTCGAAAACAAAAGAAAAATTAATTTTCTAACTTTTTTATATATCACTTCTTTTCTTTATGAAAAAATTAGCGAGAGCAACGAAAGTTTTAAAAAATTCCATTTGAAAATTTGAATGTAATTTGTTGGTTTTTAGATAAAAGTTCAGTGTTTTCGATTAGTTTTCTCTTTTGTATGTGACCTGTTGTTCATTCACTTAAAAGTGGAAAAAAAACATTGTTTTTTTGTTAACAAAGTTTTGTATATAGATTCTGTTTCATTGTTATTGTAAACAATTGACTTTCTCTTCCAACTAAACATACAAACATAAAAGAACAATAATTTGTAAAATACTTGAAACATTGCAGACATAAAACGTGCTGAAAATAATATGTCAACTTTTTTTAGAGCATTCAATAAATCGTAAAAATAAAAGCATTCTGCACAAAATCTTTGTTTCCGAGTAAATGAAATATGAAATGCGCAATGCGTCAATAGAAAAAGTATTGTATCATTATTGTATTATTTTCATTTTTTTATTATAAACACATGAAACACTTGTGTATAATAAGAGAAGCACAAAATAGGATTCACAATAAAACGTTGTTTTTTCTTTTGAAGTAAACAATTTTTAGTTTTCACAATTTGTTTATGTCTAACAAATTCGCGTTCGCTCGAAGAAATTTCAACAATTGTGTGTTTTTGAAATTCAAAAATGTGTATTGGAAATATATCAGGTTGTCCGGAAAAAAATGTCAGTAATTTTGTCATTTTATCCTATATTTGATTTCTCTAAAACTATTTAGTTTATTTACAAACGGTAAAAAGTATTATATTTTTGAATAATGGGAGCAGTTTTAAGATATATTTGGTTCTTATTTATCTTCAATGAATATTTTTTATTCAGTTCTGAAATTTGATGAAAATTTGACTTTTTTGAATATGAACTTCAAAAATAATTTTCTCGATATTTTTCCATTAACAAAAAATCGCTTGTGCACTGTAAATTAAGTTTCTTTTGTGCACTTTTAAATACCGCAATCAATTAAAATATCTTTTATAATAAAAAAGATATAAGTGCTCAAAAATGACCAACTAAAAATATCGACTTTTACAAAATCGCTCATATCTCAGTAAATACTTGTCTAAACAAAATGATTTATATACCATTTAATCTGTCTTAAAATGGACTACAAAATAACACACAGTAATTGCCATTTCTTTTTTCTATCGATTTTCATACAAATTTTGAAATTTCATTGTTTACAAAATGAAAATTGTAAACAAACGACATTTTGTCAATTTTCTTTCACTCAAATCTTTTCAACTTTAAAGTCCCCGGCTTTTATCCTATTCCAGTTGACAATTTAAGTTACAATTGAAAGATTAAAATATTCAACTATGGTTGCAACAATTATGTTGAAAAGATTTGAGCGAAAGAAAATTGACAAAATGTCGTTTGTTTACAATTTTCATTTGTAATGTGTGTTATTTTGTAGTCCATTTTAAGACAGATTAAATGGTATATAAATCATTTTGTTTAGACAAGTATTTACTGAGATATGAACGATTTTGTAAAAGTCGATATTTTTAGTTGGTCATTTTTAAACACTTATATCTTTTTTATTATAAAAGATATTTTAAATCTGATTGCGGTATTTAAAAGTGCACAAAAGAAACTTAATTTACAGTGCACAAGCGATTTTTTGTTAATGGAAAAATATCGAGAAAATTATTTTTGAAGTTCATATTCAAAAAAGTCAAATTTTCATCAAATTTCAGAACTGAATAAAAAATATTCATTGAAGATAAATAAGAACCAAATATATCTTAAAAACTGCTCCCATTATTCAAAAATATAATACTTTTCACCGTTTGTAAATAAACTAAATAGTTTTAGAGAAATCAAATATAGGATAAAATGACAAAATTACTGACATTTTTTTCCGGACAACCTGATAAATGTCATAAGCAATAATAACAAGTATGAAAGTTGCTAAGCATCAAAAAGAGTGTTGACAAAATTTCAATTGTATCAATAAACATAAATCATATTATTTATCATACTGAAATTTATTCGCGTTTTAAATTCATAAAACAAATTTTCAAAAAGCAGTTGGAAATAGAAAATTAATGTCGAACTCATGTTTTGCATTTTCTGCAAAAGCTCAAATCTAATTTAAATGCAATAACAGAATGCTTTGCACATATAAACACAAGAGGCAGACGATACAACGCATAACAAATGTAGATTAATTTATTACCCACAAAAGTGTTGGGTTTTAGTCATTTGCCCAACTTCTGCTGCAGCATTAAATATGATTTGAAATTTAACCACAAAAGATTACTCCTGCATAGAATTGCATGAATAAAATGTAAAACTCTATGCTTCATTTGTATATTTAAATTTTAATTAAATAACTTGCATTCCATATAAAGCTTTTTCCATTTGTATCTAAATACAATAGTTTTGTTTGCCATAACTCATGGATAATTAATTTAAAAACTGACCGAACGATAGGTTTAAAGATTTTCCCTCGAAAGTCTAAGAAGTCGATTGTTTTCTTTTCGATCCAATGGAAATTGAAGCAGTCATACATCAATTTTTAAATGACACACACTTTGTTCACATTTGTTTATTTTATTCAGCCAATTTAAATTTTTAATGTTTTAATTTGCATAAGAATGAAAAATGAAAACACCAAACAGTCTGAGATAAATGCATACATATAAAATATTTCAGCAGTTATATGCCTGAATTCATCTTACAATGTTGTCGTATGAAAATCTCGTTTTTTTTTCTTTTTTATACTGATGTGTTTATATATGCATAAACATACATATGATGTGTCCTTCCTCTCATTTTGTTTTATGTATACATAATGAAAGAGCAAAAAAATGTATCATAGTCGGTGTCAAGAATTCTTGCCTCAACAACTAAAATGTACAAACAAACATGTTTATAAAATTTGCATTGCAGAAGATTTAATTAAGTGCTGTTCTATTTTCTACTTCTGAAAATTAGTCCGCAACAAATTTTCATGCTCAAAAATTATGGTTAAATGAGTATAAAGGGAGGAAATTACTAAAACTACCGTAAATTAATTCATAACAACGCTATTTTAGTTTCAAAACAAAAGTTTTTACGCTCACTCGCCTTCCTCACCACGAGAAGTTTCAGTGCAAAACGTAAACTAATTAACCAAAAGCTCTTTATTCACTCTTTCTCTATATTTATGTTTATGTGTTACTTAATTAGAGAAAATTCTCTCTATATGCTTACAATGACTATGCCATTTTTTAAAAGAAACACGAGCACATGCATGTATGTGTGCCATAAATTCATTATACTTGCGTCAATTAATTTTTAATATTATACATAATCCTTCTTTTTATATGAGAACTTTAAGTGAAATTGTTTAGACTTATTGTCTAACTCGATGCAATAAATTATGATAATTGTTGATTGACTCATGTTGATCTAATACCAATTAAAACTTTGTAATTTCCACTCTATCATTCTGAATTGAATTTCAATTGTTTACTCGCAAAACTTTCTATCAATTATTCTCCACTAATTATAGCCATAGTTTCTCATCATCATTGTTATTATCATCTATATTGGCATTGTCGACGTAATTTGCCTTTTGCCTTTTTATTTTAATGACTTTCTCAGCATAACTAACATCGAAATAAATTTCTATTTCAGTTCTAGACCCTTTTTCTCAACCTACTTGCCATCCAAAGTTTCTCTCTCGCTCTATCTCTCTAACTTTTATATCTATAATAATAATAAGGAAGAGTTATTCAAGTTCTTAACAAACAATCCTTTGTCAATGTTTATTGATTCCCTTTCTGGTACATTGAACTCTTTCGCATCGCCTAGTTTTTAGCGACCAGCCGACATCTTTTCTCTCTCTTTCTCTGACTGAATCAAATTTGTGCCATATTTATTTGTATGAATAAAAATAAAATAATAAAAACAAATATTTCAACATTTACTATATGTGAATTTCCAAACTTAATGTTTTTTTCCGAAAGAACAAATCAATAAATTTGTATATACATGTATGGAATTCTCTGCCGTCAATACATTTGGTAAATTAAAATTCAGTGAAACAGAAAATCGGTGGAAATTTTTACGCAACGACAGAAGTGCCAGCATCCAATTTGAATGAGATGCCTGAAAATGTGAATTTTACTCCCTTTCACCGTTAATTCGAGAAAAATTAATTTAAATTGAATTTTCATAAAAAATTTCTGTAGCAATTTTCATATCGATTTAATTTTTTTCTCTCCCTCTTTAACTTTTTTCACTTCCTTTTGCGAGCAGAGCACTCTTTCTTTGCCAAGCGAAAAAACTTTTTTCTTGCTGTATGTTAATCTTTTATTACTTTTTCATTATATTTGCAGGTGCTATATTCGAGCAAGGCACAGATGAAGTGCAATCAGCATTCAAGTTTGCAATGTTGAATCACAATTTAAATGTAACAGGAAGACGTTTTGAGTTGCAGGCATTCGTTGACCTTATTAGTACAGCTGATGCTTTCAAATTATCACGACTAAGTAAGTATTGAATGAGAGTAGAAAAGAAAAAAAAGAATTTGTCATTTTATGCCAGTCATGTATGGAAGAGATTAAAGTATTTTTGAAAGTTGATGAAAGCTTTAACTTCAATGCAGATAAAAAGCTAAAAAATGAAATTGATAAATAAATATCTGGGATTTAGGAATTTGCAAAAAAATATTTATACTGACATTTGTATAAAATATAAAACTCATCAATGAATTACAGATAAAATTCTTTCCACACCTTTGTCATTCATAATATTTAAAATAGAATTGTGGTATTGTGGCAGAAGTAGCGAAGTACAAAGAAAGAAAATGATACCGGAAAAATATCATCATCACATATACACGACGGTGTGGAAGCATATTCCAATGCAATTTTAAAATATTCCTCTCATTTTCCGGCTGCTGTTCAACAACAACAACACTCGCTATGTGAATATTTGTGTTTCTTTTTTCTCACACAGTTTTCATTCGTATTTTTCTTTCCTAATTAATTTCCGGTTTTATTGTGATACGTTTTTACACACAAACGGGGAAACATTTTCCATTTTCGTTTTAGCGTATGATATATGTATATTTATTTATTGACATATGTACGAGGTGTATGTATGATACTACAGTCTACAATGGTGCGGTTATCATAATTTAAATAAAGAGCTTCCTCATGCAAATTTTAATATTGTGAATGGAATTGTAGTTCAATCTTTATAATTGTAAATAAAAAAGTTGCATAATTTATGGCTATCTATCAATTAATTACATCTCAACGGAAAAAGAAGAGTCAGGGAAAATGAGAAGCATAATTATATGGCAATTTTTTGATAAAATTATCAGTAAACAAAATTAATTACTCAGACGGTGACAGAATGTTTTTTGTGACACATATAAAATGGGTCTGATCGTTGATGATGAATTAAAATGAATGACAGCTGGCATAAAACTTTAAACGCAATTTGCGGGTGTGCAATGTAATTAATAAATGAATGATAAAAATTGTTAATTATCTCTCCCAATCGAAATTAAGGCTTGTCATAATTTTCTCATTTTTTAACAACAGTTTGTAATCAATTTTCACGAGGGGTATTCGCAATGATGGGTGCAGTGTCTCCAGACTCATTCGATACGCTCCACTCGTATAGTAACACATTTCAAATGCCATTTGTGACACCTTGGTTTCCCGAGAAGGTATGGTCATAAATAAATATTTATACATACAACAATACCACAGTCAATACATGCCAGCACACACAAACTTATTTATTTCCCTTTTATTATTGCTGACTCAATTTTGCAGGTTCTGACGCCATCATCCGGTTTCCTTGATTTTGCCATCAGTATGCGGCCCCAATATCACCAGGCAATTATAGATACAATACGCTGGTATGGATGGGATAAAATCATTTATTTGTATGATTCACATGATGGTGAGTAAATTTATGACATAATTTTATTTTCCTTATCATTCTTCGCTCACTCGCTTGCCTCTACAAAAAAATATAAAAACGATTGGTACAGCGGTGATAGTAACAAATGGTCAGTAGATAAAATTGATATTTTAGGCAAGGCATGAATGCATAACATATTGAGCACGATAAGTTTTTCGAGATCTATATCAAGATAAATTAAAGCAGGAATTAATGTTTTTTCTGCATGAAAAAGGAAAGAAAATAAAGAAATGATTCATAAATAATTAACTTACACAAGTGCTCGTTTTCATTTTCAATGAAGAACATTTATGCTTTATTGTTTGATTAATCCGCATCACATTAGATCACTTCTTTATACGTGCTGTTTACTTTCACTCATCATTCATGTTAAAGGCGAGGGCAGAATAATTCGTGCAAAACAATTTTCTCATCTCATTCCTTCTATTGAATTTGCTTCTTTTTCTTATCCTCGTGTATACACTTCGTGGGTAATTTGTGAAAATGATTCTCACACTGTATTTAATTTGTGTGAGCAATAAGAAAATGTTTGTATGTTTACTTTGAGTGCATAATCATTTGAAGCATTAAAAGCGCCAGATGTTTAATTGACTGTTGATTATTATACATTATATCTACTATAAAATTTAATAATTAATTTCAACAACAATTCTTAAACTTTTGTTAAATAAATTTCGAATGAATCAAATTTTAAACTTATCAATCAATTCAGTGTTTAAAATCACTTTTGTTTTTATAACATCTTAAAATAACAATTCAACAATCATTTTGAAATAAATCATTTTTAATACTGCCACAATCAGTAAATTTTATTTCATTTCGATTAACTTATGTATACTTTATTTATTGAAAACAATCACTGTCAGCATCCCACAACTTTATTTCAATCTCAATTAACTTTATCAAAAGCACTCCAGCCACCTTTGTTGTTGGCAGCAGAGTCATGAAATTTAAAATTTCACACAAAACTCCCACAGAATCACAATAACGTTAATCACTCCACACGATGTGAAAATAATTTTTTACCACTAAAAAAACATTCTTTCATTATGAAAGGGAAGAAAATTTTTTGAAAAGGATATCATGTCACATTTTTTGCACAAGCAATAACGAAAAATGAAACATGACAGCACTGGCATGATACTTTCACGCAATTATAAAAATTGCTTTTCCCTTCTTGCTTTGCTTTATGGTAAAGTAAAAAAGAAAAAGAAGCAAGAAAAAAAGCTTCACCATCAATATGACGCAAATACATTTATCATAAAGAAATTCCCTCCTTCCTCTTGCTCTCTTCTCTTTTACAGCCACATGAAGGAGGAGAAAAAATTAAAAAGAAAAAAGCTAAATAAAGATTTATGGGAATTTAAGTGTGTGTGAAATAAAGAGAAATTTTTCTTCTTTTCAAAGACTCAACGCAAGCTGAAAAGTTCAATGTAGAAAATTAAATTTTGAACATTAACTTTAAAAAAATATAAAAAGAAAGGTTATTATTGTGAGAAGAACCTTGGCTTGAATTCAGCTGTATAAATATATAGTTGAGGATTGTTAAGAAACTATTATTGAATGAATGAAAGTTTCCTTCATTTTTCTTTATTTGCTATATAAAAGAATGAAAAGACAGAAAGATAGAGAGAGAGAGCAATGCAATGTATAAATGTGGATTTGCTGATACAAAAGTTACACATATACACACACTCTAATATCATTCCAATGCCAGAAGCTATAACTTTTCACTTGAATCATAGGGTAGAGTGAAAAGGGTTATTTTTAGATGTTTGATCAACTAATGTTTCAACTTTTTCATTTTCCCTTCTATTTTTCTTTTTGCCTTAATTCCTTTCTCTTCTCATAACCGAAAAAAAGGGAAAATTTCTCATTTTTTAAATTTCCTCTCAACAAAAAAGCTGCAAACTTTCTTCTTATGACTGTAATTCCCATTATACTTACTTACTTGTTTTTTAAGTCTTAAAGATATTATTAAGGACTCAAAAAACTCCCTTATTTTCTATAATTCACTCGTGCTTCGCATTAAAAGGGGAAAATATATCAATTAAGCTTAGGTTCGTTTACAAATCTATCTCGATTCGCATCCATTAACTGAAATTTTAGCATAAACACTAGGGAAATGGATCATTATTATAGGACTTGAGGATTGAATTTGAATTAAGTTTTGTGGAGGATTTAACTTTCCAAGAAAAAGTCGACAGGGCTTAAATTTGAATAAAAGCTTTATGCAGAAATCATCTTTTTAATTTATGATTACAATTTTATTTTACAGAAAATTTATGAAAAATATTAAACTTTTAAACAAACAAGTTTGTAGAGTCGAATAGCTAAGCTATTCAATGGTTTCAAAATAAACATTAACTTCCTTTTAATTTTTTCTATAAATGATATGCTTTGCGACCTCACCATAGAAACCTATTCTAAATATCTATGTTGAAAATGAAAGTTATTCTACTTCTATAGGAAGTTTAAGCTACAGTTGTGAAAATATAAATATATGTACAACTATTACATACTTGAATCTTTATATCCATGAAATTAAATTACGTACAAAAATTTCATTTTTTTATTCATTTTTTCCTACTCCTCATCATCATTCGTTCATTCGTTTTCATTGTCAGAATGAATGCAAAGACATGTGTGTATCATATAAATCATCAGAAGCCAACCATGAACTGTAAAATTACATGTGAACATTAGAGCTATTGTGCTTAATAAAGTGATGATTAGGGAAAAGAGAAAAAGAATGAGATGCTAAATTACATCACATGTGATACTTTTTTTTGTTATTATTGTTGTTACTCTTAGTCTCTGATATTATTTCACTCATGAGAATATTAAAATTGTACACAAATGAACAAACATATGATGATGGAAAAGAAGTGTTTTATGCTGGTTCGTTATTAAAGCACACATACGAGATGACGAAGAATCCATTTGTTGTGGTGAAAATTCCTTTCTCTTCAATTCGCAAACACTTGCGATAGAATATATTCCATATTTAATGATGGAGCTAATTAATCAAGCATAGAAAATTTTCAAAGAATGTCACACACGCTGCTTCATGAATGATTTAATAATGATGGTAGCGGTAGTGGTGGTGGTAAAAATTCCTAATGAATGAAGGTGAAAGTTAAATTAGGGTCGTTATAGAGATATGTGCGAAATAAAGTAATAACTTTTATGGATTCTTTCGCTTCAAACTATGTAGGTGTAATTATTGGGTTTAAAATGGAAATTTTGCTATTTTAATGTTTTCATAAAAATTACCATTTCTAAAAATTATACATGTATGTTCAAGTAAAACGTTAACATAATCTATTTAAGAATTGAAAAATAGCAAGGTATTATTTTAATAAAAGTTGGAATTTTCGAGAAGTTCTTTATAAATTTCCATTGAGTCAAAATTAATTATGCTTAAAACATATATGTTTTAAATCAGTTGTACAGTAATATTCATATTAGAAGCTATTCACTAATTATATATAAAAATTTATTTTGGAAAAATGAAAAGCTTCATTAAAATGAGAAAAATTTTAACCACAACCTGAAAAGAAGAAAGAGGTTGACAAATTTCTTCTTCTATCTCATGTATTCGTTATCATAGTAAGACTAATGTAACATTATTATACTAATTACATTCATCTTTTCAAGCTACTTTCTCAATCTACAAATTTGTGTATAGAAGATTATGTCTTTTGTTTATTATTTAATTCTACTCAATGGATATGCAAACTCTTTTTCTCTCTGTCTCACGCATATTACCAACTCATGCCACTAGTTTCATTCAATTCATCATTATAATACGAAAAAGTTTTTCTACTTTCATTCATCTGATGTTCACATAAAAGCACTCTCTGATGATCCTCTATTGTGTGTGTTTAGGTATTTTTTACACAATAAAGAATGAATGAGTAGAGTAAAGAAAGTAAAAGTACAAAAGTTTTATCCGCATATACATAAAAGAAGTATTCAAAAAGACTCATCGATGAGAAGAAGATATTTACATAAAATATATTGATGGCACTCATTCTCGACTTAGACACACCAGAATACATAAGCAAGTTAAATTCGTTATCTCTCCACACGCTCGACTCTTATTACCTTTATATATAACATTATGGAATCTGAAGAGAATGAGAGAATGGCAAAAAATTACCATGAAAAATAACCTCCTTTTTATTTACCGATGATGAAAATATATGAGAAAAATATTCCTCTCTTTCTTCTTCTATTTGTTTTCACTGTCATAACACACGAGAGTTTCACTCTCTTACCCTCAACCGAGTGTGAATATGTGTGTGCAAGCATCTAGAGATTTAAAAAAGAAAAGTTGACAAAGCCTATATATGAGAGAGAATTCGACGCATTTTTGTTTCAAGAAATTTTCTTTACAAACTAATAAAGAAAACTTTGGTTTTTGACAAACTGACATTAAATGACATTTTCTTAGAAAACTTATGAAAGAATTTGAATTTTCCATTACGAGTATGATGATGGTAAAAGTTTAGATATATCGAAGCAAAAAATCACTTTTGCTTACTTCTATATATGTATGTACTTATGTGCTGAAAAGTAAAAGAGATTTTTTCACTCAATGGCTATATGACTTTTCACTCTCTATCCCAACTTCATCATCATCATCATGTATGAATATATCTCAACGCTCAACGCAGATATTTATATCTCATCCATAAGCATCACCACGCACATACACATACTTATACTTGTGTTTACATACCATCAAAAATGTCGTTGAAAAATACCCTAGAAGCATATTAAAGCACACGCAAAAAAGTTTTCTTTTGTTGAAAATGACAACACCGCCTATATAGATATATATAAAAGAAAGAAAATTATGAGAAAATACTTTGTTTAAAATATGACTATATTGCTTTTATTCTCTCTTTTTTCATTCATATCAGTTCAATCACATGGGAAAAAATCTCACTTTTCTTCCTTCTTCTAAAAAAAAGATAGATGATGCTTCATAAGTTACCATGTTAAGAGTCATTCAGAAGTAGAAGAAGATAAAGACAGACCAAAATGAAAGTTTCCATCTCGACTGGCATGCGAAGGAGGACTTTTTGAGTGTAATTTTCATATCATCAAAAGATGTAATAAGAAATTTTTATATTATTGGCTTCT
Organism: Polypedilum vanderplanki; assembly: GCA_018290095.1. Taxonomy (NCBI): domain Eukaryota; kingdom Metazoa; phylum Arthropoda; class Insecta; order Diptera; family Chironomidae; genus Polypedilum; species Polypedilum vanderplanki. The sequence continues at coordinate 21,699,349 of CM031380.1, read as the reverse complement.
GAGGCTTATGAATAGCAATTTAATGGAGATTATTTTTACTGAATAGAAAAGAGGGAGCCATTAAAATTCATTTAAATAGTTTTCCATCTTGTAAGGAAAAAAATTCTTATTAAATTCTTTCTTTTGATGATTTCATTATATATATTAGAACAAGCAAATTGCTACTGACATGCATTCGAAAAATTTTCATCCTACAAATCAGTCCTCATTCAAAAAGATGTAAATCTGACATAAGACTAAAGTCATTCATGTTTCATTTAATTAAATTCTAATAGTCGACATAAAAGAATGAGTAAGGACATTAGATTATATGGATACTGTACAGTAGTCCATTTTTAATGCAATAGCAGCATGCAATCGTATAATTTCTACGTAGGATGAAATATTTCCCCAATAGTTGACTACTACAGGACATACTCTTTTATAAATACTTTGTTAATATATGCATGAATAAGACACTCATTTCTGAAGTATTCTTTCTCTCTGTCTGACTCATTTAAATATATGTAATTTTATTCTCAAATATACATACACAACTGTATATGTGTCTACAATGAAAAATTAATTATGAAATGATAAAATCTTGAATTATACTTGAAACTATTACAAATGTAAATTAAAAAGTCAAATGAAAAATACTTTTCATAAAAATAAAATAAGTACAACATTGAAGTGCACATATAAAATGTCATTTTACTTTTTCTCATATATAACTTATGTTTTGCACGAAATATGAAAAAAATCATTTGAAAGATGATGGAAAAAATTGTATTTAATGCTCGGTTAAGAGCATTTTAGAAAGATTTCTTTATATTTAACTCTTTTTTTTTCTTTATTCCGCTTTCCCACCTCTTCAACATCAACATTCAACATCATGGATCTAAAGGACTCTTGAGACTGCAGCAAATATATCAAGGATTAAACCCTGGAAATGAAACGTTTCAAGTGGAAATTGTAAAGCGAATAAATAACGTTAGTGAAGCTATCGAGTTTCTCCAGAAGATTGAGCAATTGAATCGTTGGTCGAGAAAGTATGTTGTGCTCGATTGTCCAACTGATATGGCTAAAGAAATTGTCAAAAGTCATGTAAGAGACGTTACGTTAGGAAAACGAACATATCATTATCTTCTTAGCGGTCTTGTAAGTATCAAATCATATTTTTTTTTATTTTGGCACAATGTCATTGGTGTATGTCGAATAATAAATTTCATGAAATATATACAGAAATGATCATAAATATTGTAAAACATGCAGTGAAATTTAAAGGGCTTGCAACTTTATTTAAGTCAAAGAAAGAGTTTTCTATGCTTCGTTAGCCATCCAATTTTTGTTTTATTCCTTTGCGCCTCTCATACAAGCATTAAAAACGTGATAAAAAAATATAACACCATTGTGGCGCGCTTTCTAAATTCTTGGTATAGGAGAGTAAAAGCGAGTACAATAAAAAGAACTCACATATTACACTTGATATTATAAATAAAACTTTATTACGAACAAAGAAATACAAAAATCTCTCTACGGTATGCTTAGATACACACACGCGGCTGATGTGGTGCGAGAATGAATGGTATTCATACATAAAAGACAAACAGAGAGTAGCACAAAACCTATATGGCGGCAGATCCACAAACATTTACACTTACACAAATACGAGTGAGTGCTTTTACTCGTCATATATATATACGAGTGAATGAGACTATTAAATTGAACGCATAACAAAAATATTATTACACACCAATTTATTATGCTGTTTTTGTACTCATATATTACGAATTATTGTGCTATAATAAACCATTTAATGTTTGCGTAACTTTTCCTTCCTTCTTCTTGCTCTTCCGGCCCCAAAAAAATGTAATTCATTTCCTTTTCTTCCACTCATTGCTGCTCTTCAAAGATTATGGATGAGAGATGGGAAAGCGAAATCATTGAATATGGTGCTATTAACATAACAGGATTTCGCATCTTGGACATACATAAGCGATATGTCAAAGAGTTTTTGGATGGTTGGCGCAAATTGGATGCTACAACATCACCAGGCGCAGGCAAGGAGCAAATTTCGGTAGGCATGAATGTTACTAATAAATGAGCAAGCAGACCATTTAAGTCAGCAGCACGCAATAATTCTCAAATTTCTTACATTTTCCGTTCTTTTCTCCTCCTCGCATGTCAATTTCAGGCACAAGGAGCATTGATGTATGATTCAGTGTTTGTTCTGGTCGAAGCATTCAATCGCATTATACGCAAGAAACCAGATCAATTTAGAACATATACGATGCGTAGACAAAATGGTCAAGCTAATAGCACAGCAGCGAAATTCCTTGACTGCAACACATCAAAAGGATGGGTAACACAATGGGAGCATGGTGAACGTATTGCTAAGAATCTTCGCAAAGTTGAAATTGAGGGTCTCACTGGTGAAATTCGCTTCAATGATGAGGGAAAGCGAATCAATTATACACTCCATATAGTCGAAATGACAGGTAAGCGCTTTATGATCGATAAAAAAAAATGTTGACCGTAAAAAATAAAACTGAAATTAACTTCCGTTATACAGTCAATAGTGCAATGGTGAAAGTTGCCGAATGGACGGACATTAGTGGCATAGCTCCTGTTTCTACGAAATATACAAGAATTAAAAATCATGACATTGAGAAAAATAAAACATATATTGTAACTTCAATATTGGATGAACCATATATGATGCTGAAACCGCAAGATTTAAATGGAAGAATTTGGGAAGGGAATGACAAGTATGAGGGATATTGTAAAGATCTAGCAGATCTTATAGCCAAACGTTTGGATATAAATTGTAAGTGGAAAGTCTATGCATGCATATGTGATGTTGCTTTAGCCAGGGCTTTAGCTATGAGATTACTTGATGCGAAAATTCAATTAGATTTCGCCCCCTGGCAAGAAAGATACCACATCCTTTGCTTCATCTTCTAATTGAATATTTTATTTTCAGATGAAATAAGAATCGTTAAGGATGGCAAATATGGTGCCGAAAATCCAAATTCTGTGGCCGGTTGGGATGGAATGGTTGGAGAGCTGATTCGACATGAAGCCGACATTGCTATCGCTTCGATGACCATAACTTCGGAGCGTGAACGCGTCATTGACTTTAGCAAGCCCTTTATGTCGCTAGGTATATCAATCATGATCAAGAAACCCATGAAACAGAAACCAGGTCTTCTTAGTTTCCTCAATCCATTATCAAAGGAAATTTGGGTGAGTTGAAAGCTATGTACTGAATTAATAATTCATGCGTAATTGAGTGCAAAGTTTTTACGACTATATGTGTGCGTATGTTGTTGTGAACGCTATGTTCATTTTCCATTAAAATAATTTGTGCCGCACGAAATCATTAAATAAGCAATAGTAACAGTTGAAATACATACACACGGGAAGCAATTGCTGAAAATAAAAAAATAATAATATTATAGTGCATGGACAACAATGTGATAGCGAGCCAAAAACAAACGAGGAAATAAAATAAATTTTAACATACATGCATATTGCATTAGTACAACCTAAATGTTGTTCTCGCAATAATGAGATAGAGAAAATGGGGACAATGCTTTAACTCACACATTACACAATAAGAGACATATTTATTTTGTGTCTGTGCAAATAATTTCAATAAAATACAAGTATTTATCCCATTTTCAAATTGAATTTTTCATTTTGTTTACAGGTCTGTGTAGTTTTTAGTTTTTTGGGCGTAAGCATTGTCCTGTACATCGTGTCCAGATTTTCACCACATGAATGGCGACCTATGACTGTCATGACGCCAAATAATAATTTTACCATACAAACGCAAACGATAACGACGCATCAGACCACTTCAGTTAATGAATTTACCTTACTTAATTCATTTTGGTTTGCTGTTGCAGCATTGATGCAACAAGGGGTTGACTTTACACCTCGATCGCTTCCAGGTAAATGTTGCGTTTCGAAAACTGTTTGACACGCGAGTTGTTCATACCAATATTTGGTTATCTCTCTAAATTGAAATTTTAATTTAAGGTCGCATTATTGGCTCGGTATGGTGGTTTTTTACCCTCATCCTGATATCATCATATACAGCAAATCTTGCTGCATTTCTCACTGTTGAACGCATGGTGACACCCATCAATTCACCCGAGGACCTTGCAGCTCAGACTGAAGTGCAATATGGAACTCTCTATCATGGTTCAACATGGGATTTCTTTCGAGTAAGCAAAAGAAATTAATTATTTAATGAAAAATGAAAGCGTAGATGAAAATCTAGAGATTGCTGAGAGCTGCAAAAACTTTCTTCATTTCCTCTTTTTGGCTGCTCTATTCTTTTACCACTATCATTATGTAAGAAAAAGGAAAAGAGGCAAAATAGAAAGTGGCAAAATAATAAGAAAAAGAAAACTGAGCGAAAACTTTTTACTTGACTAAAGGGGCTAGATGTAAGCTATTGACAAAAACAACAATAGTAAACTTGACTTTTATCATTCATAATATTCTTGCATGCTATAATGTAATTATACATATAAGTATTTGTATGTGTATGTAAAACTCTCAACCTTCCTCATTCAATTATTATCAAACCATTATTTTCTTTTCATCAAAGCCAGAGGACATGTGCAATTAAATTAAGAACGATGTTACACAATGTCATCATACATGCTCAACTACTTGAAATAAATTTAATATAATGCAGTGTAAAATATATAAATTTCACTACAAGATACATATAAGAAAAGATTTTTTCACACACGACGTGAAGCAAGCAAAAAAATTGAATCAAAATAAATTTTTAATTGCATTTTATCCTCCACTTTGCTTCAAATGCTCGCTTAGAGCTTTTTTGTTCTCATATATCAAAAACTAAATTAAATTGCTTTTCACAAGAGGAAAAATCTCGCCTCCACCAACTTGTCTTTTTTGTCAGGTCCAGCAGAAAGGGTTTACGTTTATATGATTTTTTTACTCGTGCTCACAAAAGCAAGCAAGTTCTTAGATCTTATACCTTATCCGACACATTTTTTCTCTCTCTCTTCTTTTAAAATAGAAATCTCAAATATCGTTATATAATAAAATGTGGGAGTTTATGAATTCGAGGAAGCACGTTTTCGTTCATTCCTATGATGAAGGTATTCGAAGGGTTCGAACATCAAAAGGAAAATATGCACTGCTAATAGAGTCTCCCAAAAATGAGTACACAAACGAGCGAGAACCATGTGATACGATGAAAGTCGGAAGAAATCTTGATGCCAAGGGATTTGGTATCGCTACGCCACTTGGATCGCCACTAAGGTACGTATCATACTTACATTTCAAACAAAAAAAGGACGCCGCTGCTTGATGTTGCTGCTAAATATTTTTCATATAAATTTTAAAACATTCTTTGACTGTCGAAGACATTTTCTGAGAAGGAAATTTTCCCTAATGTGAATAATTTGATATTCAAGGAGGGGATTAAGGCACAAGACATCCTGACCGGCCTTGATCTTTTTTTTACCCTAACTTTGAACTCTATTTCTCTCTTTTTTGAAATGAGAAAAGCAAGTAAATGCCCAAAAACAGCCAGTGAGGAATGAATGAATGGGCTGCATAAGGTTGAGGTATAATGAATGGATTATTGTTGCTCACTCGACCAAATCAATCACCATCATACGTCAAATTTTCTCTTTTTCACTCTTTCGACTTTACAGGTGAATAATGTAGAGATTAGTTCTCTGCCACTGGCAGCGTGATTGATGTATAAAATTTGTAGAAAGAAAATTGGGTTTTAGAAAGCCCCTTGAAGCTTATTTCGCCACCATCATCAACAGCATAAAATAGAAAACAATAAAATTTTTCTCATGAGAATTGTCCAGTTGTCCAATAATGAAACTTGAGAAAATTTAAGTACATAAAAAAACTCAGCGATTTATTGCATTAAGTAGAGATTTAAAATGAATTTACTTGTTATCCATTTATTAGCTGCATTAATAAGTATCTATCTATATAGTACTGGAACACAAATCGTTTTAGTTTTTACATTACATAACATACACAGTTCACAATCATAGAATGTTCTCTTTAAGTTATAAGTACAATTTCTGTAATAACAAATAATCTTCTGCCATTGATTTCCAATTTATATACATTTCTCTTTCTCAATTGCTACTTACACTCCATCATTCATTCACTCAAGCAATAGTAATAACAGCACAATATTGTAGAATTCAGCAGAAAGAAAATAAAAATATATATATTATTGCATGTTGTGTTCTGTCAGTGATATAAACTAATAAGTATCATGTCCATATGTCTAATATATGTGCTAGTAGGATTTAAAGAGGAAAAAAATCTTTTGCTGTCACGACTTTTTTATATTTGTTATTTTGCTACTATGTAAAGAGATTAAATTCACTCTAAATCCCCTTCAACTCTCCGAGTAAATAAACATTTAATGAGCTTTCACTCCTATCATTGATGCAACCTTAAATGCTTGCCATAAATCTGAACTGCCTCATGTTGAAAAACAGACAAATATAATACACACATTTATATGAATTACAGCAATGGAAAGAAGACGAAAAGCGGAAAAAATTTAAATTAAAGTTTTATGCAGTTTTTATTTAAAGAATTTTAAAACATTTTTTCAATATTAAAAATGCGCTTTAAATCAAATTCATTTTTCTTCCTTTCAACTTATTATATATAATGTATCACATTGACTTTGTCTTGTTTCTGCTACTGCTTTAAAGATTCTATACATGGAATAATAAAAAATCGACGTAAATAAAAGAGGCTTGAATCAAGAAAATACGATGTTTATATTTCATCTGCTATTTCTCAAAGCTCAAAGATTCTTTCTTTTTCTCATTCGTACATACATGTATGTATGTGTATTGAAGCTTTTTGGTAAAAGATTTCTTGCTTTCGATTTGTGTTTTCTCGCATTCATCAGGAATGAAATATATTTTTTGTGTGCCTTTCACACATGAAACATACATTTAGAGCATTCCAGCAGTTATACTAGCAGTAGCTATAGAGCGACACGTAAATGGCAATATATCACATCAAATGTACGAGTATATTCTTCTTGTGGGTCGATTGTGTAAATATACACAAAAGTAGGGGGATGATCAATTACGATAATGATTTACTTTTAACGTTTGTTTAGTCAAATGATAGTTTCAGAGAAGGAGTTGTTGAGTTGTGCAAATTAATGATGGTGAAGATTTATCGAGTTTAATTATTTTCAAATTATCATATTTCAGCATTGGAATTGCTATAATATTTTTACACCAACACGAATATAAAAATAAACCATTATAATAAAAAAGCTTCCTGTCATCTTCAGATATTTTATAAAGTAAAAATTCATTACGGACTAACGTAAAGCCAGCGGATAAAAGTGTGGAAATGAAATTGAAGTGAACGCTTTTTACTTTTGCAAGAAACGTTTCTAGATTAAATTTTTCTTCTCACTCTTTCGATTATAATATTTCATCATCCAAACACACACGATAATAAAAAAGGATAAAGAAATATTTTATATATTCGACATTATGTGACGTGACCTAGCACTCTTATGACATTACTTTATTTTTGTCAAAACATCAATGTTGTTATATTATTGCACGAACATCAATAGAGGATGAATAATAATAATATTTCTTTCTCTTTTATTTTGATAGTTAAGCTTTCGATTGTCCTTCACTAACTCCACCATTACTATCATAGCATAATATTTTATCGTGTACTATTATCTCATCTTTCGAAAGATGGGAAAGGCAAAAGGGACTTACAATAATACTATCACACAAGAAGAGTGTTCTTTACAATTATTATCCCAAAATGATGATTATGACATGATGGCTGTCGCTTGTTTCAACTTTCCCAAAGAAAATCGTTTGCTAACAAGTAGTCTAACGATTTAGCACTCACTTAAGATGAAAATCCTCGTCCCAAAAGAATGCCTCGAAACTAAAAAATAAAAGAGCTACCAACCGCTGCCTTTTCACAATTTAACTTGAAATAAGTGTGAGATGTTGGAGAGATTCACTCGAATCTCATTCACTTCAATTCAATTCACCAGTCAGCTATCTACTATATATATTGCTTTTTTCCTGCATGCTGTAAACACTCACACATATCCAATGATTTGTACATAAAAATGTAATTCAATTTTTAAGATTACCTTTTTTTCTCTCTCGAGCATATACACATTCATACAATATGATTCTTTACGACTCTAAATCCTTAAGTCAAAGGCTTGTTGCCTATAAATTTTGAAGTCGGTTAGAAACATCTATTTTATATTGAGCTTTCTATTTGAGAAAAAAAATTGGTGATGAGAACTGATTCATAATTTAATAATAAATGAGATTTTTTGCTTGATATTTAAAGGCAAAATTTAAAGATATCAAAAACATAGATTGATGTATCTTGATTAGAATTTCATTTATCTTACTCTGAAATAAAGTTCACATTTTGACATTTGAATTTCTGATATCGAATGATTTAATAAGCATTTGGAACCTTTTGTTTTTGCATGATTCTAAAAAAAGACAGAAAGGAAGCCACTGCCCAGTTTGATAAGACAAAAAAGAGAAAAGAAGTCATGAATATGTTGAATATATGCAGATTTTTTACAATTTATTTTTTCTTGTTCGTCCTCTATCTTTTTCTTCTTCTTTTGGCAGTCAAGAAGAGAAAAGAAAATGAAATAAAATTGCATAAGCTTGTGTGTTTGTAAGAAGAATAAAAAAGGAGGACGCAAAAAAGATTTGGCATTTTTATAAATGGTTTTCAATGTAGAGAAGCAAAAGATATGATGATGATACGCTATAGTCCCATTAAAAAATGGCAAAACGGGAGTCTCATTTAGCCATACATAACTGTCAGTTCTACATAATCGCTATACAGGCGTTCATTGTTCTTTGTCTTCTGACAAGATACTTGTCTAAAAAGAAGGAATGGAAATTAAAAATAATAGATATTCTAATGATTTTGAAGGTTAATGATATGATTACTATTTTTAAGATATAAATTCTCTAGATTCCTTCAATTATTCTTTCATTTTGTCATTGTATTTATACCATAATTATTGAAAAAAATACGGAAACAAGTATTTAGTAAAATATGATTCTTTTTTGCACTATACATATCGAACGAGTTTTTTATTTGTTCACTTTTTTTGTCGTCATCAGAAGCGATATCACATTAAAATGAATATCGGAATTTCATTCGAGATACGTAATTGTGCACAGCTATCGATTGAAAATTAATGAAGTTGAAATTTAAAATGTTCTCCTCCTTATAGACCCAATGTTCACTGCTGTGTGTAGTACGGAAAGAATGAAATTGTATGGAAAATTTATCGCCAATCATCATCGAGTACGCGAAGCGTGCATATATGTAAAATTTAATGTGTAATAAGATAAATCAATCAGCCATCAATCAAGTTTTTTATTTAAAATAAAAAATTATCAACAACAAGAATGACAATAACGAAAAGTAAGCGAGCTATCAGATAAATGGCAAAATGATAGCAAAAACATAACTTTTTCACCCTCTTTATATCGAGATAAGGAACAATAAAGTTTACAACAATGTAATTGTCATTTTAATGGCATTGTTTTCCTTCTCTTCTATCAAAAATGGAAAAGTTTACTCTCATCTTGCTTACTGCTCACTTTTATCTTCATCGTAGAGATTTATGTGCATTTAAGAAGAAATTATTCTTTATTGTCAACAAAAGTATCACAGAGTGTGTCTAGCTGATTTAATCTCGAAATAATTTTATGGCCATTTGCTATAAATTGATGACATTGACATTCAATCGCTTGACCTCAATCAGAAGCGGATGTAAAACTTTTTGTGTACCTTCTGATATCGATTGGAGAAAATTGGATAACATTGAAAATGTCACTTCTTCCATATTTTAATCACGATCACACAATCAATGGTTAGCTTAATTATATTAGGAACTTTTTTTATGCATTAGGTATACATTTTAAATATTTAAAGTTCCATCATGATAAATAACATTCTTTTTTTCTCTTTTTTTCATTCTCCATAAATGTCATTGTCATAACTTACTATAGTTGCTAGCGATAATTTCATTTATATATCGTGCTTTACATCGCAATTTTCCATTCAGTTAATTGTAAGCAACAATGATAGAGAGACGAAGTTTGTAATTAAATTACATTTCTCATAGTTAATTCCCACTGTAATCATATATTGTATTTTATTTAAACTACTAAATATGTGATTATAAAATAGAATTTAAAATCTTAAGAGTAGTTGACAGATAAAAATAAAATCAGTAATGCTTTCTACTCAAGTTATTAGCATGATTTTCAAAAAAAATTTACATCATGTCATTTAAGCGAAAATAATTTCCTGTAGCACGGCATAGCTAGAAAAAGTAAAGCTTGATGATGGTAATAATCGTGATGATATGACATTGATTATCTGCAAAATATCATTGCTGTCAGTGCGTACGTACGCTAGTCACATTATTATTATCATCGTCATCATCAATGGGCTGGTTGAAAGAAATAGGTGTGTATATGTAAGAGAGTATCTTAAGAAAGTCAATAAATGGAAATCTTTAATCGAATTTATTATTAAAGGAGTAAAATCCAATGTTAGCATTGACTTGTATGTGAGAAAACTTGATCGGAAATGTACAATTAAAATGTATAATACCCCTCTATGGCGCGTGATAGAAATTTCAAATCAAATTAAAATCCTTCCCAATTTTCTTTCTTGTTGTTTGAGTATAATAACAGAGAGAATAAAATAAAAAGTGAAAATGGAGCAAAATAAGAATGATTGGAATGTTTTTTAGTCCCTTTTTTTCATTCTTTTTTTTCCATAGAATCTTCAAAATAAAAGGCAATTCAGGTCGACGTTGAACATTATTAAATTTTTCTTTCGCTTCATTTCAGGAAAGTAAATTTAGATTCTTAGTGCGAAACTCTTGATATTTGTTTGTAGACATGTTGGTATTTTTGGGTGTTTCAGCCTGCAACCTTCATTGAGTGAATTGGAATTTTGATTAATTTCTGTTTTCGAAATTTAGCCACAAAATTTCCCTCAATCATTAAGTTCTTCATTCCGATTTGTGAAAATAATAACATTCAATGCACATGCTAGACATTTTAAACACTCACAAACACAAGTTTATTTGTTCATTGCATTAATTCAGGATCAATTTCTAAATTATTATATTTTTGCATATCAGTTTAATTGATTTTCTGGCAATAGAGCAAAAGTCTGAAACTAAAATTTAATCACTAAAATCCAAAAAAAATTTTCAATTTGAGAAAAATTAAATTTTCAATTCTTTAATGGTTTTTTTATATAAATGATGAAACTCACACTCCCTTCTTTCATTATTGTTAGTAAAAGCTCAAATGTTAGAAATTCGATATGCTTGAAAATGGAACCCAATACTTTATAAATACAGTTCATGTTCATTTTAACAGTTAAAATAAGATTTTGCCAAGACAACGAAAAAAACAGTGATGAATTTAAGGAACAAACTTTTTTGAATTCATTATATTTATTAAGGTCTAACGAATCTTCGACTAAAAAGTTGTAAAATGATATATAACGTTAAGAATAGATCATAAAAATAATTTGAAGATCTCAAAAATATCATACTTATCATCTGTGCAATGCAACTGAAAAAATATATCAATCTCGACACCTTGAATGGTCGGACGATTAGAGCGCATTTTTTGCCTAACAGATCAGTGTTTGATAACAAAATTTCATATATTTTTAGTGCTATTTTCTGGGCAAGAATTCTAAGAGTCAGCCATCGTGAGCCTATTAGCGTATTTTTTGCAAAAAAATCGATCTCATCATGGTACAATAGTAAATATTTTATTAATATACGAAGGTTCATGGCGTGAGAGGATGAAATAACACTCTGTACACATTGCTTCTACCAAAAGTCCGTCATTTAGGCAAAATTTATTTTGTCATTCATTAGAAATCAGCGTACATCGCACATGCATATATTATCTATAAATACTACTTAGTAATTACCGTTGTCATTTGTGGCTTTACTTTTCAATACCATTTTCGATCATATACCATATAGGCATGATATTGCAATTTCTTAGTTCCATCTTTCATTGATAACTTTCAAAGAGCTCTAAAGAAAGTTTCTTCTCGATATATAACTCAATAATTTTATGCTTCACCAATGTGACAATTTATTGAATTATTCTCATGCATGAGTGAATAATTTTATTATATGTACGATATATGCATGTCTACAATTTTGTACATGCATCGTACTATATATGTATACATTCCCAATACTGTATTCATAGTTTAGTAAAATTTATTCAATTATGGAAGCATTTTTATAGTTTTTTCTCCTCACTCACATGCTGTCGTGTATAATAAACTTGATGCTATTCGCTACTGTTGCTGCTGCTTCCTTCTTCTTTTCCCTCATCCACTTGTGCTTTCATAATAATGTGACAATGTGCCATGAATAAGTTGATGAAGAAAAATTTTTCTTTCCCTTCGTCCCAGTTTTCGCTTTTTGTATGCGTTATAAATGCAACATATATTCATTGTCGTCCATCAAAGACGTAACAAGTATGAATAAATTTCTAGTCAAATATTCGTATGCTCATGATCACATTGCGAAGCTTTTTGCCATTATAGATAAAAGCGAAAAAAGACAATTTTCATTCTATCATGAGATGACATTTTAAATTGTTCCTATGGCGATGATTATTTTGTCCGTATAAAGCATGAATTCTCTGCCATCATAAATTACGCTATATTGCAAAACGCTATAAAGAAGCAGCGATTTCATATTATTGAGAAATTTTGATTGCTTGCTGTGTATGAGAAGTAAAATTATTTTATGCATAAGTAAAACTTAGGCATTATTTCTAATTTTTATTAAAACCTTCTTATTTCTGAATTTTGAATACACAAAAATTTTTCAATCTAAGAAGCTGAAGCACTTAAGAAAGAAAATACTTTAACCTAAGAAAAATAAATAAATCAGAAATATGAAGAGTAATAAAGTTTCATAAATTTTGACTTTAAAGTCATTAATATTTAAACGACTTAAGGCTCATAAAATAATTGAATATTCTTAAAGCTTCATTGAAGAGTAACAAAAATTGATCTTAAATTTAAATCATGTGGTTTGAAAATCTTGAAGTCAAATATTTTTCAAAGATTTCTTTTCCTCGATAAAGATGAAAAGAAATCGCTCCTTTGGCAATTCAATAAAGCTTTGTTGCCATTCATAGCATTACTATAAAGCAAAGAATAGAAAAAATTATCCCGTCGAGGTTTAATTGGTGTAATTTTCTTTTAGATTCTGTTTTTTATTTCATACAACCAGTCCTTTTCGTTTTGCAACAATGGAGCAAAATAAAAATGTTTTTTCAAGATAGAAATGCCGTAAAAGAAAAGGCACGAGTGTTTGCGAATGAAAGAAATGAGAATATGCTGTGCTATGAATATACAATGATTTTCTTCGTGACTTTCGCAAACCAAAATTCACTCTTGTAATTAATTGTGCAATAAGAAATGAATTATTATTTACTACAATATTTTCTATTTGAAGAAAAATGAGAAATAGAGGAAAGAAGAAACGTTAATGCCAGAGATTTTATGACTTTCATTCCGTCGTACATAACAAAATAAATGTTGAGATTTTTCATGGTTAACTGATGCTGACATAGAAATCATATATATACGCACACTCATTCACTATTTTTGCTTGTTTGTTGATAAAATGAAACTTTCCTTCTTTTGCGCAAAAGTGAGTTGAAATGGTCAATAACATTCAATCAAAGTTATGTATTCTGACTTTAATGAATTCCCATTATGCCTCCATTTTTCTTCCCAAGTATTGCTTACTCACATTCAATCATGACATTAACTGAATTGAAAAAAAGTCAGAATAGTTAGATGAAAGCTTGTTCTAAGGAGCTTCAAAGAATTATTTTTAAATGTCTGTAATGTTTATACAGGAAAAAGAGAAAAAATATATTTTCAGTATTTCATATATGTGTAAATATCATTAGAATACTTATGTCCTATATGAGTAGCTCTTCCTGCATATAAAAAGGCTAGCTCAGGCATGAGGAGAGATGAAATTAAGTGGTAGATGGGATGTGCCTACACATGTTCTCATATGATATTAATTAACAAATAAATTTTTCTTTCTTCGACCCACATTCTCATTTTCCTCCTAAAAGCATAACTTTTTGACATTTATTTTGATCCTATCAAAATATAATTTTTTTCTTCTTTTCTGGATGCTTTCCCTTTATTATTCTTCTGGTTGCCATATCAAGATAAACTTCCTTATTCTTTTTCTCATTCATAAAAAATTGTGTTCATTGTTACTAGTCCGAGGTCATTAAAATGCTAAACATAAAGCAGTTTTTGATGACAGAAATAAAAATGGTTAATAGATGAGGAACTTTTTTGAATTTTTTTGTATGTCTCTCGTCTCTCTATTGACTAAAAACTCAAACTGAATAAAAAAAAGTCATTGACGTGGAAGTAAGTCAGAGGTTATGAGAGAAAAAAGGGAAGGTTTTTTAGGGTCACAACATGAAACCATTTTGATTGCTCTTTCTTGCTTAATGTCAATCCTTACTTTGTGGTTTAGTTAAATATTCGAGCAATGTTTCTCTTCTCCGGGACATTTTTTTAACTCCCTTATTGTTTCATTTTCACGTTTTTATAAAAGTTTTTTGAGGGATTTATTAAACAAGGCTTTAACAAGCTCCAACTATGACTTGTGCAAACCTTGTTACAGCAAACTTTTTTCTTTCTTCTTGCTGTAGCAAAACTTGTGTATATGTAAGCATCCAACTGCGAATTGATTTATTAATTCGGACTATGCAGAATGGAGATAGATAGATAGATTGATGTTTATTAGACCTTATGCTATCGATTCCAAGTGTTTGACAGCACATACAACTTTCATCTACAAGACAAGAGTAAATCTTTTAATCGTGATATCACTCATAGCACGTATTTTTAAAGCTCCAAGCCTTTTTCTACTGTCTCTTTACTTGTAAATAAAACGGTTTAAATGAAAACTTTTTTGTATGGTTTGGCAGAAAAAATATGAGTAATGGCAAATAATATTATTTGTTTGTTAAATGTAGGCAGAATAAATTGAGGAAATAAAAAGAAGAAGTTTTTAAATCATTACAGTTATGAACTTTTTGTTATACTTTTATATATGCTTTTAAATGTAAAAATAATTTTTGACATTTATGTAAGGCGTACAGTTGTGGTACGAAGTAAATCAAATTTATTTTCGAATGACAATAATGTGAATTTATTATACGTTTTTATTTATGTCACAAATCAACAAAAAAATAATTTTTGGTGATGAGAAATTTATGGTTTAATGGAAAATAGTTTGAAAGAAATTTCAAATGGTCGCTATTGAATTTTTAATTATAGAGAAAGAAGGCAATCAAGGCTTTGAAAATTTCCAAGAGACTGCGCATAAAAATCTGTAATTTAAATCTCATTTAATCTCTCACAATTTTTATTGCTTTCTCAGCATCCTGCAAAGCTTGCATGCTTGTGTGCATGATGAATAAATAAAATCGAGTGATTAACAGTTGAATACATTGTGAGTGAAGAAAGAACATAAAAGCAAACGAGTAAGAGAATTTTTTATAAAAATATCATTCTTCTAAACAAACATACTCTGCAACTTGCATATATGAACAATAGCAAAGAGCTAAATTGTTGAGAATTAATTAAAATAATTGAAATAAGAGTCAATCTTTTTTTACTAAAGAAAGAGAGAGAAATAGAATACATTATGAGCACCATAAATATTTGTGTTTCAAATTTAATTCCTTTTTTGTACGAGTGCGCACATATAACATTAACGATGAATTTGTTGTTATGTATGTAGATGAAAGCGAAATGTTTGCTTCAAAAACAATTCCTTGACTTTCACAGATGACGATGATGTTGTTGATGATGATGATAGGCAAAAAAGGAAAGCAGCAATATCAACAGCACAAGCATTAGATTGTATACAATCTTCTTCTTGCCCTAAAGACACGGTAGTGAGGATTTACACCGAAAGACAAATTTTCCATAACTATTGCGGATACATCTTCCAAAAAAAATAAAAACAAAAATTTTCAACCTAGGTTTGCATGTGGAAAAATTGTCTTAACTTGAGGACACATTTTTCATCTAAAAAATGAACTTTTTAACTAATAACAATATTTTAAAATGATTCGATTTTTTAATTCGAAAATTACATGCATATAAAACTTTGATAAATAATTAACAAGTTAATATCTGTAATACAAAAAAAATTTTTTGGGAAAGGTCGATAATCAAATGTCAAATCAAAAAAAGCCTAGATAAACTTTCCACATTGCTTTTTTGTTTTTATTTTTTTGGAAAATGTGTCCGCAATTGGTATGGAAAATTTGTATTGGATGTAATTATCCACTACCTAAAGACACATTCACATTATACTTAACTTTTAATATTTACATCTATCTCTGTATATGTATATATTTTTGTTGTTATTTTCATTTCAGAGATCCAATAAATCTTGCCGTTTTACATCTCAAAGAAAACGGCGAACTAGCAAAGCTTCAACACAAATGGTGGTATGAGAAAACAGAATGTAAGAATGATAAGGATAATCCATCGGGCACGAAAAATGAGCTTTCGCTGACCAATCTGGCGGGAGTGTTTTACATTTTAATTGGTGGTTTGCTTGTCGCTCTAGCCATATCACTCGTAGAATTTTGCTTCAAGAGTCAAAAGCCACCCACAACGACATCACTCACATCTAATTCCATTCAAATGACAGATACAATGAAACCTAAAAGTCGACTTCCTATTACAAGTGCCAGAGATTATGATAATGGACAGGTAAACACTCTAAATTAATCAAAAAAAATTAAAATCTCTTAATATTGAAATCCTTTTTTAGTACTATCCACAAAGTCCATCAATGGACCATCCAACACATGAGGGTCATCATATCAATGCACATCCACAAACCTGATGTCACAATGCGTAGGAGTCAAAGAATCAAAACAATTATTTCATCAACTCCTACGCATTAAATACATTTGCCGATAAGACGCTAAATAATCAGCAACTAATGCAACAGCTACATCAGCAAACGACAAATAGTAGCCATTTCATTAATCAAAAACCTCCAAATTGATAATCAATTGGAGATGAAAAATTGTAATTTGAAATTAAGTTTCGCCCTTTTTTATGACGAAAAATAAAATTGGACACTATTGTGAATTGTAAATAAAAAATTTTGATTGATCATGATCGTTATAAAGCATAAAACATTTAAGTGAATAATAAATTTTTAATTGAAACAATCATTAATTCGTAATGAGAAATTTAAATTTGTATGAAATGAATAATTCTCATGTTATACTGTGTGCATCACATACATTCGATAAATATGTGAAAAAGAGAATTTGAGATTAGGAAAAGTTTTTGTATGATAGTATTGGAAATTTATATGGGATATTTTCTAACTAAAAATTTTTTTTCATAATATTGTTAATTATTTACTATCAAAAAGATTGTCTTTTTGGTACTTCATAAGGCATTTTTGTATAGAAAATTGCCAGCTTATCAATTTCACCTTTGTTCGGCTGTTGCTGTGTGCGCTGTTGCGGCTGTTAGTGGCTAATTACGATCTCGAAAAATTAAAAATAGCTAGCGAAATTCCGGTTTTTGCATTCGATTTGTGCTATCGAATTATTCGAGCGACTTAGTTAGAAAGCTATCACTGAATGCAGTAATCTAGGAAATTACGATTTAATTTCCATATTGAATATTTGTAAACAAAATTTTTTTGCGAAAACGATTTGCAGCGCACCAACGGCGAAAAATTGGAACTAATTAAATTTGACTCGATCGTTATACAGAAAAACAATATAATGTCTCGAATCGAAAGTTATGAACGAAATATGAAAGATTTGAATAAAAGAGTTAATTTAAATATTATTGACTCGTATTATTTTTATTTTTGGTTATATTATTTATTTTATTATCAATGTTGAATTCGAAATTGTAACGTGAAAATTAAAAACTTTTAGTTTAAATTGTGAAATATTCTGATTCTTGTGATTTTAATCCCAAATTGAAATAAGCAGTCCACTCGAGTCGTTTATGCTTCAATCTTTTGACACAAGCTATTCTCACCACCGCGAATCGAACTACAAATGTTCGTAACAGTTAACGATGAAGTATTCGGTCGAATTGAAGACTATAATGAAATTGAGTTATTATAATCATTTATTCTCAAATCAATTATCATTCGAAAACATGAATTATAAAAATACATCATTTCAAAACGCTATGAATTTAATAAAATGTTTCAAATGATTAACTATTCTTCATCTAACTTGTTAATATAACTGATCTGGGCGACAAAAAAGAGCTAAGGTCTCTGATATACGCAGAGACTTTTACCAATTTTTTTTCATAATAATTTTGATTAACATAAATTGAAAGGGACTTTTAACATACTATAATTACTTAAAAACTGTCGACATATTAAAAACTCTATAAAGTTATCTCAATTGTTATTTTTGCTTTTAAATTTCTTGTTATTTTAATTACGTTTTATATAACCAACTCAATATTAAATTGAGAATTTTACCATATTCATTAATGAAATTGTTAATTATTTACTATCAAAAAGATTGTCTTTTTGGTACTTCATAAAATATACTGAAAGAAAGAAATGAATAAAAGACAGTGAATGAGAAGAATAATTAAAAAATGACTAATGAGAATGAAATTTTTAATGGAGTGAAACATTAAATTTTTAAGAAGAGTAAAGAATAAAATTAATGAAACATTAACAATCTAAGACTTATTAAATTTAATCGTAAGTTGATATAGCAAGTGAGTAATGAGGATAAAACTGATACGGATGATGAGATTGAACATAATTATTAATTAATATTACCATAGAGTAACGTTTGTTTGTTGTTAAATGTTTAATCTCGAAATGAAAGAAATGAAATTTACCTATTCGAATTCCTTTTGAAGAATGAAAAAAAATTGGAATTGAAGAAGTTTTTTTGCATGTAAATAAAATTGTAAATTTTTTTATTACATACTAGCAGAAGGATACAGAAATCGATGAATATCAAAATAGCAAATACTCTAATTTTAATCTTAATACTGGATAACTAATTAATAAAAAAATAAATTTAAAAATTGTAGATATCGGAAGAAGAATATGTAAATAATAAAGTAATAAATAAAAACACACATAATGAGTAAATGTAACTTTTCAATTAGAAATCTTTCTATTTTATTTAACTTTGAATTTCAGTTAACAGCAAAAATACTACTACAAAAAAATAAAATTTAATATCTCTGTAAATAACATAACCACAAAGAAAACATATATCCGCTTAAAGTATGACAAATGAGAAAAAGGAAAGTTGATTTTAAAGCGTGAACATTGAAGGTTTTTAATTTCATAATTTTTGTAACTTTCAGTAATATTTTATGATCTTTTCTTGATTTTTCATGCCTGAAAATTGCCTCAAGTGCAAATTAATTATTTATACTTTTGTTAAACATTACAGTTATAATAAATTAATAAATACGGCAAGTATTGTACTTATTTTTTTCAAAAGAGATTATAAAATTTTATACACTCATATTAGAAATATAGTAAGAAAATAAAACTGTTTAAAATGTTTGATAAATAGGTTAACATCAAAATCATGATCAAAATTCATAGAAAATTCAAGAATATTTAATTTTTAATATAATAACCGATTCGCCAAAGTATCTTAATCAGAACGCACATCTGACCTGTTCTGTGAATTTTTTAATAAAATAATAAATATTTAAATTTCTTTTCCAATTGTTTGAAGTATTTGAATTAACTTCATTTTCAGTGAATAAAAGATTTTTTGATAATATAAAATTATAAAAATAATTGTAATTAAACTGTCTGATTATCAAAAAAAATATTTAATTGAAGTTTCATTTAAACTGACTAATCAATTTTTAGCAATGCTTCACATATGTGATTGTTTTAGCCTTACGTTTAAATAACGTAAAGAATAAGACGCTTTATTTAGTATTATAAAAGACTTTAAAATAGAAGCTACCTAGAACTATTGAACTTGTATGAAAATAATGTACGCATTAAATTTAAAGAGAGATGTATTGTTGATTAACCTATGTAAAAAAAATTTTTTTTTTTTTTTTGATTTTAAAAAGTCAGATTACTAATATGCGTAAGAAATACTCGCAATTTCAAATACATACTCACTACAAGCAGATAAAGGGAGATCGATTTTGAATGGAACATTTTTCAAAATAGTTTTTTTTTGTTTAAATTTAAAATTTTTTAATTAGGAATTTCGATTTTTATTAAATTTTTATTTTATTCAAAAATTTTAAATAAAAATTCCGTGCATTAAAATTCCAACTAAATTATTCCACTCTTTCTACTTATATACATTTTTATCAATGTCAGTTTAAAAACTTTTAATAAAAAAATTAAATTCAGCATCTAATAAAAATCTCTATAAATACTCTAGATTTCTGCAATTCACTCTACAGTTGATATTTAGCATTCAATCAGTTAACATCACTGTTTTTTCATAAAATAAAATGTGGTTAAGCATTTTTTTAAATTCTCCAATTTTTCTTTTACTGATTGCGTTAATTCTCTTACTCGTGTGGATAAGGAAAAATCAAAATTATTTCAAAGATCGAAAAATTCCTTATCTGAAATCTCCTGTTATTTTGGGTGCATACGCTGATGTTGCTCTTGGCAGAAAAGGAGTTTATAGAACAATAGAACACATTTATAATGACATAAAGTTCAAGGATGAAAAATATTTTGGAATATTTGTCTTCCATAAGCCAGGACTATTCGTGAAAGATCTTGATATTATCAAGCAGATGTTGATTACTGACTTCAATAGTTTCAATAACAGATATGTTGCTTCAAATATTCACGATCCACTTGGATATTATCAACTGTTTTTATTGAAAAATCCTCTATGGAAAACAATTCGGAGCAAAATGACTCCATTTTTCAGTAGTGTGAAATTGAAAGCATCATATAATTTGATTGAAAAACTTGGAAGAGATTTAAATCATTATGTCACTGTTCGTTTCAATGACGCACACAAAAAAGTTGAATTCGATTTGAAAAATCTCACCGATTATTTCTTTGTTGATGTCATTGCATCTATTGCATATGGTGTTGAAGCAAATACTATTAAAAATTCTGGTGGAGAATTTTACGAAGCTGCACATTCAATTTTTGATGTTAAAAATTTTTGGAGAGGTTTAGAAATGTCAAGTATGTTTTTAGTCCCGCAAATTTCAAAATATTTTGGATTTCAAATATTTTCTAAATTAACGACTAAATTCTTCTATGATGTAATGCCTGATGTGATAGCGGAACGTAAAAGGAGCAAGATAAGAAGAAATGACCTAATTGATACATTAATAGAACTTGAAAATGAATTAATACCAGAACATGACAGTCATACAAAACTTGATATCATGTTAGGACAAGTTGGAATTTTTCTTGGTGCAGGCTATGAAACATCATCTTCGACTGCCTCATTCACTTTATATGAATTAAGTAAACAGCCAGATTTACAAAATATTCTTAGAGATGAAATAAAAAATGCATTAAGGAAAAATGAAGGAAAAGTAACATACGAAATGGTGTCCAATTCTACAGAAATGCCTTTTCTTCATCAAATAGTTCTTGAAACATTAAGAATGTACTCTGTCCTTTCAACTATCGATCGAGAGTGCACAAACTCAATAACGATTGACAATGGCAGATTTACAATACCAAAAGGTATGCCAATTACCATTCCACTTTTTGCACTCTGTAGAGATGAAAAATACTTTGAAAATTCATTAAAATATGATCCCTATCGTTTTGCTCCTGAAAATATTCATAAAATTCCACCATTATTGCAAAATGTGTCATTCGGTCTTGGTCAAAGGAACTGTATTGGTGAAAGATTGGGATTGATTCAGACAAAAACCGTTTTGATTATGATTTTAAAGGATTTTAAAATTGAAGCTAATGAAAGAACCCCTGAATCCATCGAATTTGAAAAGAAAGCTATGATCATTAATTCTGCAAAAAGATTATTGGTTGATTTTGTACAAGAACCAGTTATATAAAATATGATTATCCTTATTAATACACTTTACTATTTTATTACCATTCATCGGCCTTACAAGAAATAATTATTAAATAATAAAAATTAAAGACAATAGAAAATTCAACTGGATTTAGTTTTTGATGAATGTTTTATACTCTCTCTTCCTCTTTTTGTCATTTTTGTTATCATTTTAATTCTTATCAGTCATTATTTGACCTATAAATTGATATTTTGACTTTTGTCTTGATAAATTTTCGTTTACACCTTTATGCTTATAATCAAAAGTAATTTCTTGTAAATTTCTCTATTTTCAAAAATTTTTTAACGGATTTATAATTTTTAAAGAAAAAAGATGCAAAATTATTTTAATAACGTTATAAGGGTAAAGAACTCATATTGAGACACTTTAATTTTGCTACTTAACTTCTTTTTGAATTTACTACTGATAATAGAACACTCGAATGACTTTTTTTATTACTCAATAATGCATCAAATCAAATCAGCTTAATTCCCACCAAAACAAATCTTTTTCAAAAAATTGCTAAAAATTCAAAATAAAATTCTCACTTAATATTCACTTCATGAACAATTAAAATAGATTAATTTTAATGGATTTTGTTTATTTTCGAAAAAATTTCCCAAACTTATAACTGATCTAGGCACCAAAAATGCGCTAAAGTCCTCTGATGTACGCAGAGACTTTCCCATCATGTTTAGTATTGATTAGGGTTTGGACTTTCATGCATATTTTACTTGATATGACCATATTTTCTGTCAAGTTGACTTACAAATAAATGTCTTTATTCATTCAGATTTTATTTATTTCATTTGAAATCCAGAAAATTTGTATGAAAGTCAGTGATTCTTTAATTTATGTATTTCAAATGAATTAAATTCAACTTAAATAAATTCAAGACATTTTTGTATAAGTCAACTAGAAATCAACTTGACAAAAAATATGCGCATATCAAGAAAAATATGCATGCAAGTCTAAACCCTAGTGTTGATTCATAAATTTCATCAGATTTACTTATTTTAAGATCGAATAATTTTTTCTAAATCTTTTTATCATTTTAAAAAATTGTATTCAAAGTAAAAACTTGTGACAAAAATTTCCGCTGTAACCATTTTTAAAGTGACATTGAAACTTTTTTTGGTGTATCCAATCAAAAGTAATGGGCAAAAAAAACGTTAACACATCTTGAGATTAGAAACAATTGACTATAATTTCATTTATCAACATATTGTAACGTTTTTTCTCAATTTAATGAGAGAAATTTCCCAATTTAGGTCTACTACCTAAATTCTAGTACTACAGTTTTGAAAAATATATAAATGAAGAAGTTAAATGCTTCCAATTTCAACAATAGAACAAATTTAATTTATTCGTAAAATATTTCCATTGATTGATTATTCAATTTTTTTTTTTCATTTAAGTAAATGTTAACTTCTAATTAATTTAAAATTCTTAACATGTCTCTAGTTGAGTATGAAAATATTGAATTGAAATTATCATGCAAAATTCATTAATTGAGAAAGAACTCAATCAATTTCCATAAAATTAAACATTTTAGAGAGAAACTATCATAAATTTAAACATAATAAATGTTTATAAAAAATAAGTCTTTTGCAAATAAATGCAATCATTATAAAGAAAAATGAAATAGTCACGAGACAAGTGAAACAGGAAATATCTTTTTATTTGCACAATTTAAACATAAAAATGGAAAAAATTCACAATCTGATATAAAAGCAGCAGCAATAGGCAACGCAAATTCTTTTCACCTTTTTTCACTTCTACTTTTGTTAGATTTTTACATGCTTGTAAATTTTTAGCAATTTTTCTCTTCCACTGAATTGCTACAAAAGCATAGAGTGAATAAGGATTCTCATTTCAGATTCATGATTTTCCAGAATTTCTCGATTTCGAAAATTCCCGGGATCTAAAAATTTTTGATTTTCGAGATCAAGGATACTCGAAGTATTATCTTTTATGATCTATCCATGACATTTTTCATGTTTTAATTTTATCATAATTAAAAGTTTTTTTAAAATATAATTTTTAATAAAAGTTTAAAAAAAACTGTTTTCCGAATTAATATTTTGATGAGTTTTAAATAATAAAATTTTGTTACTAATAAAGATTTTAAAAAAGAAAAATTGTAGAAATTCTTTAAGATCAAGTATTGAAGAACCACTATAAAAACACACACACAGCAACAATACTAACAACATATTCGTTCTCACTAAAACTGAGTAGATGAAAATAGTATTTCACTTTATGAGAGCAATTCCGCTTACATCCTTGCTTGCAAAGCACTTTATTGTTGTAAATGGTATAACATAATATCGAAAAGAGGAATGAAACATGTATGATGATGCTGCTACTGTTTCTTCATCTTTATTTTATTTTTCTTCTCCTCAGCAATTATTCTACAAAACGATAGATGTGTATCTGACAATATATATATACATACATGCGGATACAATTCATTTGAACATAGAAAGTCCCGTAAGGAACATGAAATTGTTTTATAATAATACATATATACAATCATGCATAATAACTCGAGTGAATGTGAATAGAATCATTTTTGTTTTTAAATAACACAAGAAGGAACAAAATACATGTGTATAAAGTTCAATTGTAAATCTGAATCAAAAAGCAAATGAAAAAAGAGCAACTAGAAGATCTACTCTGTTTAATCAGGACAAAGCTCTGTTCACTTGAATGTTACAGTAACAACAGCAGCAGCAGTAGAAACAATGCTTATTTTTAGGTCAAAGTTATAAAATTTTCTGCATATTTCACAATGGGAGCAGGAGGGAACTCAAACAGTCATAAATTTGATGGCAGTAGTTTTAAGACATTTACAAATACTCGTCTATTATGCTTTCATCAAAAAAAAATAGAAAGAAAAATAGGAATAAAGAAGAAACTTCACGTCAATGTTAAATAATATGTGAATACAAGCATGCATGTGTGCTTTTATACCTTACTATACAAATCTTTAACTAATATGAAAATCGGGCTTGTCCAAAAAAATTGGGATTTGTTAAATTTTTTTCTTTTTTCTCTGAATTGCTTCATAAAACTTTCTCAAAAAATTTTTCGATTTTTCAAAAATAACTTGCAAAAATTATGGTTTTTAAACTGCAATTAGTAATAAAAGAACTGTTCAGAAATTCAAGATATTCAAATTTATTAGCAATTCATACAGTTTTGATGTGAATACTGTTGTGTATAAATCAACGAATCAATTCCGAATCAATATTAATTTTATTATATCGAAAAAGAAATTGCGGAGAAAGAGTGTAAGGGTAATAAAAATTATTCTATCAGCTATATTGACTTGATCAAGCACTCAATGGATTTCATTCTCTCTTTTTCTTTTATTAAAATTACAATAAAATGATTTAAATTAAACAACTCATTATAATGAAATTTATATTCTTGTAACCAAACTTTTAATTTAAAATCAAAAATATTTAACAGAATAATTGAATCAGATTTGAACATCCTCTTTTAAGAAAATGACAAAAAATCAACAAAAATTTTTTTATTTATACATTTGCAAAAGTTTTCGATTTCTTTTCACAATTGTCACACGACAAGACGAGCTGCTTGTTGTTGTTCAAAAACATATATAACATTTCATTCAGGAAACAATTTCTTCCTCCATCAATTCATTTCTTTTTTGTGCAATGGCACTTGTGATAGATGTTATTAAAACGAGAAAAGTAGAGAGAGAGATAAAAAGTTACATTTATTTATTTGTAGGTGAATATGATGAGAGATGAGGCAAAAAGAAAAGGAAATGAAACAACAACAATAAAATGAGAGAGATATGCAATCCACACCCAGCAAACATAAACAATAGAAGAGAAATAGAGAAAATTTTACTCTCATCCTTACATTTTGAGCTCTATGTGCAATATAAATTGCCTCTGCATCGATTTAAATGAATTTCTTGTTTGCTTTCCTTTTCTCTTCTTTCTTAAAGACGTTTGCAAGTGCTGCTGCTAAATAACAACAATAGGGGCGACATAGTGTTTCTCTTTATACAAAAAAAAAGAAAGGCATCATTGGTTTTGTTATATAAATAAAACAGAAAAAAGATACTTCATCTAACACACGTCAATTCAAAAACATCAGTAAAGCAAGGAAGAAAAGAAGAATTGAAAGAAATATTATGTTATGATAATACTAAAGAAATCTGATGATAACGGCTCTTACTTCACTCAACGAATGTAAATACGTTGTGCTTTTATTAAAAACACAAATCAATACATTTAATGAAAAGCGAATTTTGAAGAAGTGATGGTGAAAATGTGTATTAAGGTATTTCGTATTGTGTTATACACATATATCTACTCTATATTATGCCTTGTTCGCTCTCATACTGTATATCGAAGGATTCCCGGGAAAACGCTTGCGCAGATTGTCGCTTACAATGGTGCACGACTCTAAGAGTGTTAGAACTTTGCAATGTCGCTACATTAAACTCTCGCCGTTCACATACACTTGAAAGTTGAAACGAGAAAAGTTTTTGTAAAGAGAAGCTTCATATATACACAACAAAAGGCACACTCTCAAACACATTGACATCGAAAAAGGCAACTTTATTTTCGTTATTCCAGTTCTCTTCTTTCGTTCTTTCTCTCGGTTGTCCTTTGTACGTCGTTCACTCAAACCGAGTTGAACTTTCATCAATTCAAGTTATGTTGAGTGTTAAGCTGAACAGAAAAAAAATAAGAGTTAAAAATTTTTACTAAAAATAAAACAAAAACTGTTAATTTTATAGAATAATTAATAACTAAATAAATTTTTATAACACAGAGCATGTAAGTGAAAAAGCATTTAAAAAGAAGAAAGGAAAAAATTTTTTGCAATACAAATGAAAAGATTGATTTATCGATAAGGATTAAAAAAAATAAACTCTTTTTATTGGAGACAAGTTTCAAAAAAAGGATAAAATTTATTTTTTTCGTTTCTTTATTTTGAATGGTGAGAAAAATTTTATCACCTAACTTTAATATGTGAGTGAGAGAAAATAGAATTGGCCTAAGTTACATTCTTCTTTAAAAAAGTAACAGAATTTCAAGCTGAAATCTTTTTATAACTGTGCCGAGAGAAGATATAAAAAAATGAGAGAAAAAGTGCCAAAAATCTCGAAACCTTCCAATGGCACAAACACACACACATCAAACGAGAGCGAAGCTTTTATCTACAAAGGCAAAAAGCATGCGTTAACGATTTTCGCTTATAAATTTGCGCTTTTATATTGAATTCATACAAAAGCACAGAAAATACATAGTGTCCCACCCAAAATAAAATACTAGTTCAATGCAAAAATTCAGCCAGATATGGCTGAACGAAATTTCGTTTGTGCTCCCGTAAATTTAAAAAAATAGTTTCTAAATTCTGTAATAAATTGAAACTTTTGAACCAAATTCAATGAGTTGTGGTTTATTTGCAAAAAATAAATTAAAAAAGTGCTTTGTATGTAAAAAAGAAGTTTAGTGAAAAAAAGTTGGCCCTTATTGTTCAGGATGTAATGTACCTAGAGTGAGAAGATACAAAAAAGTAAGGGAATTAAGTTTTAAGTAATAGTAATCCTTAATTAGTTGTATCAAGAAGGAAAAAACTTCATTAAGAACTGTCACCCGACCAAAAAAAAGAAGAGTGTGGAAAAAGGAAAAGATTAGTGTGATGTGAAAAGAAAGAAAAAAAGTTATAACTCACAAAGGCTATACACACCCATTTTATTACGAGCTTTTTTCTCTTCACTCTCTCTCTCTCTTTTAAAAGCCAACTCATAGAGAAGAGAAAACTAATTATGAATACACAGTAGAGAACAAAAAAGTTTTTTTCTTCCTTCTTCTCTATCTTCTTTAATTAGTTTTAACCTTTTTTTATTTTTTCTCTCACTTGCTTATGAATATTGGTCAAAAACAAGAAAAAAAACTTTTTTTATTTTCTAATTACAGAATAAAAAGAAAGAAAATTTAGCGAAATATAAAATAATAATAATCATGAGAAGGCAGAGATGAAATTAAATTTGAAAGCTTTTCATTTAAACTTCCAAATTTGAAAAAGTTTTCACTCACTTTTTCATAATGCAATTACTAATAGGAAGAATTTCATCAATTTCGTGTACGAGAAGAATAAAAATTAGCAATAAAATGATGATGCAAAAGTACAAACGGTGAAATGTACTCATTAGTCAAACATTTGAGTTGACATTCAGCGTTATAAATTATAAATTAGAGACAGAACCAAGCGAGAAGCAGCAAAAAAGCAGAAATTTAAACGAAAAATGAAAGAAAGTCGAAGAAAACTGATAAATTGTCACTTATAGAGTGCTGTTCATGTGCAAATTTGTGTCACATACATAGACGATTTATAAATATAATAAATATAAGCAATTTGCACCCGAAAAAAGAAAAAAAGTTTTTATACTCAAAAAGCAAAAGAAAGCAGAAGAAAAAATTAGTGATCAAAAATAAAATAAAATAAATAATTAAATTTAAAGTTAAGTGAAGGAAATTGACAAATAGAAAAAATGACTACACACATAGATAACATACAATTGCGAGTGCCATCTGTAGGTGCTCTTCTAGTAGTCCTAGTATTCTTGCCACATCTTTTTAGCAAAGTACCATATGTGAATGCAGGGTGAGTATTACAACAATAATAACCATCGATTTCTACACTATCTCTCTCCATTATTATTATCAACTTAAATTGTTCATACTCAAGAAAAAATAAATTCTCTTTCGCTCTCACTGTTATCTTAATCTTATCTCTCATAAAATTATGATTGTTTGAAGTCGTGACTTAAAATGAGCCTCAGAGAAAAGATCTCGATAAAAAAGAGACTTCAAAATACATATACAAGGAAGGAAAAAAAAGTTTAAGATTAACAATATTAAAATGTGTACATACGCATAATATAATGTACGTATATATATAAGATTTCTTTGCATCAAAAGTAAAGGGAAAGTTTCTTTTTTTCAAGCTTTATATGCACGTATGTAGCATGGTGAGATGAACAAACGTATGTACTATACATGTACATATACCAACCATTTGTCGATGATGGGAAAAAAGAAAAAGGGTGGAGTTCGTTTGCCACAAAATGAGCATACCGAAAAAAATCATACCAAAGCTTTCTCTCTCTCGTTTGCTTTTTACAACTTGATAATAAAAAAATAACCCCACCGTTTGCCAGAAAAAAAGAGAATACAGAAAAAAGAGATGAGAAGACTTTCTCGGTAAATACATTTTATAAATATTTAAAGAGAATCCCCATATTGTTGAAAATTTTAAATTGTATTTTCCTTAAATATTTTATTCATGTTGCAAAGGATTAGGTAATATGATAGCATTTGCTGACATTAAACTATGTACCATCATCCATTCTTTCATCTATTCGATATTCAGTCATACATTCTGAATGTCCTGTATTTATTTTTAACGCAACGACAGTGGTTTAATGTGCATGTATCGGTACACACACTATTTATTATTCAACATTCGAGAATGGAAAGTTTTCCTCGTTTTATTGCTGTGGTGACAAATACTTGAGACTATGAATCAGAAAGTTTGTTCAAGCGACAATATGGTCTCATAGTGATAGCACACTTTGATTGCATCTCTCTTTCTCCCATTGTCAATTATAATTTCACCAATTGAGTGTGAAATTGCATGAATTGAAAAATAGGTCGAATTCCGCCTCACACTCACATAGCTCCATGCAGTAGCTTATGAACTCATACAAAAATTCTTGATAATCGACAAGATCAAAGGTTAAAAAAAAATTTTTTTAACCTTATAAATAAAAGTTTTTTACACATAAATAAATTCACTTTGTGAAAGATAAAGAAAAAATCGAAATATGATTTATTTGCTCACGTCATGTGGAATGAATGAAAAAATCAATTGAAAGAGTATATAAATAAAACACCGCAAGGAGTGAAAACACAAAGAAATCAATTAGCTATCAAAAAATGTCAATTTGAAGGCAACACTTCATCACTAAGTGTGTGTATGCACTCGAGATAGCGTGAGACATACTTCATATGCATTGAAAAGACACTTTGTCACAACCATTTCTCGTTTAATACGTGTCAGCACATTTTGAAGAGCGTAAACATAAGAAGACGATATGAGTACACATAGAGAAAAGTATAGGCGATAAAAATTATTGTTAGATATTATAAAACAAATAGCTACATTTATAAAATAAGATACGAATATAAAAAGTGAGAAAATTTATAGAAATTGGAATTACACACGATTGTCGTATTGATGCTTTTTTTGTGCTCTTCCTACATTATATTTGCTCGCTTTCATTTCCCTTTATGTCTTTTATGCCCTACGTAATCTGTTTTCCTTAAATGTGTGAACGAAAAGAAAACATTGGAAATATCTTTTCGTGCTCAATTTACGTATATATATTTATCGCCATGTAGCAAAGAAAAGCAATTTAAGAATTGAGTGCAGCAGATAGCGAGGGATCAAATAAAATGAAAGACAAAAAGTGTAAGCTTAGCACCAAATTATCGATTTGAAATCAAGACAAAATTATTGTGCATGATATTGAAGAAAAAGTATGATAATTTTTAGTCGCATAAAATCGTGAATTAAAGTAGCGATCATGGGCAGAGAAAAAGTTTTAAGAGTTTCTGAATAAAAAAATTCATTTTTATTTAAAACAAAAATTCGATAAAAACAGTCACTCAATTGTATTTACCTTTAAAATGATATCATTGTGTTTGCAAAGAAATGAAATTATGAGATAATAACTACCTTTGTCTATTGTATACTATTTTTGTGTCTGCTATTAAAATACTTGTTGTGAAAAAGTAGACACAAAATGAAAAATTAGACAAAAACGATGAGGTGGAAATTGTATGCATATAGCAGCTATTTTGCCATTATCGAGATTTATTCTGTTTGAATAAAAGTAAATGATCTAGTCTTCGAATATCAATATTTAAACTATCATAATCTCAAGTGGTGAACTGTCAATGAGTTCCTTGTTGTCATACACACAATGTAAATAGCGGATCGTTTTCATCATCATCATCATAAAGTGTAAACAAACACCAATCACATACATATACATAGTGGAGCTATGGTAATTCTGACTGAAAAATTATAAATACGAACAGATAGAATTTCATACTTGTAATATCCGCATATATCAATCAGGCAATGATTTTGTATATGTACATGCTTACATTATGAAACTGCACATAAATCTAGATGTATACAATATATATTCATATACATGACAGCTCTTTCATCCAATATTAAAATGGCATCTCAGTAGATTTTGCCTTTTTTCCAGTTCAACAGCATTTGTGTGCTATTGCCTCATATTGTATATATGTGTACACACATCATTATTATTGTTTTTACGTACATACGGGAAAAATTGTAATAATTTATGTGAGCGAGACTCATCATAAATATGATATATGTACATACACGAAATAAAATCCTCAACGGTATAGTATGAAAGCTTGAAACGGAGGAGGACGGTAGATGTAGCGTTATAATCAACCCGTGAATATAGTACTGTGCCTCTGTGTAGCAGACCATAGCTATGGATATTTCTCATCATTTCAACAACAGCAACAACGTCAGCAAGCGAAAAAAAGTGGAAGTGAAGGCGGAAAGAAGGAAGAAAATTGTGATGAAAATAGCCGAGATGGAAAATTCCTTAATTATAAATTTATGAAACACAAAACCATTTTAGTTTCCTTTTTTCGACTGGGTCCGCCATCATGATGCCATCGTTATTTCTGATATCTGTATATACAGTGAATGAGAGCTGCCTAAAGATCATAAGTTAAATATCTAAACATTAAACAAACGAACCAGGATTCTGATTATTGCCAAAATTTTTCTTTTAATGCTTTTATGGCATTACTTGCCTGTTTATTCCATACGCATTTGTGCCTTTAATTCGTTCATTCAAATATATTATATTATATCATTCTAAGGTTCTTGTATTTGTTCACTTATTCATTCACTTATGTGCGTTAACGAGCACACTTCAGTGCATACATATTGTTAGAAAGAAAGGTAAAATGTGAACGGATATTATTATCAATTACACTTTACGTATATGATTGAACAACATATGCATAACAAAAAAAAGTATACAAAGTAGAATGAATGGCTCCAAAAGCAGATTGTAAATGAAACTTTTTAACGTGTATGAGAAAAGGAAGCGAATAAATATGTACACATAAAAAATATATAAGAAAAGTAAAGCATCAAAAAGCTTTTCAATAATTCATTCTCTGTTTTCATTTTTACTTTTTCCATCTTCTCTCCTTGTTCACTTTGTGTATACCTTGCCATTTTAACTTTTTTTTATATTTTATTCCCGATTCTCACGAAATATGATTTCATTCTCAAAAGTAAAATTAATGCATAACAACCATGACATAAAAACAGAATAAGCGCGTCACAGAGTAAATAAATTGAAAGAGACGCGACCCATCATATATGTGTATGTATGATTTATTTTTTTCCTTCACACTGATGATAATGGAATTTTTGTGAGTATGTTTGCTCATAAAACAGTTTTTCATGCTCATTTTTCTTTTAATGCATGCAGTACAAAAAAATCAGTTAACAGATTTTACTGCAATTTTCGATTATTGTAATGCCGCTTTTATGAGGCTTAAAAGCTTTCTTGCGGATGAAATAAAACATACTTGATGCAGAGATTTGAATTAATTTTAGTACAGAGAAAGACTAGAATGAAATTTATTCATGTATATGTCCCCTCATTCGCAGAAACAAAAATATAAATTTATATATTTCACCGTATCGTATATTTTTTGTCTGCTTTCAAATATGAATGGTCTTAGGTTCATGTTTTCTCTCTCTTATATGTATGGCAAAAGAGCACACAGAAAAATAATTGAGGTCACGAGAAAAGCTATTGGAATGCTTCCGCATTTTTTCGAATAATCAATATTTCAAATTCAGCATAATATTTTCGTACATGCATGCATATTGAAGGGAGTTCGATCGTTTTTTATAAAGGAAAAAGAAACAGGTAACGTTTTTTTCTTTTCTTACAAATAAAATTAATGTGGAGAATGTAAAAAATATATAAACTTAAATAAGTATTTTAAATCATTTGCTTAGAATGTAGTACGTTGTGTCTGCAATATTTGATATCTCAATTTCATGTCATGATGGGTGCGGCCCTGAAAAACTTTTCATTTTTCCTACATGATTTTTTTCCCTTTTCATCTTCTTTGTAACATTTCCTTCTCAACAGAAAATAAAAGTGTGTGAGGAAAAATATAAAACACAAGAAAAAAATTTTTCTTATCGATAAAAATAAAAAAACTTTGATACTGCTTTAAATCAGTGAAAAAATAAAAAGAAATTGGATTTTTTAAGGCGTGGTTCAATCTGAAAACAGTCTCAATTATAAGAATTTTCATTCTTTTTTTCTTGTTTAAAATTAAATGGAAATTTCTATAAAAGAGAAAGGAAATTTGATGAAAATAAAAATACATAAAACTGAAAATCAATTTTAAGTCATAGTATCAAAGTACATACAGTGAGGCAATGAAGAAGAAAAGAAAAAAGAAGAAGGAAAGTAAGTCAGCAGTCGTATATTAGAAAATAAGCTTGACTCGTTATATTGTGAAGTCATGAGAGAAAAAAATTACAAAAGCTCCCATTTTCTTGCAAACATATTTAATTAAAAAAATGTTTTATAAAATGTACACACACATATCTACTAGCTTTATGCATTGAATTTAAAATGCTAAAGCAACGTCAACAATGATGATGATGATGATGATGATGATGAATAACAAAAATATAATTTTTTATGGAAGTACTCCGTGTATCTACACACCATCATTATTTGAACTTTTCTTTTGTTTTCAACGTTTGCCAGTGAGCGCGCGAGAGGAAAAAATCATTACAGATAAAAAGCTTTAATATCCCAACTTTTAGAATACTGTGCTGTAGCAATTCTTCTCTCCTATGACGTCATATCAAAATGCTATTGCATTAGTATGTGTGCTCTTTTCTCGCACGTTTTTTTACTCTCTTCACACCACCTTACTTCGGATGATTTTCGGCAATTTCCTCGTTTCTTCTCGCTGAGATTGTATGTGCGCGTGAAGCACTAAAAATATAATAAAAATTCTCTTCTATTTACTCCCCTTGCTAGTAAAAGCTTCTTTTACTCTTCTTTTCTCTACAACTAGAAAGATATGAAAGCAAAGATTGAATGAAAAAGAAATAAAAAAACACAAAGCCATTCATCTCTTGCAAAAGAATGGATTGTGTCA
This sequence comes from Polypedilum vanderplanki, assembly GCA_018290095.1. Lineage (NCBI taxonomy): Eukaryota > Metazoa > Arthropoda > Insecta > Diptera > Chironomidae > Polypedilum > Polypedilum vanderplanki. The sequence goes on along the minus strand of CM031380.1, from coordinate 21,664,814 downwards.
AATTAAACTTTGTCATCATGAAAATTTTTGAGTGATAACAATCATAAGATAATGGGAGAGAATTTGTAGATAATCATCAACAATATTTTTATACTATTCTGCTGCTTTATCAACAATCATATCTTAATTGTTTCGTTTTCTTCTCTTCTTTTTCTTTTACATTCCATATTATTTTTCTAGGAGTGGTTCTGGCGGAAGTATGCTAGGCGATGTTAATATATCAGCAATTTTAGATTCATTCAGTGTTAGTTATGATAAAAGAGTAAGACCCAACTACGGAGGTATGTATACTTTTTTATCTTACCTATCATATCTCAACTCGACTTCTCTAACCAAAATTTATTTATCGAGGGAATGTGACGTGGGAAAAATAAGAATAAAAGTAACTTTTTCAATGAAATATCGTGTGGGTTGTGGGAATGAAGAATAGGAAAAAATTTTTCATAAATGACCTAAAATTATAACTTGTGAAAGTAATTTAGAGAGAAAATTTTTATTCAAAATTGATTAAACATCTTAATATGAGTGTAATAATTTCTTTCTTTTCTTTAAACTTATCTAACTTTGATTTGTATGTCTTTTTTGCACTTTTGCTTTTATATAAAAGAAATACTTCTTGATTTTCAAAAAAATGTATATCAAGACATGAAGAATTTTTATGTTAATTACATGACAAATTACATTGTAAAATAATTTTTGTATCATATTTTATTTATTGGGACATATCACCCTTAAAAATAAAAAAAAAAATACGACGCAAAAATTTATAAAATTCAATTTTTGTACTCAACTCTTCAGGACCGCCAGTTGAAGTCGGTGTCACGATGTACGTCCTCAGTATCAGCTCGCTATCAGAAGTCAAAATGGTACTAAAAGACTTGTACCTTTTTTTCTCTTGTTATTTTTATATCTATAGATTTATACACCATCTATCAGTTTTTGTTTGTATTTACTACTCTATAGAGACCTTCTATCTTTTTTTTGTTGATTTTCTTTTATATTAGTCTTTTATAAAATAGTTGTGAAGTTCACTTTTTTTTGTTTTTTTTTTATATTAGCGACAATTAAGGGGGAAAACGACTTTGATGAAAATTTAAAAACTAAAAAAATAACAAAAAAACTGAAAGAAAATTGAAATAGATTCATGCTCTTAGTTAACATTAAGGTCAGGTAATTTTTAGCATAGTGTAGCTCTTCAAGCATTGGAATGGTTGAAATATTGTTTTTTGAAAAAAATTTCTTTACAAAAACTTTTGAGAAAAATACTAAATTGTAAAAGTTTTCGTCAAAGTGGTTGCTTCCTTAGCAATAGAAAAAGTTGAAAGATATTGACACCTTTAGCATTTATTTAGGCATTTTATATATTTCATTATGAAAATTGGATTTTTGTCTTTTATATTTACCAAGTCTCCCCAATGGTGTCAGCATCTTGACTAAAATTATTTTTTTCTTACAAATTTTTTTTACGTTGTTCTTTTATATCATAGAAATAAACGAAGTTTTAAAACTTTTCAGTTTTGTTTTTTGAGCAAATTATCTATATCAAGCACAATGCACGAAAATTACGATTCCAAAAAAACTTGGGAAATTAATAAACACAAATTGATATTGAAGGAACGTGCAAAAAAAGAAATTTCGAAAATTTCATTACAATTTCTCAACCTTCAATCTTGCATTAAAAATCTCATTTATTTCCTGAATCAATCATTAAAATTTAAAAATATAAAAAGTAAAACAAAACTTTTGTGGCATTCATTGCCATAAGCTAAACTAAAATATTATTTTCGATTATGACATTTTATTATTATATTGAGTGAATGCCGCTAGGTAGCTAGCGATCTATATATACACACAAACACAATAAAGAATTATTCTAGGTTACTTACATTCTATTTACCGCCCTTCTTTTTTATTAAAACAAAAGAACTAAGCCTCAAGGTTAACAGTTACATAAAATACTATGGAAATAATAAAATATGCATATCGTTTCATTTAAACTACAACATTTGCTACTTACAACACAATATAATATTTTTAACTGTTTTCTAATTGAGATTATATCACGAATTATTTACTAGCAACATTTTCATTCATCATAATTTTGTCGTTAGATCTGAAAATATCTAAGAAAAAGTATGAGGGCAAAATGCATTAACTAATCAACAAGGGCGATAAAAATAATTTTTCTTCTTTCTTCTCATATCATCTATATTTCTCCTATACCCAATCCTCTCTCTCTCTCTTTCTTTCACTAATGTAAACATTCTCATATACCAAAAATAAAAATTATTCCTAATAACGATCATCAAATTAAAATGAGAAAGAAATAAAAAAAGTTTTCCCATTTTTACGTTATGAAGTTTTTATTTGACTATATTTATGAGTTTTGTGCAAGATAAAGAAACTCTGAAGAAATGAAAGTATATCATTTTTAAAAATATTTAATTCTAAGTTGCCTCATCTTGCATATTTTCTTTTTCTCTTATGATTTATTATTTTTTTTTTTCAAAAAAAAAGTTTCCAATTGTTTAATGAAATATTTTTATTATAATTTAAAAAATATATATAGGACAATTATCTTTCTTTCACTTTGAAACTCTCAAGAATTATTTTAAAAGGGAAAAATATAAATTTTTTCCTTGTGTTCGTCAAGCACAAAAGAATTTTTTTTTAATTTTTATTTATTATATTCTTACAATATATATGCATATTTTATCAAAATTTAGCTGCAATTTTTTGAACAAAAAATCGATTAAGTGAAATGCGTTAGGCGATGGGACACAGACATGTATACACGTTTATTTAGTTCACATATGAAGCGTTTTTTCAAATTTTTTAGTTAATTCTTCTTTCATTTAAATGTCTTTTGTTCTTTTTTATCATATTTGAAATGAATCATAATTTCCATTAATAAATTTTTTTATTCGTGTTCCTGTATTTTGTCTATATTCATAAAAAAATAAGATTCAATAAATGATTCATAGTTGATTTGGTTTTCATAAATGTGTAAGAAAAGAATTGAAAAAAATTGATTCCTTTCTTTGAAACGAAAGGACCAAAATGCATAAAATTTATACGTGCAAAATATGCTAGTTATAAAATAGATTGAAATTAAGTATTTGCATATCAAAAAAGTGTGAATTTTTCTTAATACCTCACTAGGCTACAATAACGCCACAATGAAGAAAAAATGATTAAAAAACTATAGTTTAAGCATTCATTGATAAATATTCATTTCATGCTGTTTTACTCGCAAAAAGTTAATTTGAAAATACACACAAGAGAAAATATTCATGCATGTTAAAACAACGTGAAATGACAACACATGCAGAAAAAATGTTGGAGAAAAAGTACTGTCCGAGAGGAATTGCGAATGAAAAAGGACGTTAATAAGACGCTCTTTCATCTGCAATTCCAATTCGCACGACACAAAGTAAAACTTTTAACAGGATTTAGTTTCAAATTTAATAACTTTTCAGGACCGCCTGTAACTGTCGGTGTCACCATGTACGTCCTCAGTATAAGTTCCGTGTCTGAAGTTCTCATGGTATATCTAAAATACACATTTATTTTAAAATACAAATATAAATATTTATATTACTTGTTTAATAAAAAACTCGATATGTATATCTCATGTTTTATGATTTCATGAGTGTAATGAATTCTATAATCGCAGTATGTTTATATATATGCAAATTGTACAGTTAATAAATCATATAAAAGAATATATGCCAACATTGTGTCTATACATATTTGCAAAAAAGGCTTCTTCTTCTTTGTTTACGATATATGATATACATGAAAGTATATTTTACAGTATACGAACTTTTCTTTCTCTTCCCCTCTCTATTTTTCTCTCGTTTTTATTTTTTGTTTTTCGTTTTAAGTGTATAAAGAACATACTTTTATATATATATACATTAATTTTGCTATTTCTTCTTATAAGTCCTTGAAAATGACATAAATCAGAATAAAATATTTTTTTTATTTTTTACAATTTTACGAGAGAAAAACAAAAATATTTTCATTCATACGAAAAGAAATGAAATTTATATATAATAAATATACCGTTTGTACTGTTATTTGAGTGTGTATTGTTTCGTTGTTTCACTATTCCTCTCTTTTTAGTCAACTCATTACATTTCTCTGTTTTTTTTTTGTTTTAAAATTATCCTATGGATTTCATAAACTCTTTATGTTGAAAAAAAGCATTAAAATTTAGCTTTGTAGTCAAAAAGTTAGCTGACTACTATTCATAAATTAGCAGCATACAGATTGAGTTATTCCTTAAAGGAAAGTAAATCGCAATTTACTGTCTACTTTCATTAAATATGGCTCATAACATGTCATCAATTAAATCACAAAATTATATTTTTATTCAATGCTCAAAATATAAAATAGTTTCTTCTTTTTCTATCAACATTTTAGGAATTTATGAAAACCTTGAGAGACTTGCTTTGTCCTTACCCTTTTATTCCCTTTCTTACATACAATTCTTATTCATTTGATGTAACTTTTTAGTTTTTGTATTATTTACCCTCATTTTTTTATATTTGACCATGGAAGAAAACCCTGAGTTTTTAATTTTAATTACCTTTTTGAGTGCTTTTCTCTCCTTCTCTATCTTTCTCTTTTTCACTATGATCATTGTAAAATCGCTTATGGCCGTTCATTGCCTCTGTTCTGTATCTGCTCTTGACAATAATAATAATATTAAAATATTAATTCACTCACAGTACTGTCTATACATTACTTATACAATATAATTGTGTTAAATAACAAAATAGGAATGAGTGCTTAAATAATTTAGAAAACTATCTCATGTTTTGTCCGATATTTCTTTTGTAATCGCATCTCTCTGTATCTTTTTTATTAATTTATTTTTGTATTTAATAATGTATTTTTTAATTTCTTCTTTTCCTACTTCCTTTCTTCAAAAAAAGTACTTTGTTTTCACACAAGAGTAAATTTTTCCTATAGCATATTATTCCTCACGATCTAAGGTTTTGTTTTTAAATAAATAATTATTTTATATTTTGCATCAGAAGAAATATTGAATTCATTCTGATGGAAATTAAAATTACTCTCGCCAGTGTTTTATGTAATTTGATAGAAAAATGAACAGAAAAATGATTCCATGAACAAATCATGTGAACTATAAATTAGGAAAGACTTTGGTATGTCCTGCGTTTGTACATTTGTTAATGTGAATATTTACTAATCATATACATATATTTTTTCATCTTTATTTTTTTCTATCTTGTAAGTTGCAACTGAGAGATTAAATCAGTTTCGAAATACTTGCTCTCTGAATTTATATTCATGTTATGAAGTTTTGCTAGAACTTACTTGCTCTATTCAAAAGTATTTTTGCGTGATAATTTACTTTTTAGTCAAGAGAATGAAAACACATGATAAAAAATTAACTTGAAAAAAGCAAAGCTGTCATAGTCAAAACCAAAGAAAATAGAAAAATTTTCTTCAATTAGTGGAAACCAAATCAAAAACAAAATTCTCGTTCTTTAATTTTTTTAATGTAAAAAACAAATTTTTTTTAAAACCAGAGTGGCGCAATAAAGCAATTTTCCATTATTTTAGAAAAAAAAAATAAATTTATTTTGTTCTGTAATTAATTGAATTTATTGAAACAAAGATTATTGATTATTGATGAATTTACAAATTGGTGTATTTATTCCCTATTTTATTACGATATTTTAAAATAAATCTTAAAAACTTTAGCAATGCTAAATTTAAATTTTGACAACTTTAAAAAACAACGGGTTTTATTACGTTACTCTGGTATTTGAACCTTTCATAAAGACCGCTTACCGTCTTCCCTAAAACATAAAAACAGTTCTTATATTCAAATTTTGCAAAATATGAAAAAACATATTTTTCCATATTAAATCAAAACAAAACTGAGCAAACATTTCTTTTGTTGCAATATAAGAACCGTTTTCTATGTTCGAGGGAAGACGGTAGTAATAATATTCCACCAAACGTCACCTTATGACGTGACCCATTGCCAATTGCATACAAAATTTGAAACTGAATTCAGTTATCAAAATATTTAAGTTTTTGAGATTTCATAAATTATTATCTTATTTTTTTACTTCCTTTATTAAATTTTATTTTTGTTTCTAGTTCTTTTTTAATAAATTTAAAACCATTTAAATAAAATATACAATAAACTATTCAATTAATGATAAAAATAATAATCATTGTACATATCGCATCATTTTTGCATTCATTCATCAAATATTCATTAAAGTTCCTTTGCTTTGAAGAATTTTTTATATCCAATTGATTCGTCCTTCTATTTTCACTTAAACTTGAGAAATTTCTTCTTGTAATAGACATTTTGAATGAGAAAGTTAAAATTTTGGTCATTCAAAATACCTATTCCAAGTTTTATGCCATAATCAAATCGAATTGAACAAATGAACGACAAAATAAACTGACATTGTTCGCTAGCCACACTCTAATTTGTTCAACACGTGTTATTTTGAGCTTTATTCTCTAACTTTTCTTTATTTCTTATTTAGACTGTTTGTGTATGCTTGCTTTTGCTAATGTTTGTATGCAATTAAAAAAATATTTTCCTTTACTATTCTTTTTATGAATGTGAATGTGTGCTATTATAAGTTAAAATGTGTGTTTTAGCTCTTTTTCTCTTTATATTTAATTTTTGCCCTCTCTATGAATGTCATTGTTTTTATTTTAATTAACTCATTTTATATGAAAATTCTTCAAAATGTGAGCTTCAGATCCTCACGTCAACAACAAATGTATTAATTAAAAGTAGCATATTTTTAATATATGATAAAGTTCAATAGTTCTCTCAATCAACAAGAAAATGAATGAAAAAGAGAAAAAAGGCAAAGAATTTACTTTTTTATATGTTAATAAAATTAAGTAGGTAATAAAGTATGTATAATGGTGGATAGAACACTTATTTTTTTCATCACTTACGATTTGTTTACAAACTAATGCATTTTGCCTCTTGATTATAAACATACATGCAGAAAAAAATACAAAAATATACAAAAATTAAAATTATAATAAAATATATAATTTGTTAAATAAATTCTTTGCCTGTTTGCGCTGTGCGAGTGAAACGACAAAATGGCATGATTGAGGTCATATTTTTTTCATGCCTTATTCATATACCTTATAATGTTTTAGCAGCAACATAGTACATGCTACTACTGCTGTACAATAGCTACTTATGTATAATGTGAATATATACAATTTTTTACATTATTCCATGAAAATGAGAAGAATACAAAAAACAGCCGCAATGAAAAGTGAGCAAGTAAAAGAGAGAAAAAATGAAAATAACTTACATGAAAAGCTCACATTTTGAATAATAAATGTATATATATACATAATGCAATGCTTTATAATTAAAATTTTAATGTTATGCTTAAATATTTAAAATTTATTCAAATATTATCATACTAATGATGTTTTTTTATTCACTTTTCTTTTTCTCAACATCATATTCATCGTCATCATGATCATCACCATTTCAGGACTTTACACTGGATTTTTACTTTCGTCAATTTTGGACAGATCCTCGATTAGCTTATAGAAAGAGGCCTGGAGTCGAGCAACTTTCAGTTGGTTCCGATTTCGTTAAGAGTATTTGGGTGCCGGATACATTCTTTGTGAATGAAAAACAGTCTTACTTTCATATAGCCACAACTAGCAATGAGTTTATTAGAGTTCACCATTCAGGTTCAATCACTAGAAGTATGCGGTAAGCAATATCTGAAACAATGATCTTCGATTCTATATGATATTCCTACAACATATTCTAAATATTAATAATCATTGCTTATCATTTCAGATTAACAATTACAGCCTCATGTCCTATGAATTTACAATACTTTCCTATGGATCGACAATTGTGTCATATCGAAATCGAAAGTTGTAAGTAGATTTTTTTAATTTTTTAACATATCTTAGATCTCTTTTTAATTATAATTACTACTATATATAAGATCGAATTAAATTGCTATGAAATAACGAGAGACACCTATATACATGCAATGAAATTTAGCTTTTGAAAAACAAATAAAATTGACAAAAAATTACCCTTTAAGAAACAACAAACAAGGGTGCATCTAAGTAATGATATATTGATAATGACATAGATGAGATCATTTTATTTGCATATACATATATCAATAATAATATTGAGGTTATACGGTTACTTCAAGTGCATTGTTTTTCACAATATAGAGATGAAAAAAATAAAATAAATTACAAAATAACAAATGAGAAAAAAATATAATAACTAACGTTCAATTTACAATTTTAAAGATGCAATTTTTAAGCATAATAAAAAAATTTTGAGTGTCTATCACAATTTTGGTTATTTTATATTAAAATTCACTTTTATTTACAAATTTTTTTCTATAAGTACATAAAAGTATTAATATAATTATTATGAAACACTTGAACAAATATTTTCTCACATTCATGATGGTATAAATGAATAAAATTTAATGACACACAAACTGAACATGAATCAATATGTATAATCCACATATACTAAACATGTATATGCTATTCATTTAAGTCATTACTGTATACATAATAATATTATTAATATATAGTGTATACGCAAAAAAATAAGGTTTAATAGCATTTCTTATATAATTATTTGTACATACACTTGCATCACCTAACAAGTGTGTGCTCGTTATTTTAGTTACTTTAATTTTCTTTTCTTAATCCTAAAATCGTTATAAAAAACCTACAAGATTATCACAGAATTGTTAATAATTCAAAACAGATTTTTAATAATGAATAAACCATAATAATTAAAAAATATATCCAAAAGTGACGGGATAAACTTTGAAAATCTACAAGCATTCATAAATGCTCACATAGATTTCCACAAGTGCTATTAAATAAATGCAATTCGTGTGACTAATTTTATAATTTTTTTTTACTTTATTTTTTTCTATTTTTTACCTCGACTACTTTATATTTTCACGAAACAAAAAATTTTCATTTGATTAATGCTTTTTAATGAAATGCATACAACAAATTAACGAATTTCATTGACAGACGTAATAAATTACATCTCTGTCAAAAGCAAATATTTAAAATTTTAATATAATGAAAACAGAAAATAATAATGGTTCTATATAAATAAAATCATTAATTCAATTGCATTTAAATGAGCACAAATTCATTATTCTGAGAATTTTATACTCTTTTAGAAATAATTTTCAATTAAAAATTTAAATTAAATTTTCTGCTTATTTTTATAATTTTATAAATTGAAAAAAAAAATATTTCAAGTTATTCTTAAAATTTTTCAGAAGAAAGAATGAGATAATAGTTAGGATGATTTTTTTGGGAAATACTTATAGAGTATAAAATTCACAGACTAATAAAAGGTTTATTTTGCCAAATACAATTTTGTTGCAATCAGCTTTTAGAAAAAAATTATTTTTAATAATGCAAAAACAACAAATATTCTAAAGAAATTATAAATAAGATTAAATAAAATTTCTTTTTCAATTTTCCTAGTTTTCGACACACAAAAAAATAGAAAATTATAAGAAGCTATAGTTGAGTTAAAATTCTTTCCGGATAAAAATGCGAAAAGAAAATTAAAATCAACTAATTTAAAAATAATTAAACAGCCCCTGTTTGTTCATTTGTTTTTACACATATAATTTGGTAATATTGAAGTATATTTTTGTTGGTTGATTTTCGGTCGCCTTCTCTAGTACAGCAACCGCAGAAGGTTGACTTAAGTCTGTCTCTGTCACCCATGAAGAAATGTATATTTAAATAAATATTATTATTATATATACAAGAAAAATCGTATATTGTTTGTTGGAAAATTTTGAACAAAAAAGCTCAAATACATCACTTCTGAATTCATTGAAAATAAATGATATTGAAAATAATATTAACGTTTATAATCAAAGTTGAAATTATGATAAAACAAAAATCGCACATCATAATTACAAATAGGGATAAGATCATTTTTCCAAATAAAACTTTTTGCTACCTACCAACTTAATTAATTGAAAAAAAACCCAACAGAGAGCTTAATGCTACTTGTTCAATTATTGTACTTATTTCATATATAATATACATCTATATAATTTTGTTTTTGTTTTTCTGTATAACTTACTTGGCTTACAAATACAAAAGAGAGTGAAAAAGTTGATATAATGTCAATATCAATCTATTTTGACCATACTAATCTATTTGATGCTGAAAATATTATTAAAAACATATATTATGTATATGATGACAAAAAATATAATAACAATAATTCATTATGATTTTCATGTAGACATTTTTCAGAAATTTTCTGTACATGTATTTAAATTTATGATTAATTAAAATCATGAACTTTTTATCTCATAAATGTGTACACACATCATTTTTTCAGTTATTTTTTTATTCTCTCTTCTTTCTCTCTTATATCAATAAGTGAATTTTTTATATTCTCTCTTTTATGTTTGATTTATCACCATGCATTTTCCAATATAAAAAAATTAAATTTATATATATCAGAACAGATGTCTCATTTTTAACGTTTCGCAACCCGTGAAAGGAGAAAAAAGATTGCATAATAATAATTCTTATATATAAATTCAAAATTAATTATATACAAATTATGAATTATACAATTATTATCAATACTATATATTTTTATATATATAGCTTCACTATGATAATGCATTAAGATAACAACCATTATGATATGACTAGATGAAAAAAGCATGTTCAATTTTCAAAATTTCTCTATTTATATATAAAGACCTTAAACTTGATAAACTCATTAGTAAATTTGACAACTCATTTGAATTGATTATTTAGGAACATCCATTGTTCTATTTTTCAATTATCTTCAAGTCTTTCTTTTATGTTCTAAAAGTAAACACTTCAAAAACAAATGAAAATATTTGAAGATGAATGAGAAATTTTGAAAATTGGATTTGAGTTTGAATAGTGTAAATAATATTTTTAAGCTTTCCTTTTTAACTCTGCTTAATTTTATATTATTATTAAAAAATTTTTATTGCTGCATTTGTATTTTTTCTCTATATCTCTTTCTCTTTTAACTTTGATCCGCTTTTGCAAGTATATTCTTTATTTCTTTTAAATTTGTTATGAAAACTTTGAAAACGACTCAAACAGCAACTAACTTAGCAATGCCACTTACTTTAAGGTATATTTAAATAGAGACTTCAATAATACCTCTTTTTATTGATTTTCTAGTTAATACACAAACTCACCATGATTGGAATAGACATGAAAAATTAACAGAATAAAGAATTTTCAAAGATTCTAATGTACAAATTAAATAGTGTGATTTACACGATTTTTAGATGTATATAAGTATAAAGCTTGATGTTTTCGCATTTTATTCTTATTTATTTTATTGATCAGATCTATAACATAGAATATGAAATGATATCTTGAAATTGCCTGAGTTCTTTAGATTGCATGTTTTGGGTGACATTGATGATTATGTTTTATAGTTTTTATATAAATGTTTGAGTTATTGTACTGATTTCTCAACAAAAAAGGTAAAAAAGTATTTTGATTCTTTTCCTTTATTATTACTTTTTATTTTGATTTCTATAGTTTTTGATTGATTAAATTTATTCCTTTTTATAAAAAAGAATATCAAAAAAGTATCAAACAGGAGCGCTTTAATTAAGTTTATACGTTCAAAAATGATTTTTGCATACAATATTAATAAAGTTTAATGAATAAATTTATTATAACTCTAATTTATTTGGATGCCAAAATTTGAGTTATTTTGAATTTTAAAAAGAATCAATGACAATTAACGAAGTAAAATCAATGTTGATAATAACTTGAACATTTGATTTGAGTCTCCTTCGTGAGAAAGACTACAACACATACAATTATTTTATTTTTTTATCTGAAATTTTCGATCAGTTGCATGATTGATTATAAAATGCGCGTACCTTATGTAAACAAGACACTTAGCAACAACGACAAGAAGAGAGATGAAAAAGGATTTTTTTAAAAAGTAAATTGCAAAAAAAAAGCCAATAAAAATGATTATAAATTAAAGTAATTTTTTTTCTCTAAGTTTGTTTCTTTCAAAATAATCTACTTATATACTTTGTTTTCATATACTTTTATATTTTAATTGTGAAAAGCTTTCATAATGCAATTGTCAAATTTAAATGATAATCTAATCTCTTAATTATTATGATATTTGTTTTATGAATTTGAAAGTTTTTGACTAACTAAAATAATTTATCAAAAATTTAATACAGAGCATGTAATAATTTATCAAAAAATTTAATAGAATTTTAAATTATATCTATTTGATTATTTGATTCTGAGTTTTATTAATAATTTACTTTATACACATACATTATCGAGCTCTCTTCTTGTCATTATCATAATCGTTAGTCGAACGAAAAGGTAATGATGATAATGATAATGGATAGAAGAGATTATGAAGATTCAATTGAAGACAACAAAAAAATAACAACTCATAGAAGAGCCTGCTTATGATTATTACTAATTTATAACTTTAATGTTCATACCTTAACTAATTTGTATTTACATTTTAATAAACAGTTGGCTTATTATTTATTTACTATATTCTAGTAATCATTACTCTGTTTATACATATATAAGTTAATATGAATTAAATAATTAGGTGGCAAATGTAGATCCATCATTTGAAATTAAAAGCACCATCTCAAAACATACGCAGACGCCTACATGAAAAAGCTACTTGCGAAAGCTCTTTTTTATTTTTCATCTCTCATACACATTATAGGTAGCAACGTGACATGCGTATTTTTTAGGATGGAGCATTATTTTTTAATGTTAATTTTCATGCAATAAAAATATATATTTAGACTCGAACTTTTTTTAAGTTGATTTTAAACGAATATCAAAAGAGAAATATTAAAATTTTTGTTTTATTATTCTGTAGCTAAGCAAAAAAATCTAAATTTTAAATTACCGTTTAAATTCTGTTTTCAACAAATATTTTAACGACATTTGTATCTACTTTTTTTCTTTTTTACATCTTTCATCACAATAAAAAAAATGATATGTTGTTATTCGTACACGCTCAAAAAAACGATAATTTTCCGTATCAAAAAATGTGCGCTAAATTCAAACTCTAAAAACAAACTGAAAAACAAAAACAAAAATTTTTATTCTAAAAAAACAAACTTCTTTACTCGAATATCAAAAAATTTTGAATAATGCTTTAAAAAACCATAAATGAAAATAAAATTTCTAAAGTTGGCTACACAATGCGAGATATTCGATACTTCTGGAGAGATGGACTGAACTCTGTAGGAATGAGCAGCGAAGTAGAGCTTCCACAATTTAGAGTACTGGGACACAGGCAGAGGGCGACCGAAATTAACCTAACTACAGGTACCCATACAAAAAAGCAAAAAGAACCTTTTAAGTTATTTTCACAAAAAATTCTTTCTCTTTATTTTGACACAAAAAAATTTAAAAAATTGATTAATTTGTTAATTATCAATTTTTATTTACTTTCAATTACATTTTCACATAATTTTTATAATTTTCTCTTTAAAATATAAGAACAAAATATGAATTTTTTCCTTAGTTTTCTTTATTATTATAGAAATTTATTAAATATTATATTACAAAACATGTTCATGGGTGAAACAAAGCTTTTAACAAAATCACCAACTGAAAATGAAACAACCAATATTTTTTTATATGACAAAAATATGAAAAATCGTTTGTTATGTTTAATAACCACTGAAAAAAAACAATGATGAATATTATGATGTTTATTTAAACTCTTTTTTATTTTCGAAATTTTATTTGGTTTCTCACATTTTTCTGAAGCAAAAAAAATATATGATTCTCGGACAATGTGAAATGATGGCTATCACTGTCATCGCTAATCAACATAAATACAACTTTATGTATATTCTTATTATTCTTATCTACTTGATTTTATTTTCTAAAAAAATGCTGAATGTCATTAGACATTCATTCATAAAAAAATTGGGTCTCCTGAAATATATAAAACAATTTACCAGATTATTACGTTTGTTGTGTGCAAAAACAAAAACACAAATACGTGGGACGATGAATAAAAAGATATAACTTGAACTAAATACAATATGTAATGCGTATTAAAAAACCTCAAACATTTTTTTATTAAAAAATCTATCAAATCATGCGTTAAGCCAATAATATTTTTGCGTGATACGAGATGCAATTTAATAGTGTTATTTTAATGATTGCAATGAAAAAAATACTTAAATCACATTCTCACATATTAATTCAATTCAAATCCCGTTATTTTATCACTATACAATTTTCATGAACAATTATCGATTGAATAATAATCAGTCGGATATACAATGAGAGATATCCGCTATAAATGGAATGAAGGTCCAAATTCCGTTGGAGTATCAGAAGATGTATCTCTACCGCAATTTAAGGTATTGGGGCATCGCCAACGAGCTATGGAAATCAGTCTCACAACAGGTAGATCACGAGTCTGTAGATACCGGACTTCCGCATTTCTTTTCTCAAAAAAAGTTATTCTCTTATTTTACAATTTGATTTCTTGAGTTTTTGTCACTCATAGACATTTTTCTCGAATTATTATTTCCGTTCTTGATTTTATTTTTTTTTTTTTTAAATTTATTATGAAGTTGAATTGAATATTTGACATATTAAATTATATATAAACATTACAGTCTCGCATTTTTACTCCTGATTTTTTGACTTTTATCAGTTTGTTTTTATTTTCTCTTTATTTCTTTTACCGTATCATCCTTTCAGTTTGATTGTTAACTATGTTTATAAGAAAGGTTTTTTGTAATTATAGTCTAACAGTTTTTAAAAGTATTTTTCATGTTCGTTATGAAATTTTTTAGCAAACAAACAATATTATTTTTTGATAATATTCAAAGGAATTCAAAATCTTTTCGTTTTTATATTTTTGTGAATAAGGATAAATTACATAGTGTTTCTTTCTTCAATTCCTTACAATGTTGATTGAGATTAAAACAATAATTTGCAATGAATTAATTACAATCAATCGATGATTTAACCGTTACGGTTAAAATTCTAGAGAGTTCTGCTTTCTGAGTTTTCGAATGAGATAAATATTATTTTGAACATTGCCGAATGAAAACTTGCATCTAATTCAACTGTAATTTGAATTCGAGACTTCTTTAAAATATTAGCTGAATTTTAGTTTTGCATAAAATTATTTTAACGGTTTTCATTCATAAAAAATGTTTTAAAACGAGGTCAAATTTAGTCCTTTTTTGACTTGATTGAAATATTTAATGTTCTATCATTGATTTTCATTTACTATGTATAAATATAAGAAAGCAAAAATAATGTACTATTCAATCAACATCCTGAAACTGTCATTGCAAATGATACTTTTTTTTCCTTTTCTCATATATATTTCAGTTATTTCCGCTTATAAGAAAGAAAATTTGAGATGAGTTAAGAAAATGATTGGAAATCGATTTTTGTCTTCCTTTGAGAATTTATTTTTGACATTGAAAGGGTTGAAAATAATTACTAATTATTTTATGATTGGCATAAAGTTAATGATTCTTTTTTGCTTAGATAAAGAAAGAAAGAAACAAGATGAGAATTATTGGCTGTTATTTTTAAAATATCTAAAAAACTAAAAATATTTAGAAAAATCAAGTTTTCTTCCTGAACACATCAATAATATATGATAAACTCTTATATAAATTATTCTCATGTATTGCTTTCACCTCTTTCATTATTTATTTTATATATCAGAACCACATCAAAACCATTTTATTTAAGGTTATGTGATCAATATAAATCAGCATAAATAATAATAATAAAAAAAAACAGAAAGAATTATGATTCGGCAAAAATATGTAGTATGAATATTAAATATTGAATCAGTCAATTATCGGCAATAAAGTCCTAAATATCTATAGACATATTTATATCAATTGTGTTTATTGCATAATAGAGATCACATTACCACACCAATTAATCAGTTCGACGTCACAGAATTTTTATTGCTCTGCATTATATTGTTGGTTTGAGACTGATATTTCACAGTTTTCCCAAACCGAAAAAAAGCGAAAAAGTCCAATGCAACGATGAACTTTTTTCTGTACAAAATTTATACTTTTTTTTTATGCTCGCTCGATCCATAATTGAATAGTTTTTCATTCTAGCTTCTCATTAAATTTTCACACATACTCACTTTTTATTTTTTTTTTTTGACTTCGTTCCGTTCCCTCATCTTCTCTTGACATAGATTCAAAAACACCACAAAATATACAAATTTAAAATGAGAATAAATATTATTCAAAAAGTTGATTTAATTAAAAGGATTAACAACATATATATCTATGGCAAAAGAAGAAATAACTTAAAAATGTATGTCAAATGAGATGACTATGAATGAAAAAATATTCGATTTTGGATCAGAAAAAAAATTAAAAAGTTTTCCACGTGATAAATTCACTAAAATACACATATAAAATATACGGCACATGAATGAGAGAGATATATGATAAAAAAGTTGTGGTGAAATGACTAACAAAAACTAATAATCACTCCTTTACCTTATCTAATAAATACCTAAATGTACTATCATATTATATATATTTAAAAGTTTTTTTCAGCAAAATCGAATATATATAAAGCTCAAAGTATCTATAAAAATTATTTATTTTAAATATCTAATCTTGTATGTTTTCAAAATATATATATTTCAATCTGCAAGTTTTACTTAGTGAACGTTTAAATATATTTTAGATATTTTATATTTTTACTTGAATCTTTCAATCATAAAAAATAAACTTCTAGTTGATATTTATTACTTTTACTTATTTATTAAAATATGAATGTACATAATAATCATCAGCTTATGAAATGAATCGTATCAATTAATTAGATTTTAAAAACATATATCACCATTACAATAACATTCTCATCAATATCCGTTAAATATTGATAAAAAAATTATTATTTACCAATTGGCTAGACTACTGTTCTTAATTAACTGTAAATTGACATTTCAATCTTTTGAGCAATAATTAAATTGTATATTCAATTGTTGTGGGTATGTTTGATGAACAACAAAGACGATGACAAATCATATGCTACCAACAATATACCGAACAAAAAAAATCAATAACAATTCCATTTTCATGCTCACCGCACTCAACACCTTCAATTTATTATCGTTAAAATCAGAAAATCAATCAAAAAGAATGACGACAAATAAAAAGCTTCTACTAATTGACATTATAGTTTATCTAGCCTAAACGATCTTTCATTTTCTCACAAATACGCGGTAATATTAATAAAAACTCACAAATAATTTTCTATGACTTATATATTGACACTTGAAATTTGTTTCGCTTAGAATCAATGTACATATGGAAAATTATAGAAAATTATTCACAAAAAATGTTCATTAAAAAGTTCATTACCATTTTAATAATTTATTCACGAGCGGTGCTTCTTTACCATTATGATTGTGTCAAGTGTCTCGAAAATATTTATTTTTATGGAAAATGGAGCAAAGAAGTTTTCGTCATTCGTTCAAAGTTGAATTTCAATTTTTCATTCAAGAAAAGGTTACAACAGTATTTTGAGAGAGATTTACCCTCCTTCTTTTTCTCAAATGGAACTTAATTTACTACGGAAAAGCATTAGCATTAATAATAATAATAGCTAGGGATATACCATATTTTCTCTTTACGCAATAAAGTTTCTCTTCCTTTAATTAAAATTATTAAATTTTCTTCCTTTCATTCATTCACTCTCAACGACTCATAGAGAGCTTATAACATGCCGAAAAAAACGAGAGAATTGCGAAGAAAACAATTTCCGAATGTTTTTTTATGATTGATGATAGTAGTTCTGTTGATTGTGGTTCCATTACACGCATTTCAACTTTTTACACTCACTCTTGTGTCATTCACTGTCGTGCGCTTGTTGGTGTCAAAAAGTTGACATTATTTTACATAAAATTTTGTGTACAAAAATGACGCGACCAAACTATATTCTTTTGTTTATACACATACAACAAATAGAAAAACTATCTACAAATTTGAACTAAATTTAAATTTTTTAGGCAATCGCAGAAAAATCAATTTAAATGTCTATTGTTTTTTTAATTTTTAAACATTTTCATTTCATTTTGAATTTTTGAGGAAATTCGATTAAAATTTACCTACTTAACTAAAGAAATGAAGACAAAGTCTCTTGTTGTAAATCACAATAAATAGAAATAAGGTCAATAGAATAAATTAAAAATTTCGTACATAGTTTTCTCAAAAATTATTCGTAAGCTAACTAGTACTACAGAATGACATATTACTTCTGTTCTTTAGTGCTTCAGTGCTAAAAAAAGTTAATAAAAATCGTTACAATTTTTTTTGCGATTGCCTATTTATATTAAAAAAAAATACAAAAAATTTGTAAAACAACAGGATGTCTAAAGAGAGAAAGTAAACTTTTGGACCCTTAACGATCAATTAAATGTCTAGAGTGAAGAAAAAAATAAAAATGACTATGTTATTATAATTACTCTAAAAAACTAAAAGCAGTAGCAGCATTTAGAAATTTTTTCATCATTCTCATAATATTTATTTCATTCTGGGTAATTCCACGGAAATTACAACTATTTTCGTTCTTTAAATCGATGTTCGTTTTTAACCATGCAATTAATAGCAGGCATTGAACGCTTCAAAGATATAATTTTTTACTCAAAATAATATTCAATATTCTATTTGAAAACAAGCGAGTTTTGTTCGATTAAAACCTATTAAAAATTGAGGTTTTTTATAAATCGCTAAAATACTCACTATTTGTGACTGATATCTCAAAAAAATTAAATCACATAAAACGGTTTAGTTGGTAAATAACCAGGTAAAGACACTGGAAGATCTTTCAGGTTCTTTTTTGAGTGTTTTTACCTGGTAAATAATTATTTTTGAATAAAAACGACGTCAAAAATTTGTTTTTATTTAAATCTTTTGAAATATTACATGGACCATTTGAGAAAGGCTAAAAACAACTAAATATGTGCTAAAAAGTAAAGCAGAAAAGCGTTTTTGTTAAAAAAAATGCCGCACTTTCCGTGGAATTACTTTTGTGTCGAGTATAGAGTAAATGACGATAAATCGGGACATTTTTTTCTCAACTTTGATCAAAGTTTTCTCATTAATTGTTAAAACAATTTTAATGATCCATTTCAATTCGTGTTAAAAACAGTGTTGTTATACAGGCCTGTGTTATACAGATGACGCTTCAAAACGATCTTAGCGCCTCTACAATTTCTATAGCGGATTTTTTTGTAAATTCAAAAAGGCAACACAAGCGGCCTGTATAACAACACTGGTAAAAAATTTATTTTATCAAGTAGTGAAAAATTGCGACTTCAAAAAAACGGTTTGATCACTTCACAAACAGTGAACAGTATGAAACGTATAGAGCTCTAGAATATTTTTAAGCATTACTTTAGTTTCAATTGCATTAAGTTCTCAGTAGAATTCAAACTTGCATACATATTTTACTTGATATGCGCATATTTTTTTTCAAGTTGACTTACACAAAAATGACTTTTATTCATTGAGATTTTACTTAATTGATTTGAAATCCATCAAATTTGTATGAAAGCTAATGATTCTTTAAATTACTATGTCTCTTAATTGAAATAAATTCAATCTGAATGAATTAATGACAATTTTTTTGTAAGTCAACTTGAAATCAACTTGACAAAAAATATGCACATATCAAGTAAAATATACATGCAAGTTAATAATAAAATATTTTTCAGTATCTTATCTTATCGTTCTAGACTATATGAAAATATTTCTTTCTTAATCCAATACTTTAGTTTTGGTTTTCTCGAAATCATTTCACTGACGAAAGAGATGTTCCAATTTTATTTGCTGTGCCGAATTATTGTCATTTACTCTATCTATTTACTTGTATGATAATTTACATTCCATAGAGAACCAAATAAAAGCTTAAATCTTTCTCATTTCTCTCTGTTTTTTTTTTCATTTTACATTTATTCTATAAGTATAACCGTTGTATAAAAGTAAATTTTAGTCGTTATATTTTTCAATTTTATCATTAATTCACTCACCATTGTTGTTTCATCATATCTATTTTAACAGACCTAAGATTTATGTGAATTCACATTTCATTTTTTGGTTTATCATTTTTCCTTTCAATATTATCATTCATTTCTATTTTTAATCTTCTCATGCATATCGAGATGATTTTGCATGAATTTCTAATGAATTTTTTAAATCACATTACTTCTCTCTTAGTAATGGATGAAAATTTTAAAAAAACAGTTAATTAAACCAAACATCTTTTCTTTAACTTAATTAACCTCATCTCTTTATTTAATTACTGTGCCAGATTTTTCTTCCTCCATATTGAAGCAAAATTTTACATTAAAATATTGATTTTTCTTCTTGTGCCTCATACACGAAGTCCCACGCCTTGAAGTAAATATACATATACACACATGTTGGATAAAGTCGTTTACAACAATCACATTTATCATTTTTGTTATCATGTAAATATTCATGCAAACACATATAAAAAATATTTCTGTTTTAGCATTGTTTAAAATTGAAACAAAAATATCGAAAAAAAGAAGAGAGAAATTATTTGTTTCTAATAATTACCATTTTAAAATCCAAAAAAGATGCCACATGCAACGACATTTCCTATAACCATATTGTGGGCGATTATAAAAACATTTTTTTCTATTTTTCATCAATTTACATAAAAAGCTCGGAGGAAAAAAAGACTTTTTTGATGCTAATAAATTTGTGCGCAGTTATGATGAAGATCTTTGCCATTATCATTTCACAATATCCATTATCTATTTTGTACCATATGTTCATTATTCAAATATTTTTTTCATCTCATTTCTTTCTCTCTTTTTTGTTATAGTGAATATTCCTTCTTACTTACTTAAGTAGCACAAATTGATTGATGCTTTGAATTCCTTTATTCTTAAAATAAATATGCATATACTTTTTTCCATTCTTTCTTTCTTCCTTTCTTCCTATATTCTCCCTTTTATTTATTAACATGGAATGATATTTAGAAAATAAAATAAGGATTTAATGTTAATAATTGCTAGAATAATTTGCTTACTATATTCAATTGCATAATTTTCTACTTCTTACTCTTATGACGTTAATTGCTTTTACTTAGATTAGTTATGATGAAAAATATTTTTCCTTCTTTTGAATCATTTGTGTTTGAAATTTCATAAATATAAAAATAATTATTTTTTATAGTTTCAATTATTTCTTTTTTTTATAATTTTTATTTTCTGATGCAAATATTTAAATTCAATTTTTTTTAAAAAAAAATTAATTTTATTTTTATTCCTATCAGCAGGTATATTCATAAATTTTATTTATCATATAAATTTTTTCTTTCTTTTTCTTTTTTCTTCTCTTTTTTGGCAAATTTTCTCTTTTTTCTATTTCTTCTTTCATTCTTAAATATTCTCCTTTCTCATCAACAATAAATTTAATGAAACAATTTACAGGAAACTATTCGCGCTTAGCTTGTGAAATCCAGTTTGTTAGATCAATGGGTTATTATTTAATTCAAATTTATATTCCATCTGGATTAATTGTAATCATATCGTGGGTATCATTTTGGCTTAATCGAAATGCAACTCCGGCTCGAGTTGCTCTCGGTGTAACAACTGTATTGACAATGACAACACTTATGTCGTCCACAAATGCTGCCTTACCCAAAATATCATACGTTAAATCGATTGACGTTTATTTGGGTACATGTTTCGTCATGGTGTTTGCCAGTTTGCTCGGTAAATATTCAATCAAACATTTACTAAATATTTATATGTTTATGTGTGAGTGTGTAAGTCATTACATCGTATTGACTCAAAATTTGCCTAATAAAAGTCTTGTATGTAATGAGCTGAATTCAATAAAAACTTCAAATAACATCAAATGCTATCGTATTTAACTAATTGTCAATAATGAATATCATTTATAAAAAAATGTTTAATGTAAAACTCACTTTCTAACTTTTTTCTTTCACTCTTTTTTAATAACATGCAATCATTCGGTCAACATAAAAAACCACAAAAAAATGATTAATTATCACAGAATATGCTACGGTTGGTTACATGGCTAAGCGAATTCAAATGCGAAAACAGCGTTTTATGGCAATACAAAAAATTGCTGAGCAGAAGAAAATACAAGTGGATAATGCCCAACAGAACAATCCTCCGAGCGGTGGTGGTAGTGTAGTTGGTGGTCCACCAAGCGAGCATTCGCATTCACATGGACATAGCCACTCACATCACCCGCATGTACCAAAACAACAAATGGGCATGGGAAACCGTGGTCCACCTGGTATGTCGTTACAAGGTAATGTTGGCTCAAGAGGATGTTCTATAGTTGGCCCCTTATTTCAAGAAGTTCGCTTCAAAGTTCACGATCCAAAAGCGCACTCGAAAGGTGGTACACTTGAGAACACAATTAATGGAGGGCGTGGTGGACAACAACAACAGCAACCGCCACCACCAGCGCCTGCAGACGAAGAATCAGGTGGTGGCGGCGGAGGACCTCCACAACATTTAATTCATCCAGGGAAAGTAAGTAAAAATTTATAAAATATATGGGTGATTCTTCAAAAATATTGAATTTTTCAAACAAAGTTTACATACATTTAAACAATTTTAATCACATTCAAAAGTTTTACAAATATCAAAAATTAATTTATTTATTTCTTAAATTAACTAATAAGTAATCAATTTTTATTAAAAGCTTAAATAATTTGGTAGATTTTTTCACCACAAAAGATCAAAAATTTCTTGTACTAAAACTCAAAGTTTGTACTAAATCATTGTAACCATTTTTAGAACAGAAATTTTATTGATAAAATTTAATGTTACTGATTAAATAAAAAATATTAATAAAATATTATTTACTCATTGCAGAATATCAACACACTACTGGGAATTACTCCTTCCGATATCGATAAATATTCACGAATTGTGTTCCCCGTTTGTTTTGTATGTTTCAACTTAATGTATTGGATAATTTATTTACATGTTAGTGATGTTGTAGCCGATGATTTAGTATTACTCGGCGAAGATAAGTAGGAAAACATAGTAGGACCCATATCAGTAAATCACACTATACCCAATTACGATTATGAGACGTATACAACTTTATTATGGAAGATTGTTACAATATTTATGATTATAATTATGTATTTACACATTTACGTAAAACTAAAACAAAAAACACATTTTTCATTAATACCATTCCGTTCATTTATAACAACAAAATATTTTAATTTTTAATGCCTGCCTTTAAAAAAGAAAAAATAAAATAAAAAGAATAAGAACAATTTAGTAAATAAAAAAATTTAGCACATGAGCGGTTAATTAAATGAGAAAAAAATAATAATAAAAACTAAATGAGTAAAGAACAATTGCACAGTGTATCAACATTATTTTTGTCTTATATGTTTTGATATATTACAAGTTATCATACTTTTTTACACCATCACAACAATCGTTATCTTATTAGATACACCCGACACTCAAGTATATATAAACACGATTTTTAATAGAAAAATATATCTCAAAAGAGCCATTTAAAGTAATAATCTCTTTTTACCACAAAACGCGCTCTTTTTCACTCACATATGTTACACATGTTTACTCATTCCTTAATTCTCTCGCAATATGGCACCCATTTCTGTTGTTAATATAAAAGTATTCTCTGTAGTTTTAATCGAAAGCTTCCTCTTCTTCTTCCTAGTCATCACGATTTACATTCACACTTAAAGAGAATCGCTTTCAATTCCATTTTGATAATTACTTCATGCTTCCGAACATAAATGCCAAATTAAAAACGTGAATCTTAATGTAATTGTAAGTTCCGATACACACAAAAACACTCAACGACGAGCATTGAATAAATTTGTTCCTCTTACTGGTGCGATATATTCTTACTTCTCCTAATCAGTTTCAATTATATCATATATTATAAACTATTTACTCTATATATTTTGAAAATCATTTCCATCCATTCTGTAATTAGATGATGAAAATAATATTGAAATTAATTTTTTTTATAGCTTAAAAGTTTATCCATCACTCTATCTTTGTTATTTGTTACGTTATGTCAAACAGAAAAAATAAATTTATTTGAAAAGTTTATCTTAAAGTATATACATATTGTCACATGATCTATTTTTAAATTTAAAATTCTTTCTCTTTTCTCTCCACCTAATTCAACAACGAATCATTTCAATGGTAAGAAAGTTATTGTTTTATACAAGTTTTTGTCATGCACAGCTTCAAAAGCTATTCACACATGTATGATATATAAATAATTTTTTCTTTGGCTCTTGTTCTATTTATAATGATAAAAAAGTTAAACTCATCATTGTATGATGATAATTAAATTCCAACACTTTCCTACCTTTTATCCAATGATGCGAGTAATTTTATTTACCCCATTCGAGGCCATTTGTTTAGAAAAATAAAATGAAATCTTTCAACCATAATGGAGAGATAATTAGAAAAAATTGTTTATGACGTCAAAGACGTAGATAAATTTTATAGGAAAATTCTATTACACACTTCACAATTTACACATAAGATAACAACACACAAAGAAAACTATTTATTTTAAAATTGAAAAATTGTAATCATTTTGTTAAATAAATTTTTCTTGATGCTTTTTACTTGTTCAACGTTTTTTAAATTATTTTCCCAAATAGATTCTAATAAGAAATAAAAAGTTCTTATTTCCTTTCTCATAATCTCTTTAACTTTATTATCTATTAACCCGTAACAAAAATTTTTTATTTAAAAGCATTAAAATAATATACAAAGCATGTGATAGAAAAAAATAAAAATTAAATAAAGAATTAATACAAATTAAAAAAGAAAAGCATTTAGTAAAATCGCCAGTGAATTTTAAAATATAAAAAAGAAAAACTATAAATAAAAAGAGGAATATCAAAAAAGATGATGATGGAGTTATAATAACTAAGTAAGAGAAAAAAATTATTCTAAAATTTAAAATGAAAATATAACGAAAAAATAAGAAAAATAAATTTTTAAATAAAGAAAAATATTAATCAATAATGATGATGGATAAAGATTATTATAACATATACATGGATATATTTTTCATTGATTTTTCTTCCTTAAAATTTTGCTTTATTCACTTGACACACACATATTTTTCATAATTTAATTTTTATGTTATATTTTTTAACATTACATTACAAAATTACACAGAAAGCATAAGAGTGTGTTGATATTTTTAATGGGTCTCAGAAGAGATTTATTGTGGATTTATATTGCCACACAAAAACATTCACTCACATATAAAGAAATTCACATTCACTCACCAAACAGAGAAAATAATCTAAAGATTAAAGCACAAGAGAGTTGTTAAAATGTCATAAATTATGCATTAAGAGAATCAAGAACGAAATGAAAGATGATGAATCAAATTATAACGCAGTGCAAAAGAATCATTACAATGCAAATCATTTAGGTTTGATAAATTGAAATATACTTATTAAAAAAAACCAATAAAGAGGCAGAAATGTAAATATTATAAGATAATGAAATAATTTTAAATTAGTAGAAATCGAAAGTTTATAAAAAATATAAGTAAAAAAATCGAGTCTTGAGCACAATATAAGGCAACAAATTTAAAATCAGTTAAATTAACCGTCAATGACGTGTTAAAAGCGCATTTTCCGTAATTTATAGCAAAATTCATTTGATAATATTTACAATATTTTTGGTTCAAAAATTCATGGAAAAGTTCAGAAAAAATAATTTCTGTCATTCTGAACTAAGTTTACATATGTGTAGTCTATGCATACCTAAGTTTACCTTAGATGATTTTGAATAAACAAATTTCTGACATAATTTTTGTGATGCTCACATAATTTTGTTAAAATAAGAATAATACTCATGTATTCTTATGAATGCAATAAGATTCCATGTAAACGAGTTTTTAAACGGTAACTCGAAAAAGAAAAGCAGTTTCAGTGAAAAGTTCCGTTACACAGTTCTCAATCAAAACCAATTGATTAATACAAAAAAATTGAAGAAAACCCGTTTCTAAAAAGACTAGTTACGGATCAGACAGACAATAGTGCTTTTCTTTCTAATATGATGGAAAACGCACTTAAAAAGTGAGAGGAATTTTATGTAATTTAAGTTAATTAAATTATTTAACAAACTTGATTCGATAATGATTCTTCCAAAAAAACTAGAAATGAGAAAATTGTTGCAATAAAAATAAAAAGAAAATTTTTGGCACATCTTGTTCTTTCAACCAATAAATTGCAAACAAGAATTTTTCTCTCGAAAATTATTTAAAAGTATAAATGAATATTGGGCAATAACATTGCCTAATACGTAAAATATACATAAAACACACACAATGCTACAATTTATATAGCTCAATTATACTCTATACTTTACATTCATTTTCTGATTTCATCACGAGTCTAGGAAATAAATTTCTCTGTTATCACTACGAGGCAGAAATCACGCATAATTAATTAATTTATTTCACCTATACAATGCAAAATACCCATGTTCTTCCACACGAGATTTTAAAATTAATTTTAGAAGAAACAACAGGAACTACTCGAGAAAAAGTCATTCATTAAACTTTTCCTTCATTTCTCAAAATGAATTGATTTCAATTTTCAAAAAAGTTCCTCTCAACAGCAGCAGCAACATTCATTTAGTAGTTTCTTTTCAAACTAATTAAATTTTTTCCTCAATACCGATATTTTCTTTTGTTCTTTGAACTTAAGCTCTCACATTGACGCACACACGAATTGTGTGAAAATTTTGAGATTTTAAACATTTTGTATTTTGAATTTTGACTTTCAAATAAATTTTTTATTACTTTTAAAATTTATCAATTTTTATCTATCTCTCTCAATAAATATAATGAAACGAAACAAAAAAATTTCGGCTGTGATAAAAAATTTAATTTTTTTTTATTTTTGTTATAAAAAATCTATGATATAAAAGATAGGTAAAATTCTTTTTCCCTTGTACAAAAGGTAATAAAAATATTCCTTACCTTTTAGCTTTGTAATTTTTGAATTGTAGAAAAATTGAAATGTTTCAAATGCAAAACACATATGACAACTTTGGAAAAAAGCAATAAATGAGTTTGAGAAATGAAAAAATTACACACAATGAACAATCTAATCGAATTTAAAGAAAAAATAATAATTAGTTTTACTTAATAAGATTTTTTCAAAAAGCAAAATGTTTTCAATCTTTAAAATTTATTCAATTTAAATTGGCACACATACAAAAACTTTTAATACATTCATGTTGATATTGAAAAAAGATTGAGAAGAATGCAAAAATCAATAAATAAAGGCACGCATTTATGATACTTTTTCCTTTTCTTTTATTCACTAGTTCCCTCATTTTAATGTTAATTTACGATCAAGGATTAATTTGCCCCTATCAACATCTTTCTAATTTTCTCTCATATACAAATTACATTTTATTACCACATTTAGTTCCTTACCACTAACAAAAAACAGCTCTCAAAAACACACAAACAATTTATATAATAAAGTAAAAAAATATCCACAATTCATGTGGAGCGTATTAAGAAAAAAACGAATGAAACGATTATATATTATGCATAATGCATACGGTAAATTCTAAAAATGTATGTAATTTAGAATTTTTTAGAATTTAGAAATATAAACACAATAGCGATGTCAAAAAAAGCTCAAGAATAGTAAAGCAAATGGAAATGCAAAAAAGCTTAACTAACTAAGTCTATAATGTAACATATTATTGGAATATCCAAACCAAAAAAAGAAAATCTTATGCAGATAGCGATTATTAAATTATTTTTTGATTTTCATCAGAAAATAATTTAAGAGTCGTGCAAAGAATTCAAATTTTTTGATATCAAAATAAAATTTTATTTCATTTTCGGAAAGACTCAAACAACAACTTTTATAGCCAGACAAACGCGTACTGTAAAAACAAATTGATTTCTTCACAATTATTTTGCTCCTTTTTCTCTTTATACACAAATCACAAAAGAGTAAAAAATTTTCACAACAAACACACATAGGTTTTAATTGAATGAAAAATAATTCCGCAATTAATAATTCTTAAAAAGATAAAATGAAGAGAATAGAACTAGTTGATTACATATTTATACAAGAAAATGAATTATAAGTTGAGAGATGACATTTATATGTATATAGTTTTTACAATTCAACATTTTATTCCTGCAATGAATGAAGTAAAAGTGTGGAAGTGGAGTTGAAAATTTACTAAAACACAGCATTTGCGTTAAAACTACACTTTAATTTTTTTTATTGCACATACATATTTATAAGGAGAAGATAATTATCCAAAATTATTGTAAAAAATTACGTAAAATCAATCGAATGAAAAATATAACATTTAGTAGAAATGTGAATGGACTTACTTTGCATAATTTTATGATATATGAAGATTTCTGCATCAATATTTTTTTCTTCATTTTAATTAGCTTAATTTACTTGCCTTTCAATACTATTCAGTTTTTATTGTCGCCATTACTATTTAATAGGGTTCGGAATTGCATGCATAATTTACTTGATATGCACATATTTTTTGTCAAGTTGATTTCAAGTTGACTTACAAAAAAATGTCTTTTAATCATTCAGATTGTATTTAATTCATTTGAAATCCATCAAATTTATATTAAAGCTAATGATTCTTTAATTTACTATGTATTTCAAATGAATTAAATACAATCTGAATGAATAAAAAACATTTATGTGTAAGTCAAGTTGAAATCAACTTGACAAAAAATATCCGCATATCAAGTAAAATATGCATGCAAGTCCAAACCGTACTATATAAATATTCATTTTGTCGTTTCAAAATAATACATATTGAAAATATAAATCCATTTTATGCATTTCTCTCACCATAATTTTTCTGCACTTAACAAAATGAATTTTAATATAAAATAAAAAAAATTAACATACATAAATAACAGAATATTAAATAAAAAACTGTAGAAGTCTTCGATATTTTATAAAATTAGCCAAGTATGTCCTACTTAATTGTGAATATTATGAATATTTAAAAAAAATAAAAAGAGAAATGTTTCGATTTTCACGAAAATGAAATAAAGAGGCGAAGAAGAGGAATGGCGAAAAAACTCACTTAATTATTAATTTGAGATAAAAAAACACTAAGAAAAAAGACTAATTAATAGAGAAAGAAATTAGAACAAAAAGAGCATCTAAAATTGAAATATATTATGTATAGAATATATATGATGAATATTAAATTGAGGTTCTATATATTTTTAGGTTTAAAGTACATCAAAAAAATTTTGAGTTTAACATTTTAGAAACGATTATTATGTAAACGACAAAATGAGAAAAAATAAATGAACAATTCAGAAAAATTATAAGAAAAAATTAAATCATCCCTTCGTAGTTTTATTTTACATTCTATTTACAGAGCTGTAAAAAATCATTTGAATAAGAAAACATCAAAAATTTTATAGTTCTTGGTTTCACAATTTATTGCATAAGTTATTAGAAGTAATGAAACAAATAAATAAAAATTATTATTAAATAAAAGATATTAAACTACGATATATCAAACAATCTGCAACATTATGTATATATTCATGATAATAATAATATTGATGCTAACAGAATCAAATGACCAATTGCAAGTAAGTAAATGGAAAGAGTTTGAGTAAATGTAATTCCAATAGATCTATTCCACTTTAAATATAGTTTTTTATTTATGTTAGTATATGCCGACCTAATCTATATCAAACTTGCTAGTGCTTTATCCAATATTTATTTTATGATTTAATATTCCCTTTTATTAACTTAAACTTATATATTTTTTCGCATTATTTTAATGATTATGATTTTCATTTGATTACCACGAATGAATGAATTCTGACTATATGCTTTTTCTTTATTTATTACGGTGATAATACCACAAAAAAATTTTTAATTTTATCTAAAATTTGAAGCGCATAAGTTTGTTGTTTTAGTATTTTTTGTTAAAAGGAAAAACGAAAATGGTACCATTTATCTAATATTGATAAACATTACTAGAAAGACTTTTAGGTAAATTTAACAAAAATTATTTTTGCTCGTTTTTGTAATTGCAGTTTTTTATGTTGATGAAACTTAAACTAAATCTCACTAAACCATTTCGTCAAATTTTAATTGCAATGGATTACAATCGATTGTACAGATAGGCAATCACAAAAAATCGGAAAATTTTGCTGTTGTAACTCAGTTTAATCGAAAAGTTTTAAATTTTTTTACTTTTTTAACAATAAACTATTATTTTTTATCTTTCGATCTAAAGGCTAAATTTGAGGAAAAAAATTGAAAAACACAATTCAAGAATGTGTTCACTCAAAAAAGAGCAAAAAAGCAAATTTTTGTAGTAAATTGAGATTTTTTCGTTGATTTTTATCAAATTTCTGGCTTTTAAACTGCTGATTTCAAATAAATAAATTTATAGCAACTTTATTTAAAGTAAACAATCTAAAAAACGTAATAAACCTTGAAATGACGAACAAAATTTTTTTGCGATTGCCCAGATACATAATTAATTACTTTATCAATGAGTGATTTTTTACTATACTGACAATATATTGTACCTAATAAGAATTGAAATAGCAACTTTGTGAACAGATTTTTGGATTTTTGAATTCGATTTGAAAGCAGGACACACTATCTGCTTATATGAGTAGTAATAACGACTTATTTTTCTCATATGTATTGTATGTAAATGAAGCTAGCTTTCTCAACTATTAGTTGAGTCATTCATAGAAACTACTTTTAATATTATGCATTCGATTCTTTTAAAGATTGTAATCGTTCTAATTGTTGTGAATCGAGTTCCTCTGGGATTGATGCACGTCCACCAACTAATTGTTTTGGTACTTCTGATGGAGAGTCTTTTTTATCTTTTGGCGATTCACTGATTTGTTCTACTGTCTGTGATGCAAAAGCATCTTCAAAATTTGCTTCAAAGTTAGCTTCGAAATTTGCCTCAAAATTATCGCCACCAAACCCATCATCCTCACACTGTTCTTTGACTTCTACTTGCTTCTCTTTTTCACTCGTTTCTTGTTTGCTTTCATTCACTCTTGACTTCTCTTCAGCTTCCTGCTGCTCATCGCAACTTACTTCGGGAAACTTCTTTTCTTCCTCGACCATGGGAGTTGCGCAAGTTACTATAATTTGGGCTATACTTAAATTAGGTTGAGTTTCTTTTTGCGATTTACCTTGGCCATTGTCATCGCCTCCACCATTTTCCTTTATTTTGTAATAGCATTTATAAAAAAAAATTCAGATATTAGTTTAATGAAAATTATTTAAATAGAGGATAGCAAAAATTGTGATGTGATAATAAATTTCAATTTCGTTATTATATAAGAACAAGTTATCAAAAATGCAAGGTGACAGTTACGACCTATAAAAAATAGGAAGTGGAAAGAATTGTGCAGGTGAAATTTTATAGCAAATTTTCTTCCTGAGCACATGGCAATTATAACAATATATCTATACCTCTTTTCCCTCATCTACAACATTTACTATACATATGGCAGCATAAGAGTAGAGTAGTAAAAATTGATTAGAGAATGCCTATGGTTAAATGAGATTGCATTAATTACCTGATGGTGGTTGAAATTGAACAGATTGTTTTGTTGTTGGCTGCGATAAATCAATATCTAATTTTTTATCAATTGATTGTGGCTGCTGCTGTTCAAAACTTGAACTGATGTTCTCTTGCGAAAGCAGATGTGGTGGAACTGCAGGAGGTAAACCTAGGCCAGCAGGTAATTGAAAATTATCTTCATCTTCTTCCTCTTCTTCTTCAGGTTCCGTTAAAGGCTCGCCATTTTCATCGCATTCATCAACAACCAAACTTGGGAAATTTCCTATTTTTCCGTCCAATTCACCTTCCCACCTACATAAAAATATTTTGTTATAAATATAAAGAAAGAAAACCAAGAAATAATAGAATATTTCAATCGGCTATACTTATACAATCTAGGAAGATCAATGAAATTGGAAATTCATCGAAATAAAAGTTAAATATTAGTTTTGTGTTTAGTTATTTCAAAGGTTTTTCAAAAGTAGAGCCAAATTGACTTGATTAAAATATTCAAATATTTCTTGAAAAAAAACTTTTCCAGAGCCTTTTCGTACCATCCATCGTCAACTCCATGAGGTTCTTTTGTTATGAGTTTAATTATCTAATAGGAAATTGAGATATATAATATTTTTCGAATATTATTGTTAAGATGTCAACAGCTTACTTGTCCTTCTTCGAATGTCAGTTCGTCTTCGGCAGTCGCATCATAGTCATACAATGCAATGCAATATAATTGATCTGATTTCTTTTTGACTGGTGCTGAAATAACTGATACTTGATCAGGTGATTGAACTGAGTCGGGAAGAACTTCTTGGTCCTCTTGATCGACTGTATAATCGACGGATGAAAATGAAATTTGTGCGGCCATCTGAGTTTGTTGTTCGTTATTCGGAATATCACGTTCAACGTCCAAATAATTGTGCGGCACGAAACCTTCTTCACCACGATAATTTCTTGCACGTAGCCATCCATCACCTTGACAAAAAATACGTAAAGCGCCTTTTAAGATATGATATGAATATTATTTGTTTACCATCTCCTTCGCCAACAACTTCCAGTTGCTCATTCTCAACTATAGTTAACTCATCTGGATTTTGTGCCTAAAGCATACATATAAATAATGATTTAAATTTTTGTTGGCATAAGTGTATATTTTACTTACAGTATATGAATAGAGTGCAGTGCACTTATATGTTTGTAAACCGCTCGTTGTAGAATTCGAAGCTGGCACTGATGATGCTGTTGGTTGTTGTTGCTCTTCTTTTTCATTTCCCCAATCGACAGTCGTTGGGTCTATATATATATATATAAATAGTTCTTAAATTGTTTATGAAAAAAGTATTTTTTTCTTTTAAATTTTACCTTCCCATGATGAAAATGATTCTGCCTGCTGCTGTTGTTGTTGTGATTGAGTTTGTTGTGGGTATGATTTCTCATCTTCATCATCCTCAAACTCACTCGACTCATGAAATGATTCACGATAGGTATCCCGTTTATCTTCGACAGACTTTGATGGTGCGACTGTTGCAAATGTTTGTTTCTGTTTGGTGTCAACTTCTGCATTATCACTATCATAAAACGAATCGGAACTTGGATTCTCTCCCTCGCGGGATGCATCAGTTCGCAATGATGCATCACTTGATGATCTTGGAATTTCTTGAACACTCAATGTTTCTGCTTCTTGAATCCATTCTTCTACAGAAATTCCACCTTGTTTAAGTGCTTCTAATCTTGCTTCAGCCTTCAATTTTGCAACTTCTGATTTACGAATTTGTTCGGCTAACTCTTCTATTTTTGTATCAAGGTCCGGTCCATTTTGGTCATTTGGATCAATACGATGTCCTGCATCTCTGAGATTTTGATAAGCTGCTAAACGTCGATTATTTTCTCGAATCGAGTGATTCTCTCTTGCAACTCTACCAGCCCATCTTTTACCTTCATGGTTTAGTGTTTGCAAAACTGTCTCATGGTCTGCAGTGACTTTTCGAACTGGATCGTTGTCACAAGGTTCAAATTCATACTGAATGTGTTGTTTGAGCACTGGATAATACAAATAAGTGCATTGTAAGTTGTATTCACGTGTTAATTGATTAGCTTGATCGCGAATTTTGCCAAATGAATTTTGCGTTGCGGAGCATGTGAGTAATTCAGTACGTCCGATAAGTGCTAAAAAGTCAGCAATACGATCATAGACATTGTATTCCATTGTTTGCATAGTGAGCTGTAAGTCTGTAGTAAAATAACGATTCTGATGGGCATTCGCAGAAGCAAGACTGAGAATGTAATCATTACGAGCCCCCGTTGATTTTTCTTCAAGTTGTTCTTTTCGTGATGTTACTCGTGCACTATTCTTTTGTAATGACGTAATTGATTGGAAAAAACTACCTTTCTTCTTCTTCAATTTCTCTTCAATGTCACGAGCTTTATCACGAACATCATGAGCGCAATGCTCCTCATCGAAATAGGATTTTTTATTTTTGTCAACATCTTGCACCGATTGCTGCAGTTCACGTTGAATATTGGCAAGATTCTCTACACAGCGCTTACTAATTGCCAATTTATATGCTCGCAATATCTTTGCCTCATCTGCAATTTGCTGCTGAAATACTTCAACAGCAGCTAAACGAGCTCTTGCTAATTTTTCATTCTCTTCTAGTACAGTTGTCCACACACTCCACATATTCCTTTATTTAATGTATACAAAATAAATGAACTCAAGTTAACAAGATGATATGTAACATAAAAATCGATAAAAATTTTTGCATAATTTATAAATTAATTTTCCTTTGTTAAGCAAAAGCCATGAAACTTTTAATTAATTGCATAAACCTTTCAGTTGAAATAGCAATTTAGCTTGATTAATCAAAACTTATGAGTGAAAAATTAATCATTTCAAAAACAGACATTTTGTATCATTTGAAATAATTTTTCATTGACTTTTAGAAATATTTTTCACGTGAAAATTAAAGTCAAAAATTCACTAACCATTTTTCTTCCGCTCCATCCATTTTGATTTCAGGAATATTAGGAGTTTTCTTATTAAGATACGATGATGAGACTTTTAAAAGAGCTTCGCTGTATTGTTTTTCGATTGCCGATCGCTTAATAACGAAAGTTCTTACATCTTCTAATAAATCACACTCATGTTGATTCTTAAGTTGTAACTTAGCAAGTTGCTCGGTATGAAGATTTTTGAGAAACTTTGTGTAGTTTCCCTAAAATAAATGATATAAAGAAAATTATTTAAAATAAATGAACACATTATTATTGCTCATTATATACTTTTCTAGGTGGTTGCTGCATTTTTTTTCCGCTTATTGCTGAGTTATAATTATTTTTATCAATACTCAATTTTTATTCCAATGATTGGTTAAAGGCGATGAAATAATAAGATTTATTATTAATACTTTAGGTTTTCAAGCACTTTTTATTAGAAAACTTATATCTAGAACACTCAACTGTCTTTTCACTTAATTTCTACGAATCATTTTCATTTTATCTTATTCCTAATTTTCATCAACTTTTTCTGCTTATGTCCCTGAAAATAACAATATAAAAAATAAATTATTATATTAATGCGATCCCTTTTTGTGTTTTAAATAATTCGAGAAGAAATTCACGTTTGAATAAATTTTCATACGCCTCTAGAACTGCTAAGGGAAATTTTTCTTTTTTCAATCTCTTTTGATATCGATTGTCTACAACATTCATTTTTTTCCTTTCCTTACTTTCTTGTTTCATATTGAGTGGGTTGTTTTTACTCATGTACTACACAAAAATATTCAATTTTTGGAAAGTATTCGCTCTCTCTCTTGAGAACAGAGAGAATGGAGCCGGTTATGAAAAAAACTTTATTTTCAGATATCCTTTTTCGCGCCACAATTAAGGATATAAAAAAGCACATGTATTTTGTTTTCTTCTCTCCTAATTGGAAATTCCTCGTGGTTTATGGAAATTGTTCTCTTTTTTATTGGATCTTGCGCACATGCGGATAATGTGAAAATTTTTCTTTTCTGTCAAATTCAAAATTTTGATTTGAGATTTACAAACATAACAAGCAATATTCACTTGACCCTTACTTTACACGTACAAAGAGATGTATGAAAAATTTCTTAAAATAAATTTTTAAGTGAATTTCAACCAAATTCTTAAAACAATTCAAAATAAATTAAGAAACTCGTTTTTCACTTCTTATCAAAATTGATTCCTATATAAGAATTTCCAATCAAATGATCCTTCCAAATTTCTTGCTTCTCTTTCTCTTCCGAATTGTGTATTTTTTTTTTTAAGATTGGAAAACTAAACTCAACTTGCATGTGATGACTATTTATTGAGACTAAATCGAAAATTTTATACTATTTCTCTTATCAAACTGATAAGATTTGTTTACTCTCAATTACTCTGTAATAATAGATAAATGAATAAATTTTATGTCAAGTGTTTAGTTTTATTTTCAGTATGAGTGTGATTTTATTTTATCCCAAAAAAGAAATATTATAGTATTAAAAGCATGTATGAATGCATATATATAATTAGCGTACAGTCACACTTGCGGGTGTCATTGCTGGTTTTTCATCTACTGATGGAGCAAAAAATACACGTCTTTCAATACCATCTTTTGTAATTATTCCAACACGACAGACACCACCTGAACTGCCATCATGAAACATTGCATGAAATACAGCCTTCTTTACAAATTCAACACATTCTTCCTTCTCCATTTGCTCTTTATAATTCTCGCGAACAAAACCATAAATGAATGAACTTCCAGATCCTCCAATAGTACAACTTTGTCTGATTAACATGCCACCTAATGGAACTGAATAGACTTGACCACCATTTACATCATCATATCCGGCAACAATTATTCCAGCAGTGATTGTATCACGATAGTTATAGCAAAATTTACGGAATTCTGCTGCAACTTCTGATACGAGTGCATCTCGATTATTTTGATTCTCAAAAAAATATGTTGAATAAGAGACTATATCAGCAATAGCCTGAGTATCAGCAGCTGATCCACTTCGACAACAATAAATTTTATCAGTAATTCGTGTCAATTTGTCAGTCACACGATTTGCTACATAACTACCAGTCGATGTTCGTGAATCTGCGCCAATTATAACTCCTCCATTGAACTCAACAGCCATAATTGTTGTCTAAAATGAAAATTGAAATTTTTTGTTTATAGCAGCATTACGAAGCAAAATTTTTATTTGTAACCTTATGTTGAAATTTTTATGAAATTTGACAAATACTTACTCCAGTTGAGACTGGATGATCGAGGAAATCGCATCCTAAATGAGCATCCATTTTTTAAATATTTTTGAATGTTTAATTTTTAAGAGAATTTTAATAAAAACTTGCTTTCAGTTTTTTGCGACAAAAACAAAGTTGTGAAATTAAAGAGGTAATTTTTTTATATTCGAAACCTCTGCCTACTTTTGTTTCATTTTCAAGTTTTTCAATTTAAGCATTCACGAGAAAAGAAAAGTATAAAAAGGCTTCAATTCTTTTTAACATTTAGTAAGTGATACATCTATTTCATAAATATCTGAAAGATTTACAAATTTAAATAATAGTTTAAAATTATTGTGTATTTCTTTTTAGTTGCGTGAATTTGTGAAAATTAATAAGTTTTATTTTACAAGAAATAGAAATTAAGAAGGTTAACGGACAAAATGATTGAAGATTTAGCAAACTTGTCAAATGATGAAATTAGAATTCGGCTCGTCGAATACGGCTTCCAAAATTTGCCGGTTACACAAACTACACGTAAAGTTCTCGTGAAGAAACTCGCTAACGCTATGGAAGCACAAAAAACTAAAAATCGCCGGGAAACTGTTGCAGTTATGAAGGCCAGCGATGACGAGGATTTCGAAGAAACTAATAAAAAGCGAGAAAAAACACCAAATCGACGTGCAACTCTTGCGGTAGTAGAGAAAGCCAAGAAAGTTCCCGCTACTTCTTCATCAAATGGTAGCAATTCTCGTGCTGAAACTCCAAGTAAAACAACATCAAGAAGATCATCTCGCGCCACTCCTCAAAAAATTGTTACATCAAGTGTTGTACAAGAAGATTCAGATGATAATGATGTTATCATTATACGTCGTTCGAAAACTCCAACTATAACTAAAAGTGAAACTGTTCGTACAAGCTATAAAAGCACTATTGAAAAAGTGCCTGAAAAAGTTATCGAAATAGAGGATGAAATAGAATTGCCTCGTACACAACAAACAGCTAGCACTCGACGCAGGACTTTTGCTGCACCTGAAATAATTGATAAACCGATAAGAACAGCAACACCAACAAAATTAAGCACTCGCAATACTTTAACAACATCATTTAATCCATCAGGAAATTATGATTTTAATAAAACAACAGTTGTAACTTATAAAGATGATGATGATGATGATGAAGATGATATTTATAAGCTTGAAAATACTCCATATTTGTCCAATTTCGCTAAACGTTTGAGCACACTAAAGGCAGAGCCTATTGATAGTGGGATTGAAAAATATAAGAGTCTTCGCAATGAAGATAATTACAGCAGCAACAAGTATGAATCAACAAACTACAGATATACCACCAACACTTATAGCAAACCGGAGTTACAACAACATCATCAACAATTATATCAAAAAGGAGGATTTGTTAATCAGATGGCAAAAGATTATAATAAGCTTGATCGAAAGTACAGCGTACGAAAATATGTTTACATTGCTTTATTGATAATGCTTGTAATAGCAATTTATGTCATATTATTTGTCTAAAATTCTTTATTCTTTATTTTCTTTACGCACGTTATTTTAATGTATTGTATTTTGCAAAACTGTTTTTAATGTTAACAATCAATAACGATCAATCTTTAATCATATTTTTATTAAAATTAAATTGTATGGAAATAATGGTTCTGTTTCAATTTTATGAAAATAAAGTTAAATTTTAATAGAAAATGAAATTGTCTTTTAAATCATTTTTCAACGACTTTATTAGAGTTTAAATTTTAAAATAAAAAAAAACTGAGGATGAAGCTACTGTTATGAACACATCAAATTTTTAAGTTCTTTAATTATAATAAAAACTTTTTATTTGATAAATAAATTACCTTTTTTATAGTGACTATTTAAATAAATCAATTTAATATAATGCAATTAGAATGTGAAGAAGTAAGTAAGTTAATGTGAGCGATATTCATCAACAATTGACTCAACCCTATTCACAAAATTTTTCTACATCCAAAAATTAAGAAATAAAAAAAATTGAAGAAAAAAATTTGCATCAGAACAAGAATACAAACAGAAAAAAGCAAAAAACTGCCATCAGTGTGGTTTCTGACACAATAAATTATCTAATCCAATTGTCAATAGACAATGGATGGTGCAGAAAACTTTGAAAATAGTAGTGAAGACTGTAAAATAATGAAAAGTGAAAATAATGAAATATCTGTAAGATATCGAATGTATTTTAGTTGATAAAATCATTTATTGAGTAATAGTTTGTACCTTACACCATTAGTGTCAACTTTCAGAAGTTAATTTTGGGTGCAAGCAGAAAATTATGCATGAAACTGGATTTTCAAGCGAAAATTTTTTTCTACATTCTCCGTCTCACTTTTGTTTATTTCGATCATTTCTCTATTTGCAGTAGTCACTTGCATTTAAAATCAATTCCTGAAATAAATCTAATATTAATGTATGAATTTTAATTGCAGAACTCAACTTTAACAGCACGTATTGTAACTAGTACTGATAACGGCAGTCATCAATGGTAAGCATCATTTCTCCTCCCTTCTCTCTTCTCCTCATTTGTCTCATGCTTCATTTCAATATAATATTTTTAATTTACAAATTCGTTTTCAGGAAAATTGTTAATGTTCCAGTAACACTACCAATCACTACTTCAATGATCACAGGCGATCAAATGCAGCATATAATGAAGCCAATGCTTTGTTTAGATAATAATGGATTTCTATCCAGTAATGTAATTTCATCAGGAAATGATGGAAATTCAACAGATCTAAAAGCCATAGTCATCCAGCAACCAACAGCAGAACAAATAGCCGCCGATGTGCAACAACAATTACAACAAGTTGAACAGCAAGTTAATAGTCAAAATCATCAAAATAACACAACATCTAACAGTAATAACAACAACACAAATCACTCATCTTCAGGATCCAATTGGGCAGAACAGCCAATGAGCTTAGATATATTACCGATTCGATGTAAAACAACGACTGCAGAATTATATAAAACGCGCCTTGGTTCTGGTGGAAGAGGCCGCTGTATAAAACATAAAGATAATTGGTATACGCCAAGTGAATTTGAGAATTTATGTGGCCGTGGATCAAGTAAGGACTGGAAACGATCTATTCGCTATGGTGGTCGAAGCTTACAAGCGCTTATCGATGAAGGTATATTGACCCCTCATGCAACCAGCTGTACATGTTCAGCATGCTGTGATGACGACGCAAGTAAGTTACATTTTCCCAAATCTATTAATAGAATCCTTCTCATCTCCATTAAAGTGAGAAATAGACTAAGGTAAGCATAGGGAAAAAGAGAGAGAGAGAACATTGTAGGATCCATGCATTGAATAGGCATGATGCGCTTTAAAAATAGATCAATTTTTTATCTGTTTTTGGTTTTCTTCGATTCATGTAAAAATATTGCTTTTATAGAAAAAGAATGTTGTATACTTTAACTTTAATTTACTTTGATCTTTCGATGCATTTAAAATAATTTAATTATGTCTTTATCTTTATTAATCAAGCGGCATCTGGTCCAGTGCGTTTATTCACACCATACAAACGTAGAAGAAAAGCACAGCAAGATTTACAGGATAACAACACTAGTGGAAATGGACAAACGATAACAGCAACAGCAGCAGCAAATACTGTAACTATCACGACGCCCGTCGTAACAACTAACAATGCGTGCAGTACGATAAATAATAACACAAGTATCATCAATAAATATGAAAACACAACCACTCAACAACTTCACATTCAAACAACACCTATCCAGAACAATAATAACAATACAGTCACCATAAACGCTAATAATGGGATTAAAAAGAAGCGTTTTAGTTTAAATATCGTCAATGTAAAACCAAGCGGCGCAGAAAGTTCGGACGATATTGAATCTGAAAATATTACGTTTACACCAGCAGTTACAGCACATACCCAAGCAGTGAAAGAAGAAACTGTTACGCCATGGCAAACTGTAACGGAGGCTATACAAGAAATTCCTGCGGATTATGTGGACCAAACATGTAAGTTATGAGAATTTCTCATAAAAAAATCATTTTCAATATTTTTAATTCATGTTTTTAGTACTGTCAGAATTTAACGTGCCATTTGAACGTATGCGCAACATCCAAAAACAATTAAATCAGTTAAATACCGATTTAAAACGATGCATGGATGAATGTAAAGAAATTTATCTGAAACACATGGAACGTCTTCAGCGAGAGCGAGACACGGCACTGTTAGCAGCTAGTCAAATTGAAGATCCAAATAATATCAATGCTCAGTTGCCACCAGGTGTTGAAATATCAAATAAAAAGGTAAAAATACATAAGAAAAATTAAATGACTCATTCATCAATTATTATTATTTTAGTGCGCTAATTGTAATCGAGATGCAATGGCCGAATGCTCCTTATGTCGAAGAACACCGTATTGCTCAACTTTTTGTCAGCGCAAGGACTGGATTACTCATCAAAATGAATGCATTAGAAACAACGAACCAACGCAGCAAATAATGTTAATAGTAGATCCTGAATGAAATTCAGTTGTAAGGTGAGCATTAAAATTATTTCAAATGTATGTTAATCAAACTAATAATAAATTAAATATTTTTCAGCAAACCAATATTAAAAACCATCATTTTCAAATAGAAAACTTCCTTAATAATAAATTTGAAAACAAAAATTTCATTATCAACTAGTATACCATGTCATCAATCATCTAATTGTTAAGATGTAACAAATATGGTATTGTATTTTTTCTATAAACATAAAACATCTCAAAATATTTGCATTGGGACTTAGTTAGTTTCATACATCACATTTTTGTTATTCAGAGGTAATAAGAGAAAATAACTTCATCATCAAAAGTACAAGGTTTATAAATTTTATTATTTTTAGGCAAAAATAATTAGCATGAAAAATATACATAATGAAGTCATCCATAGATTTTTTGTTTCATAAATTGTTTTATGATGCCTAAAAAATTCATTTCATTTTTTGACTTATTAATTTATCTCATTATTACACATAATTATTCTTATTATTATTGATATATGTAACTTTTAAATATTTCCAAATGATGAGAAACAAAAAAATTGAAATGTTGGTTTGCTACCAGCAAAAAAAGCTAATATACGCTAATGATTACACTGCTTAATATGACTGGATAAAAGCGCGCGTGTGAGTAAAAATAAAGTAATTAGTGAGCTCTAAAATTGCATTATATCATTGATCTACTTAAAAAAATTCATTTGGCCATTTGTCCTTCAATGTTGAAGGCACGTTCACTTCCATCCTCTCCCTTCAATTTCTTTTAAGAAAATGATTAATATTAATCATTTACATAAGTGAATTTTTAAAAAAAATTATGAAAAAAATGAATAAATAAAAATATCTAATTTTTTTAGGTTTTAAATTCGATGATAAATAATATGAGATGAAAATAATTGGTTTCATTGTAAAAAATTTTTATATATAAATATATGCAATCGCAAAAGAGGAAAAATTAATTAAGTCTATTTTGATCATTGTTCAACCAAATATTAATGTAAAGAACTAAAAACATAATTAATTCATGTGAAAAAAACTTTCTTTTCTGCTTATTTAAAAAACAAAACTTCTTATCAGCTGCAAGCTGTCTTTTTATAATTTAATTTTGAAATTACAGTATAGCCAAGTTATAAATAAAATCTATATTATATGAATATGTTTTCTTCTTTTTAAATGTTAAGTCGAGTTAAGTCATTCACTACATAAACTTTCAATTGATAAAACAAATGTATGTATTTAATAATGATAATATTAAAGAATGAATTTCATGTGTGAATTTTCAACCAAAAAAAAACAAAAACTAAATTTTTTTCTTGAAGAATCAACAGATTTTAATAAATATGCAGTAAAGAGAAAGGAAAAATTTATAAAAAAAATTTTTATACGACAATGTAAGTAGTCAGTAGATATTAGTGGTTTAAATTTAAGCAGCTGTTCAGTTTATTCTAAATGATAAAATGAAAAAATTATTAAAAAAATCAAGTAGATACAGAAACACTATTTCCGTTCAATTCATTTTAGATGTAACATTTTTGTCATCTTCAACTCTTACATCCACTGAAAAGTAAAAATAAAAATTGATGAAAAATATAAACGAAATTTAGTTTTATTTTATTTAAAAACAAAATTTTAAATATTTCATCTTTTATTTTCCTATTGAATTTTTTTAATTTTTTTACTTTGAATTTGTTGCAAAAATTTAATTGCATTACAATGTTTGGAAGAGTTTACATATTAAATGTTTTAAATGTATTAAGAGAGTGATAACTCACTCGTGCTTTCTTTATTATCTAACATTATTAACAATCTACATTTTGACCAGATTATATTGTAGTAGTATGTAGGTTCTGATTATGATTTTTTTTTTAATTTATTAATTTCATTCTTCTTAACAAGGCATCATCTTTTCAATCTTTACACCTTTTGATTTACATACATCATCTTATATTTTACAATGGAACGATATAAAATTTGAGAAGATATTTATTGTGAAAACTATAAATTAGTAATTAACAGCACATGTGCTAATAATCTCTCCTTATTTCAACTATTATTTATTACATGAATGTTTAATTTATGGTGTCCATAAAAATGTATTTTCAATATTTATATTTCTCTATAACCTAAACTGCTTCTTTCATTCGTTTCTTGATATAAAAATTTGCATACAATTCAATCATTTAAAAAATATTTCATTTTGCTGATATAAAATATAGAAAAAGTCAAAATTGTTTCATATTTAACGATCTCTTTGGTAACTTTTCTCTTTGCTTTCAACTTGAAAGTTCTGATATAATTCGGTATTTTCATCTCTTCATGTCATTTTACATTAAAATAAACCAACTTTATTTTCGTGTGACTAAACTCTATATGTCAATATAGATGTTAAAACATTTTTAAAAGGATTACATTAAAACAAA
The DNA here is from genome assembly GCA_018290095.1 of Polypedilum vanderplanki. Classification (NCBI taxonomy): domain Eukaryota; kingdom Metazoa; phylum Arthropoda; class Insecta; order Diptera; family Chironomidae; genus Polypedilum; species Polypedilum vanderplanki. The sequence continues at coordinate 21,620,826 of CM031380.1, read as the reverse complement.
CATGTAAATATTCTATATATAGTGGAAATCATATCTCCTTTATGCCTCGGATAAACAACAGAATGTAGAAAACGAGGAAAGAAGAAAGGAAGATGATAGATTTAGCTTTTATAAAAGCCTCTGTTAATCTCTTAAAATATCTTTCTTATTGATATCAAAGATATAGATGTCATCTTTATTTTGCAGCACAAAATCGATAAAGGCATTAATTGGTCCTATTTCATCTAAACTCATCTGATCATTTCTTGCCCAAATCTACAATTAAAAATGCATAACGGTAATTGTTTCAAATTAGTCTTACATTATTCTTACCATATTCGGACCAAACACGATAGCCAAATTTGATGATGTCATTTTATTAAAATCTTTTCTATCCATTATCTAACAATTAAAAAAAATAAACAAAATTTCATAAATTTAATCATCAGAAACTTGGTAATATCAATCAATATTTTGTTGCAGATTAAAATTTGTAAAGAAAATCTTTTGTAGTGATAATTTTTTTGTCAGAAACAGATGACAAACAGTAAAAAGTGTTAAAATTTTCTTGTTTGATGTTAAACTCTTAAGTAAATTTTTACTCACTTGAACTAAAAACTCAATGACATATTTAAAAAGCTCATAATTTTCAACGGGAAGCTTTTCACGAAGTATAAGTTTAACATTTCTTGATCGCTCTTCTTTGGGCCAATCTGAAATATTTTAAATTTATACAAAATTTAAATGTAGTATAAATTTAATTTCTTACCCAAAAATTGAATTATTTCATCATATAGTTCGTATGTAAGAAGAGGTTCTTGAAGATCTCTAAGAAAAGTTTTCAATAAACCTGCAACTACATGTGTATCTTCACTAGAAATATCTACTGGCAAGTTTTCATTTATTCTCTTTTTTAATTCATGTATTCTCGCGATATTTCCTACAAGCATCCAAGGAGACAAATTCAGCATTAAGACATTTATTAGGAAATAAGAGTAACATTTTATACCTGATCGTCTAAAGATTCCTTCTGTATCGATTACTACAAATTAAAATTATATAAGAACTATAGTTTATAAAAAAGTATATCAACTATGAAAATTACCATCAGACAATGATAAATGATCTACACACATTCTAACTACAGGAGGAATGTAATTCAAACATGGACTGTTTTCATTTATGAATTTTAAGGTAACTCCAAACTGTAGAACAATTAAAAATAAAAAAAATTAAAACCAATAGTAATTAATATGGTTTATATCTTACTTGAGTTGTTTTTGATGGAGTGATGAGAGACTGTTTACTACCTGATCGTGAATTATTGTTATTTAACAACGACGACCGTCTTGATGAAGAGTTGTTCTTTTCATCAAATCTATAAAAAACATGTTAAATAAATAAATTTTCTATAAATAACTGCACTTACTCTCTAACATTATCTGGAACAATAAGATTTTTTTGTCCAAGAAGTATTTTTAATTCATCAATGCTAGATATATAAATCAGCTTGCTCTTGAATTTTTCACTGATCACTGGTTTAAAAAAGAACCAAACCATTTTGATGAATGTTGTTGGATGAACAACATAAAGCTGCTTTAAATTCTTTTTGAAATTTCTATCAAGCTCTTTGTATGAACTCCATAAAAATCCTAAAGAAGGCTTATTTATGTCTTTTAGACCTTGATGAAAGTACGCTATGACATAATCATTTTGAACATATTGTTCCATTGTTTTTATTATGAAATCAATAAATATTTGATTATTTAAGTTCTTGCGTTCGGGTAATCTACACGCATAAATAGCAATGATTGGTTGACCATTTTTATCAGTGCCAATGTAGTCAATAAATTTCCTCTTACTGAAATCTAATCTAATAGCATCTTCATCAATATCTGGAGGTTTAAGCTGCTCTTCATAATTATCTGCATCTAGATTTGTAAGATTTGATGTCGATCGCGAAGGACCTTCGACTTCTATAAAGTCTCCTGACATGAAACTCTCATCTTCAAATAAAATTTGACTACTATCATTCAATTCAGGTGCAATTTGTGTTAATTCTGAATCATCAAATTCTAAATTAGGCTCATAATCATGCCAATCCGAGAGACTCGGATGTGGATCTTCTGTTTCAATTGGTAATGGAGGTCCTAAAATTGTGGTTAATAAAATCATTAAATTAGTTTCAAAAAATAACAAATAGAATTTATAAGAAATATGAAAGTAATAAATATTAATTAAGAATATGATTTTTGTAAAGTTAAAGAAATTGCACTCATATACTAATATTCATTAGTATCGAAGATTTTTAATAATAAATATATAATAAAGAGATGGTGAGATATATTAAATGTAATGGAATTTAAAAATGAAAGGCAAAATTTTTAAATCTTATTAACATACGAAACTTCAAAGCAGAAAAGGAAAAAATGAGTTTATAACAATGATTTATAATCTGAATACATAGATATATCAACCTAATAAAAAATTGCATCTTGTAATATGAGGTAACAAAAAAACTTGTAGCAATGGCCTTTAAACTGTTTTCTTTTACACCTTAACAAACATATTTAAATGTACAATTTTTTAACTTATGGTACGCATAAAGTTAGCATTTTTGTTTTTAGAAAATTTACATTACTAAATTCATTCAAAAATAAAAATTCTTTAGTTATAAAAGGCAAAAAAAGAAATATGTAATAGTTTTTTGTAATTATGCATATCATAGTCTACCTATTCATCTACCTAGTTTTCATTCTTTCAACATAAAAGTTTATTTTGTAAGTTTCAATACATAAAATATATACATATAAAATTTTTATTTTTGCTTTTGCGTATTGCAAAGATTTTCTTTCGATCATTTACAGTTGTAAGGAATGGTACTCAAATCAAATTTATTTGAAGACAATACATCATTTTCTGAAGAAGGCTTTTGATAATTAAAGACTATTATCGTAACATGAGAATTTAATGGGAATCACCGATTTATTGCTTTTGATTGAGAACAAACCCTAGTTAAAAGTTGAATTTACTGAGAATACATGAGGGTTCAAAATTTTTAATGTAATTATAATGCAATTTATCATA
>CM031380.1:21514768-21617705 GCA_018290095.1 Polypedilum vanderplanki | reverse complement strand
GTTCCATATTTTGTTATTTTCTATAGAAAAATTAAGTGTCCCAAAATTAGGTCAAAAATTGAAATCGGTTTTTAAGCTTAATAAAGAAATTCTAGCTCTGTAAATATAAATTAGTGAGTTTGTAAAACGTTATAGTGCTTGTGAAGTATCAAATTTAAGTGCAAAAGTAACTATTATAAAGAATAATCAACAAAATAGAAAAAGGAAAAAAGTGGCGGAAAAATCAACAAAAAATTTTCATTTCCAAAAATAAAACAAATTTTCATTTAATCATCAAAAAGTGTTGAGTGATCGTGAGATTAAACATATACAGTGTATTCAGTGAATAAAAACGAGTCTAAGAAACACTCATTTATTACGATTCATATATTAGAAGAGATTAAATTAAATATTTTAAAAATGAAAACAAAAAGTGTCCCAAAAATAGGACTGTCCCAAAATTAGGTTCTTTACCCTACATATAAAATTTTTATTTTTGCTTTTGCGTATTGCAAAGATTTTCTTTCGATCATTTACAGTTGTAAGGAATGGTACTCAAATCAAATTTATTTGAAGACAATACATCATTTTCTGAAGAAGGCTTTTGATAATTAAAGACTATTATCGTAACATGAGAATTTAATGGGAATCACCGATTTATCGCTTTTGATTGAGAACAAACCCTAGTTAAAAGTTGAATTTACTGAGAATACATGAGGGTTCAAAATTTTTAATGTAATTATAATGCAATTTATCATATAATTTTTTTATTTCTTGTTCTCGTTCATCTACTATCTACTTTATGTATCGCTTATAAGGAAAATAATTCTAGATATGTCTACTAACACTCCATTTCTTAATTAAATGTAATAATAAAATTAATGAGGATTGATGCACGTATGAAATATTTGATGATAAGCAATGTTTATATATATATGCTTACCTGGAAATCTTTGTGGCAAACTCTTGTCAACAGTTTCCATTTTTGGCTCTTATGTCCGTGAATCTTTAATCAGTTGTAATTTTTTTGTTAGCACTTACGATAACAATTTCTTAAAATTCTCTTTATTGTGGTTTCGTAGCTTGTTTTTAACGATGTATACGTTTAAGTAAATCAATTTTTCTCTATTTCTCACAAAAAATGAAATGAGAGAGAAAGAGATAAATTTATGAATCACCAATTTTATTTTTTTAATTCATTTATTCTGGTGACATTTTAGAAAATATTTCATTGTTTTTATCAATCTATGTTAAAATTATTCTCAATTTGAATTTGCAACAAATGATAGATCATTTGTGAATTTATTTATTTGTACAATTTGCAATTTACAGCAATTTAAGAAAGGAAATAAAGAAAAATAATCCACGAAAATTCTCACTACAAATTTATTTAAGCAAAAATTTAATGAATATTTTAAAGTTGTCTGTCTGTCAATTTAAAATATAATTGACAGTTAAACGTAAAAATTTATGTTTTTTTTATTAAATTTAAATTGTTTTTCTTTTAATTTGTATTTTATCATTTATGAATCTTTTTAAGTTTGTAAAATTAAGAAAAATTAATTTTAGGAAAAAGTTTAAAATTTATAAAATTGGATTTTCAGAGGATTTTCCTAAAATATGAAAAACCGTTAAAGTTATTAGAAAAGATTGCAATCTCATTTTTTCACGGACATTCTTCTTGAAAAAATTGAAAATGCCCATAATTTCAAAATTGTCAAATATTTCTCAATTTCAAAGTCTTTTGAGATCTCCAGTAGCATGCAACATTTTCAAAAATGGTAAGTAAAATCTGCTTTTTTATGTCAGCTAATTTTTGAATCTTATAAATAAAAATTCTTGAAAAAAATGATAATAAATTTTCATCTTCTTAAGTCAAATGATTATTCAATCAAAACAAATCATTTTTGTTCATCAATTTTAGTTGCTGCTCGTGGAATGGGAGGGCATGGTCCACGAACTTTTCCAATGGTCCCAACAAAAATGCAATGGCATAAATTTAAAGATACCCTTCATTTCTATGTCATGCTCGGTGCTATTCCTTCATTTGCCCTCATCTTCTATTGCAATGTTTTTATTGGACCAGCTACATTGACAGAAATTCCAGAAGGATACACTCCCAAACATTGGGAATATCATGCACATCCGATTTCGAGATTTATTGCCAGATACATTTATCCATCACCTCAAGAGGAATATGAGAAAACACTCCACACAATTTACCTTGAACAAGAAAAAATGAAGATTCGTAAGTTGGAGAAGGAAATTAAGGAAAAAATGGCAGAACGTCGTGATTATCAAGCTTATTATTATCGACCAGTTATCGCTAAATATCACAGAGTTGCTAAACAAGTAGCTGATGAACTCGAAGCATTAGAAGGCGATCGCTAATTTTTTATTTGTTCAGAATATGCTGTAGAACATTACTGTATTTCAATGAATTCAATATAATAACAATTTAAAATTATTTTTACTGATGTTTTTAATCAATTTTACAAAATGATGCTGAAAAATGTCCGCCATAGGACGGATTACTCAAAGTATAATCTTGAGCACAGCACGAAAATACAACAAATGTTTTGTTGCGCAAAAAAATGTGCTTTGAACAAAAATGCGCGAATTTCTTAGCCCCAGTAAATGTCCTCTTAAGATTAATTTACCGCATATTTGGCGTCTAGATCAGTGTATGTTAACAAATTACAAAAATTTTAGATTTTGAGAAACAGATTGGGACTTTAGAATAATTTGATTGAAATAAATAAAAATATATGAAAGTAGGGTGAACGGTCTCAATTGATGCTCAATTTACAAAATCTTTTATGATAAATTTATTGACTTGAAAATAATTGTTAAGTAATTTTCAAATAATGAAAGTTTCAATACTTGCCGTTGGTGGTGCTGCAATCATTGAAATATTTTGTTGTGTGATAAAATGTTATGTCGCCAAAAATTTTGTTTACATTTTTGAATACGAAAATTAAAATTTACAATTTCTAAATTACTGTAATCAATCTCAAGAATATAAATAAGTGTCGTCACAATAACTCGTTATCAAAAATCGAATGCAAAAAACCGAAAGTCTCTAGCTATTATAGTTTTCAATCTCGCGTCTTACCTACCGTCTTCCGTCGAATATAAGAAACGGGTCTTATATTCAAATTTTGCAAAATTTGAAAAAAAACGTATATTTTTCCATACTAAATCAAAACAAAAACTGAGCAAAGTTTCTTATATTCGAATATAAGACCCGTTTCTTATATTCGACGGAAGACGGTAAGCGAAATTAAGCTGCATTGTTGTTCCAAAAATGAAGAGCAAAATTATTTCATATTAAGAAAAAAAAATTATTATTACCTACATGTGTTTAAATCAAAGTCATATCTAAAATTTTTAAAAAACATTAAATTTATATTTTCTACAATGATGATGATTACCAAGAATTTGAAAGGAAACATGCTTTAAAGTGTCTTAATTCTTATAAGAAATTACTGTTACCGGAAGATGATTTTGATTGTCATTACGAATATAGCCGAAAATATAAAAACCTATATAAACCAACGGTATTTTATTTAAAAATTGTGCAAAAAACGATTTATTTAAATGATAAACATAATTTTTTCCGTTAAAGAGTCATTTTTTTGTCGCCAACTTTTCATAATATTTTGCAAAATGATTAAATATAATTCCTCAAATGTGATTCTAATTTCCTGTTGAATACCTTTACATAGTTTCTTCCACATTCATTACGATATAATTTATTCATTCAACTTCCTCCATCATCAACGACAACGCTGAATGTCGATTTCCTTTTTTCCAGTATTGAATTTATGCTCTACACATTCATTTACTCTTATTTCGTTATTAAATCTCTTTTCCTTTAATCAAAAGGGGAAATTTACATTAAAGTAAAATTTTAAAGAAAAAGTCATCGTTTATGCTCAAGCTAAAGCATCGGAAATTGATGGCTATAAAATTAATTTGAAGAAATGTTTCAAGCTGAATGCTTATAGAATGCTATAATCGTATAAAATTCTTTGACGGGAAGTGATATGAAGAAGTTTTTTTCAATATTCATTTTCAAGTTCCCAGAAGAGATCAGGCAGGCAAAAGAGGAAACTCGTAATCGAATAGATTTTTTGTGGTTTTTGTTTAAATCAATGTTCCTGTAAAAAATTACGTTCAACCCTCTTCAGCTTCCTATTTTTCTCATGAATGAATAAAAAATGCACCTGCACATTTTGACATTCGTTTTTTGTTTTATCAAACTAAAATTGGAGAGTCACTTCTTATTATTAAATGTTGCTATCTTAATATTATTAAAGATTTATTAGTTATCGTATGATCATGAGAAAAAATGATTATTATTTTGAATGTGATATTGTTTTTAAAAAATATATGATCACTTCGTTAAGTGGTGCTCAAAAACTAATGAGATGCTTTCATTTACAACTTTGGGAAAGAATATTATCAAAAAATAATTAAAAAGTGTAAGAAAATCGAAATTAATGCTACTGCAGAATGAAATATCATAAATTATCAAAAAATATATTTTTCTACAATATTCATTCAATATAAAGTAAATAAAAGTTTCTTTTATTATTTTTTCATCTTTGCTTAAAATAAATTTCTTTAAAAAAAATAATAAATGAATTTTTTATAAGAGTTAAGAGTGAAGTTGTGAAAAAAAGAACTGATTTATAAAGCGATACTTATTTAGCTTATACACAATCTCCGGCGTAAACAATAAGATATACATCGCAACATTCTAAATTCATCCTCTCTCTCCTGCGTAAACTAGTAGCATTTTTTTAAAAACGAGACTGAAAAGTGTCCGCCTTAATTTAAGTCGGATTACTTTAGCGCATTTTTGGTGCCTAGATCAGTGTATGTTGACAAATTACAGATTTATTAGATTCGATTGAAAAAAAAGATTACAGTTTTAAATAATTTGATCAAAATAGTTTAAAATATAGGCAAAATCATATTTTATAAATTTTGATACATGAAAGTACGGCGAGCGTTTTTAATTGAAGTTCAATTTACCATAGTCCGAAACCGTTTTACAAATAACTTAAAATCAACTAAATTTTATTCGATTATATATAAAAGCCTAATCGATTAAATTTTAGTTGGTTTTAGTTGAAAATTTTAATTGAACAAGTTTTAGTTGTTTTTTAATTTTTTGCAAACATAATACCAAACGGTTTCGGACTCTGCAATTTACAGAATATTGCATAAAATTTTGTTGATTTAAAATAACGGTTGAGTAATATTCAAAATATTTTAAGTTCCAGTATTTGCCGTTGGTGGCGCTGCAATCGTTTTCGCAGCCAACTTCGCTTTGTTTACATTTTTTAATTTGGAATTTTAAATTCGTAATTTCCCAATTATGCAATAAGTAACAAGATTCTAATAAAGAATGCCGCCAATAAATCGATAGCACAATTCATTTAAAACAAACCGGAAGTCTCTATCTATTGTAGTTTTCGAGATCTCACGGCTCAGCCGAACAGCCAGCCAAAGTGAAGATATAAGCGGGCATTGTTGTTCCAAAAATGCGCTAAAAAATCAATGCTGTGTATTTTTTATCGAGAAGAAAGAGAAATCATTTTTAAAAGAAAAGAAGAGTTTTTTTTGTGTTGGTCTGCATGTATGAATAGAAGCGGAGGCAAAGCGATAAAAAGACAGTTGTAAAAAATATATGTGATGGATTATGGATTAAAAATCAAGTCCGTATACTATATTAAAAAATGAGGATTTCACAAAAGCAAAGCAACATGGTCAAGAGATAGAAAGAAGAAAAGTTCTGAAAAGTTATTATAATATTGACGCGTGTTCAGAGAATAAAAAAATTCTAAGAAATAAATGCATGTTGAATGATCATTTGTGAATTCCTTTTTAAAATAAAAAAGAAATATTATGTGTGTGCTTAGAACTCTTAATTATTTTTTAAGCACACAAAGAGGAAATGATTAATTAATGAAAATGATGAATTATTCAACAATTGCTATGAATTTTGAAATTTTATGTATTAATCAGTCATCAAAGACAACATGTATTGAAAGCTATTTAAGACGATACAAGTATAAATGAGTTAAGTTCATTTTGACTTTGAATTCTCATCTGACCAAATTAAATTATAGAATTCGTAACTTGACGCATGCACATAATCAAGCAGAATGCAAGTTGACATACTAAAAAATATTTCATTCTCGACATCTTGGATGGTCGGACGATTAGAGCGCTTTTTTTGCCTAACAGATCAGTATGTTTGTTAACGAAATTTCACATACTTTTAGTACTATTTTCTTGGCAACAAGTCGACTTTTTTTAAAAATTATTTCTGACATGTTTTGTCGACGTTTCATGACATTTTAAGAGTTTTTGGTGAAAAAAATTTAAGGATTTTAATTAGGATTGTAATATTTACGATCAGACACCTTTGGGTCAACACTTACTCCAAAAAACTCTTTTGATGGCTAAACTAAACGTCAGAACCTTTCTAATAAGCTATAAACCATCTCTCCACGACTTACCGTTGTCGAGTTACTGACTCAGCCGGAAATCGTAAGCCTAATAGCGTATTTTTTTTTTGCAAAAAATGCGCTAAAAATATATCTTATTCATTCATGTTTAATTTTAATTTGGTCAAAGTTTTTTAAACTTAGGAATCATTAATTTTCGTATGAATTTGTATAAATTTTGACTAAATCAAATAAAATATGAACGAAGTAGAAACATTTTTGTGCAAGTCAACTTGCATTCTACTTGATCAAGTTCATGCGTCAAGTGCTGAATTATAGTTTTTTCCAAGTCTTTTAAGAATTCTATTATGATAGAAAATTTAAAATTTAATGAAAACTTTTTTACTGAATTTTTAAACTTACCACTCATAATCATCTCTATGCATCATATTATAATATAAAAAATTAGAGTTTGGACTTGCATGCATAGCAATACATTGTAAATTAAAGAATTATTAATTCATACAAATTTGTTGGTTTTCAAATGAATAATAATAATAACGTAATTATTGAATGACTATATGTGTGGTTTACAATAATATGTTCTGTTATTAGGCATTAACCCTTGGGTTTTAATCCGTCAGCTACGATGATATTGATTTTTATGAATTAGAGATGTGTTTGAAATAGTGAGTTTTAAAAGGAAAAATTGTAAAAAAACCTTCATTTTGATAAGATTTAAGTAATAATAATAAACAGTGTAAAAATTTAGATTAAATTAAACTTGGATAAAATTGAGCTAATACATAAAAATTCCCAAGCTATGGTTTGGGAAGGTTGTGTTTGATTCTAACATTTGAAATGCGGTTGTTATAATCTCCTAGAATTTTAATGAGTGGGTTGTCGTGGAATTGCGTTCGAGAATAGAGTTGGTTGGTTAGTTTTAAGAAAAAGTCCTGTACATATGGCGTTCTGGCTAATTCGTGAAGGTCAGTGAGTCTGGTATATCGCGAACTGTTAGTGCACATTCTAAGTGCCATATTTTGCACAACTTGCAATTTTTTGAAATAAGTTTTTGGACAATTGATGAATACTGGCGCTGCATAAGATAAGATTGGTCTTATTAAAGACTTGTAGAGATTTACTTTGGTGGATACAGGAACAGGATTACTGTTCGTGAAAATGGAATAAATACTAAATAGGGCTTTTTTGGCTTTGGATATAGTATGTTGTATGTGTGCATTGAAGTTAAGCCTTTGATCAAGTATCACGCCTAGATATTTGACTTGATTTAACCATTTGAATTGTTTGTTTTGGAAGGAAATTGAATCGTTAGCTAGTTTGTTTCTTAAAGAGTATGCCCTCGTAAAAATAATGAATTCAGTTTTATCCTTGTTCAAGCTGTGTTTTCAAATGAATTAAATAAAATTTGTATGAATTAATGACATTTTTGTGTAAGTTAACTTGAAATCAACTTGACAGAAATATGCGCATATCAATTAAAATATACATGCAAGTCCGAACCCTAATAAAAATGTCCAAACCAGGGATTATATTTTCTGAGAAATGAGAATTTAAAATCAAAGTGGACATAACTAATTTCTACTTGTATCGTATCATTTGTGATTTGAAGAGTCCATTTTTTGAGCGAATATCAAAAGACTAATCAATATTATTCATATCGTTAAATAACGGAAGTGCATCGTTCTGACCAGTCAATTTACTTTTGCTTTTTGATCATCATTTACTTCAATATGTATATGTATATATGCCCCTTTGAAATTTGAAGGAATTATAGATAATTTATGTAAAAAAGAGACTTGATTGTAAGTTTTTATCAAGGTCTAAGAACTTTTTGATTTTATTTTTGTTTTCTTTTTAATACAAACTAAAATTTGACTTATGAGAATTTGATTTCTTTTGGTTTGTTGAAGAAATTTTAGAAATCAGTTCTAAAATTAACTGGAATTATTTTTCATTGTCTAAATTATCTATTTATACAGTTGTATATGTTGTTTAGCAATGTTTTAAAAGTAATTTTTAAGATTTTCCAAAATTTGAAAATTCTTGTTTGTTAACATTTTTTGACACAAAAATTTCCTTTTTTTACGAAAATTTGAAGTTTTTAAAATCACTTAATAACTCAATATTATTACTTAATTTGCCTAAATATAGAGTATTAAGCTGATTTTGAGTGAAAACTATCAGTATTAACTAATTTCAGGACAAAAATTATTTAATAAAAACTAAAAAACTAAAAAGTTTGCAGGCCTTGGTTTCTATCAAAAATTTCTGGCGCCATGATTTTTCGATCGCTTTCAACAGTGATCGCATTTTCTCTTTCATGAACGAAAGGAGAATAAAATAATTACATCTACAGACTAAAGAGAAATGAAATGAAACCTCTTTCTTGAAGAAACAATTTTGAAGTCAGGTGTTAAAGCAAAGCAAAAAGAATGACTGTAAAGTGATCAAAGAAATGAAATGGTTAATGATCTTCCAGCAAGATCAAGGCTTCACTTCTTTTTGATAATAATAGAAACGTAACACATATTGGATGAATATAGCAGTTATAACTAAATAAAATACTTCTCGTTGAATACATATCTACTTTAAATATATTTAATAATAATGACGAATCAAATGAATGATCCCCGGTCATAAATACTGGTAGCCATCGAGAATTAAATCAACGGGGGTCATGCGTAGTAGCAAATCATGTTCTTTAAATACGCAGCTTCACAATGAAACAGAAAAAGCGAGAGATGGAGAATGTTAGAATAGAAATGAAAAAAAGATAAACCGTTAATGGAGAAAGAAGTTGATGCTTTTTAGTGGACATCATCATAATACACATATCACAATTATTTTTGATGTGGCATCTTCTAAATTTTGTGCAATTTAAATTCTACAAATATCAAAACATAATATTTTAATTGATAAATTTGAACAGCAAAATACTTTAATAACATTTTAGTGTAATAAACTCTGTCCACACAAGTGTCATTTTAATTTTCTTACTTCATTTAAAGCTTAAAAATACGCATACAATTAATGAATTTTATGATAGCTCGTATTCATATTAGCCTATATAACCTCTATAGCTGGAAGCATGGTATTGCATATGTGTAGCATGAATCATATAAGGTAAGAGAACCACGCACTTTTTATAAAAAAATCTTTCTATTTAACATCCCACAAACAAAATCGTTGGCGTTGTTTACGTGAGACAGTAAAATAAAACTATATCAAAATGTTGAAATACTATGGGTTGTGAGCTGCAAAAAAATTACACCATCGCCTACATTGGCTGATTTAAAATAAGAGTTGATTAAAATGCATAAATTATAACAACATCGTTTTTGTCATTGAATCAATGAATTTGATGTCATTTATAACTTTAACAGATGTATATAAATTCAAACAAATGCAATAGCATTATCTCAATACAATGAAAAATAAGTGCCTAATATGCGTAAATAAATTAAAAATCATGTTATGTACAAACTATTATTTTAAGCTTCAAATTTTATCATGGTAGAAAAAAGATTCAACAATGGTACATTGCGGTGCTTTGTTTATGTGTATATGTACGTGGAGAGCAGTGAAAGAGAGAGAACGTTGGAGACACATATTCGTATACAAAATCCGGCATCAATAGCCGAGGAACGAAACATTCCATTCAATTTCAAAATGACATCACTTCCTCCGACGTTCATTAATTCGCGATTCTCATTATTTTCATATATTCATTTTCCTCTGACTCTTTTTATAGTTTTTATTTTACGATGACGACTACATATTTTTTTGATAATATGCATATATTAACTTATGTATTAGAGTTTTGTAAATTATTTTATTTGTAATTTGATGCACAAATTACATAAATATTCATTGCATTTGATGAAAAATTTTGGCAACGCAGCACAAACTTTTTGGATTAATCTTAAGCGACATCAGCAAACAAGCATTATATAAAAGAGATCTGATCAGATAGCAGCGAAAAAAAATATTAAAAGTTACAAATTCTTTATCTTTTTTTCATCCTGTCTCCATTGTGCGTGCGTGGATTGGCAATAAGAAATCGATGGACAATTCTTCTTATTATTCTTTTAAAAACCTCTCTCTCACTCTCTATCTTTATGGATGATTAAAATTGCGTAAACACAGACAAGCAAACAAAAACGCGTTTTATTCTCGCTAAAGAAGAGATTTTTAAAATGTTCTCTCTTGTTTTCTTCACGTGTTGTAGTTGCGACTAGATATTTCTCACTATTGCACTCTCGTAGGCAAATATTTAAACATCGAGTGATTTTTAATGAACCTCTACCCTCTACTGCTTGTCCATGTTTGGTATGAAAGAACTCACTTGCTATTCATGGAACGACCATGACCAGTGATGATAAAAAGATAGACTACAAATAAATGACGTTGCCAAATATGTGCGTAATATTTTTTTAAGGCTTGTAGATAGTAAATATTTGAAATGTTTTCTCTCTCGCTTGCACTCAAACATATCAAGCAAAAAAAAATATTTTTTAGAAAAAATTCTTTCATCACACTATCGTTTAAAAATCAAACAAATCTTCCTACATCATTATTCATTGAAATTTTCTTACTTATTGATTCTCATATAATTTTTCATTTAGTGAGATCTTTTGAACTTTTCCTCGAATTAGATCATTAGCATTTTCTCAAATCATGTAATCGACTTTAGATTCACAAATTTAACTAATTTAAAACCCAATCTTTAATGTTAATTTCTCAAATTGTAGCACTTATTAGTAGTACTTCAGGATGGTATAATACTTCTAATCTGTTTTTTGCTATGTAAGGAAATAAAAAATAATATTGGTGTCAGTGACGAACATTTGAATTTTAAACAAAACGAATGCTTTACACTTAAATTATAAAATGAAGCAGAGAAATTGACCATAAAAACGTAAGTAGATATGAAAAGAGGAAGAAAGATGTTAATTATTAAAATAAATAAATATAAAAACCGGAAGTCCGTAAAAAGAGACTGTAAAAAATAAGAAATGTATGTCATAGCATGAGAAACATTTGTGTGTATTTGCAAACAGTTTTTTATTTCATATAACAGATCTTTCGAAATACTAATGATTTGGTTTTTAAAAATCAAATTTTAAAATTATGTTTTTTTTAAACTAATTTATTTCTTCTTCTCTTTTTTAATTCTACAAAAAAAATTCATGGCAAGTAACTGAGTAAAGAACGATATTAAATTCAGTGCTCATGATCTTACATTGCTGTTCGTTGACCAAATATCATATGCAATATCTATGCGAGGCAATTGCTTTTTATGCTGACTGGTCTCAATCTGGGAATTTTTCGAGGTTTTCATTTAAAAAATGCATCCATTTGAATTTCGTTGTCATCGCACGTATTATTTTGTTATCAACTTAAAAAAATGCTGTCGTAAGTAGCTTGAATTGAGTTGAACGACACCTGGAACAATCGATCAAAGGTCAATATTTAGAATGAGAAATAGCTAAAATACGTTTCCTTCTCGACAATGCTGTTGTTAGGCGGATAGACATATATTCATTTTATGCTGCTGTTCAAGCATCCTCAGTAATCAGAATAACAACAACTTCCGGTTTCCCACGCTCGTTTTGTTCGCATCATCCTGTTAGGCGAAAAAGATACGACATATTACATACATCAATATATAAAAGCAGATTATATGTAGAGAAATTTTTTGTTTAATTTTTTTTTTTTTGAGGAAATGAATACAAAAGAAAATAACAAACACAACACCTCCACATATCCTGGAATGACATGAGTTGTTGAAAGAATAGCATTAGCAAAAAATATGCAGTAATGATGTTAGAATGAAAGTTCATGTAGTGTGTTTATTACTTGAGAATTAAAGAATTTAAATGCAAATAACTTAATCCTCTGCCAGAACTAATTTGTAGATTTCCCATGAGCGCAACAACTCAAGAATGCATGAAATTGAATTCTTCAAACTAGATATGGTATATATGTAAAATTAATGGAATTCGAACTTCCACATATATGTCTATATATGTATTCAATACCACACCTTGTTTGACACTTGAAATTCTCTTTTATGTTCGTTTTTTATTGTTAAAAGGATTTCTCTCGATAGGATTTATAATTCCCTTCATTCAAGAGGAATAAGAAGATAAGTTTTTTTAAAAAATGTACATATAATGGCTTGTTAGTTCTCATGAATTAATGGCAAGCGAAGAAGAGATAAAAAGATAAAAGAAAAGTCGAATGAGTAAGAGAGAGAATTAGAAACGGAAGTGAAAGATGTAAGAAAGACGATGTTAAGGAAAGTTTTTTAGTGGAGATTGTAAGCCATAAGTAATATGAATATAGAATGAGAATGAGAGGTAACAAAAGAGTTAAGTGGAAAGAGTGTAATATAAAAGTAAATGAATAAGAAGTAAGAATGTGTAAAATGAAACTCATTGTTGGAATAAGAAGAGAACATTTGAGGCAAAATAAATAGAAATAGCGTAAGTCCATTAGATTTAAGGCAAAGTTTTCTCAGTGACTATAACTTCAAATATGACATATTATTTATTGTTAAAAAGGCTTCGAAATTTCTTACACAAATCTAAAAAACATTTCAAGATATCATGTATATTTTCTAGGATTCGGACTTGCATGCATATTTTACTTGATTGCGCATATTTTTTGTCAAGTTGATTTCAAGTTGACTTACACAAAAATGTCTTTTATTCATTCAGATTTTATTTAATTGATTTGAAAACCAGCAATTTTGTATAAAAGTCAATGGTTCTCTAATTTACGTAATCTAATCTGTGTAAGTCAACTTGAAACCTACTTAATAAAAATATTGATGCAAGTTAAGTAAAATATGCATGCAAGTTGACTAGCATAAAATTGTTCTAACTCATTTAAATTTTATCGAATTTGATTGAAAATTTGTGAATTTAAGTGAAATATATTTTTATATAAATTAACAAAATTTCAACTAAATTGAATAATATTTAAATGAGTTAGAATCATTTTGTGTAATTCAATTTGCACGCAAAAATATGCTCATACCAAGTAAAATATGCATGTAAGTCCGAATCTTAATATTTTCAGAAAAAGCTAAGATTTTTAGGTTGATAAAATAATTTGCTCATGGTTATTGAAAGAACTCAAAAAAACCTTATTTTTTACCCACTAAAGATTTTTTGTCAATAGAAAACTTTTGCAAAAATTCACTCATGAAATTTTCGGCCATAAAATCAAAAACAATGAAATTTTTAGAGTTTCTTTCTTTCGAGGAAAGACGGTAAGTATAAAAAATAAAAGAAAGAAAGAAATGAAATTCAATCTCAGCTAGGAAAAAAAAAATTTCTACTCTCCGGTTGTTTCTTTTTTCGGTTCTACCATAATCATGGATTCACGTGTGCGTATACGTGAATGAGAGTGTGTATATCTATCATATTAATACGATAAAATGTTACGAGGTCGTGGAACTTCTTTGCTGGAGTTATTACATGTAATTTTACAGATATGTATTCACTCTCTTGTGTTTATTCTTTCTTAAATCTCTTTTTATAGCATTAAAAAGCCAAAGGAAAAGAAGAACGCATTTGGTCGACGTCGTTGTTGTGGCACGTCTTATTTTGGCGTTATATACTTATATTTTATGAAGTGAAGTTAAGAAGGAAAAGAAGAGAACGATACATACAGAGAGGAGAATTAAATGCACATTTAAGCTTGAAAACCGGAAATGACGTTTTAGAGTTTTTGTTTGCAATTAAATGCTGTTGCCTTATTTGTGTTTATTTTATGCACATTCATTCGCACTACCATCATATACATACTAGGAGATTTCCTAGAAAACGGTTGTTTTTTGTCACTTCATTATCACACAAAATTCTCGAACTCTATTCAATCGATTAACTGTGAAAAGTATGTTTTTTTAAATTGTAATAAGCAGTTTTTAGGATCTATTTGATTTTGAATTACTTTCTTTAAATTTTTTTAAATTCACTTAAAAGTTTTATTAAAAAAACGAAATTTTTTAGGAGTCAGTTTAACACCAAACTTTCAATATTTTACTTCCTTTTCGATCTTTGTCACTCCATCTTTGGAATCGAAAGGTTTGTAGCTTGAGTGAGATTTGAACGAATAATTTACACACATACACACGCCTTCATACATTTATTCATTCAAAAATGAGAAGAAAAATGTTACAAAGAAGTTCCTCGCGCTATTCACTATCCCAAACTCGTTTCTTTCATAATTTTTTACTCTTTCTTCTCGTTTTTTTCTTTAAAACTTTGTTTATAAAAAGTTTTTTTTGGTTAAAAAGAAGAAAGTTTATCAGAACGGAAACCTTAACTGAATAAAGAAAATTCATAAAACTCACCACATAAGGGTAATTCTCCAGAAATCACAAAAACAAAATTTTCCTTTCAAATCAATTTTATCTTTTATTATAAGTTAAACATTTGAAAGATGTGTCTTTTCTCAATGTTCAATCATTTAGAATTGGTTTCTAATTTTAAAAAAATAAAACGAACAAAAAAATCAGAATCGTATGTGGAAATTTTTATGCAAAGCAAATTTTTAAAAATTGTAAACATAAACATTTTATGCAATCAATCGGAAATGAAAGAAAACAATAGTTTAATTAATGATATAAGATTTGTATACTCATAGAAAAAAAGTAATATCAGATGTTAAATTTGTATGAAAAATTTTAACACTAAAAAAAGAAATTTATTACCAAATAATAAAATTTTAATAGTTTATGTTTGAATTTAAAAACTTTTCACTTAAATTTAAACATTTGGTGTTAATTTTTGTCTTAATACTTTTTTAACATCAAAATGTTTAATATTTTTCTATGAGTGTATATAGATTATTCTAGAAAAAGTACTTTATTTGTTTGAAGATTGAAATTTAAATCACAAAAAATAAAGTCATGCGAACGCTGAAGAATTGTAAATCCAGGAGTAAACATTTGATGATTTTGTATGATATTTTATGATTTTTATGCTTTTTTAATCGAAGTGTCTGCCCTTTGTGTTATGTAATTTACAACAGCTCCTTAAAATGTGCAAATGATGATCATTCTCATACCAAGATCTTTTAGTAAGCTGTAAAACACTTATAAATGGTTCTATTCCCGAGTTATAGTTTAAACAGACAAAGTGGATATATTAACACAAGAAAATGCACTTTAAAAATATATATACATGAAGATATAATTTAATAAAAAATTCCTCATCACACCTGCCTAAAAGATCAAAATCAGCAATAAAATTTACCCACTGTATGATTCACAACCTACGATATTTCTGAAATGTTCATCATGTCAACTATTCAAAAGAACCCACTCAAAAAATCTACCAATATCAAGAGAAGACACTTAAAAATATAAGCAGTATTTTGAAAAAGGTAATACTTGATCATAAATGACCAAAGCCATTTAGTAAGAAAATTGCAGTACCATAGTTATAAGCAGTTATAAAAAGAAGAATGTCAAGTAATAATAAGAAAAGAATGAAACATTAAAAAGAAGAAATTGACGTTGTATGCGACGAAAGGAAGTGAAAAATTATGAATGATAGAACGTCATTTCATTTCATCCGCGGATGTCGCTGTAAAACTTGTTTTTAATTTTCGCTTAATTCATCGAAAATCATCATGCACATCTTTTGCAATCTCCTTTGGCAACGAAAAAAACATTAAAAATAATGATGATACTGAGTATCTTTCACGTCTCCCCCCAAAAATATACTTTTTCGTTGAGTAGAGTAAAATATCTGTATGTATTCATATATGAAAAATGTGTGCACCATGATCGAAAATTTCTGTCGTGATGCAATTTTTTCGCTGCCTCGTGTTCTAATTTTAACAGTTGGCAGAACATGCAACGCGTCTCCAGTTCTTTTCCTTTACATTTATGAATTTTTTTACAATATAAAAGAATTATATTTAAATAATTCTTTTTTGAAATTGAATTTTAACGGAAAATGAAATGTTTATAATTATTAGACTCAATATCGTTTCTCTCGAAAATAAATATTATTATTATTGATATGAAAATAAAGAGAAACGAGATTTTTTCTCTTTTTCATTCATTAAAAAACCAGGAATGGACACCAAAATTCATGAAAATTCAATGATAGTTTCATTATCGTTTTAAATAAAAGATGGGATTATAAACAAAATGAATGAAATGTAAAAATTAGTTCAGACTTGCATGCATTTTTTCTTGATATTTTTGTCAAGTTGATTTCAAGTTGACTTACACAAAAATCTCTTTAATTTATTCAAATTGAATCCAATTCAATTAAAAAATATTGTAAATTAAAGAATCATTGACTTTTATACAAATTCGCTGGATTTCAAAATGAATTAAATAAAAACTTAATGAATAAAAGACATTTTTGTGTAAGCCAACTTGAAATCAACTTGAAAAAAATATCAAGAAAAAATATGTACACAAGTCCGAGCCTTTGAAAATACAAGATTTGATGTAGAGTGTTCAATGATTTGTTCCTTAACCCTTTTGAAAAATTTGAAAATTTTCAAATCGTCTTAAAATTTTTCAAAATTACAAAGACAATCATTAATTTTTTACGGTTTTTAAAAAGTGATCCTTATGTTTGCTTGATTCGAATACAAGAACCAATAAATCTTCTGAGCATTTTGAAAAAAAATTTTAATAATATGTTATAATTTTTTTCAGTTTTGTTGAACTGTCCACTCCTGTTTAAAATATATATGTCTTTTATTTTTTCTTTCCTTCGTTTGCTTTGAAAGTCAAGCAATAGTGAGAAACGAAAAAGAAGAGAGATTTTTGTAGCCTACGTAAAAAATGCCCTGCTTTATAAATAGCACTTCTTATTTTTTAATTCCGCGATGTTCATAAGTTCTTTATTTTTGCCATCATTGTAAAAAAGGAATTTTTTCATTTTCTTTTTACCGTATACTATTTGAGCTGCAGACGATGAAAAATAAATCTGTGTTTACATGCATAGATTTTATTTAGTATGTATATAATCATTAGCAAAGTAATATCAAAAACAAAAGATTACATCAAACAAAAAAGAGTGTCAAGTGAAGAAACAACTAGATGAGAAAAGAATATTTTCGTGAATGAAATGTAAAAAACCATGTGATTTCATTTTCATTCGACTTTAATTTATTTTTTCGTGACGAAAATTGTGAGAAAATGTGAAAAACATGACACGAGTTGACGTCAGTTTTTTCATAGTCGAAATTAGAGGTATTTCATTTGTCTTATTATAAAATGATAAAACTGATAGTTTCTGCTGAAAGAAATTTTTTATGCTGAAATAAAAAAAATATTTAAAGAATAAAAAACAATTTTCAAATTTAAATTTTTCTCAATTGATCATTTCTATTTTTTAACATTATCTTTCTTCATAGTTTAAACATTAGATAATTAATATTTCAGTTTTAATATAATCTTTTTTAATTCTTTTCCCTCATATATTAGAGAAAAATAAAACTTTCTTTAATTTTATTTTTCATTATTCAAGTTTCAATTTTTTGTTTTCACTTATTTACAAATTTACAAATAAAAAAAGAAATTTTTTAATTAAATTAGAAATTTTTATTGTATCAGCTATTTTGTTTTCTTCTTTTTGATTTTCATATATATATATGAATAATTTTTTAAGATGATGAATATATGAAGCAAGTTTTTTTTCTTTTTGTTAAATCATTTGTTAATTAATGAAAAAATCATTTAGTAATGACGATGATACAATTTTTAAAAAGAATTTTATTCGGAATTATTTTTGTATTATTACTGTATACCATTTTTGTGGTTTTAAGTTTTTTAAAACATTATTTTAAAATGTTTTGATAGTTACTTTCTTTTTCTCCATACTTCATCCATTTTTTAATAATGCACGACTAGATAATACTGGAAAATTTTCTTATTATCCTTGTTTCATTTTCATCTTTTTCTTCTTCATCTACAATTGCAATATACAAAAGACATAAAATTTCTCTCTTTATTATCTTTTTGTTAATGTAATTTACATTCCCTCATCATTTTATAATTTGTGTGTGTGTATCATTATGTTTTTAATGTTAATCAAAAATAAATATGTCAAATTTTTCATTAAAACTTAAGGCCATTTTTTTATTTCACCAATTATGCGAGCTTATTCATTATTATTTTAGGAAATTTATCAATAGATCAAGTAATTTTCAAATTTTTGATGGTTGTAATTATCGTCAATAAAGTAGCAATTTCCTTTCACAAATGTCGACTACCAAATTGTCTATTCTCTAATTTCCTCCGCAAAAAACATGTTCATAAACATTTTCTTCTCCTTTTTTTCTTTTTGCATGCTATGACAACCATCTGTTTTTTCTTAGTACAACATGTTAAATGAAAAAAAAGGAAAAGGCACAAAGAAATGCGTCGTAGATGATCGTAAAAAATAATGCACACATAAAGTATACTCCATCATAACGATGAGCAAATAATGGTCCATTGAATTTCTTTTCTCTTGCTCTTGTGTCTCCTCTTCTCTTTTGCCTTCTCATTCTCGAATATAAGGATCATTTTCAAATAAATTATACCAAAAATTTAAGAAAAGCAACAACAAGAAAGGAAGAGAAATTTTTTCATTCTCGAAGCATAAAAGAATCTTCATTCTTCATTTTATCGAGAATTTTTGAGTTCGGGTAAAAAAACCTTTTTTCTCTATCTTAAGAATTTGTTCATCACAACGCATGTCATTTTTAAAAAAGAGACTCAACTTCCTGTGTGTAATTTATCAAAAAATAAAATGTTTTTCATTCATTATAGTGATAAGATTTGCTCTTTTGAAAAATAGGTTGACATGCTATACATATATGTAGTCTTGAAAATTTAAAACCTTCTCTTTTATTATAATCCGAAACTATTTTGTATTTTGGTGACAACAAACTAAAATTTGATCGACAAAAATAACAAACATAAATCGATTAAATAATAGTAAATTTTTAATTTAATATTTCATTTTATTTAAAGTTATATGATTGTTTTCAACGAATATTTTTGGTTTTTCATCAAACACCAAAACTTTCAACAAGGTAAAAATCAACTAAAATTCAATCAATAAGTTTGTCATTTTCATGCGATCAAATTTTAATTAATCATAAAACTGTCTTAGATTCTGAATTATACATTTAAGAGAGAAAAAAAATGTGATCGTAGTCGATCAGTAAATATTAGATTAGATTATATAGTATGTAGCATTTTAAGTTTTTTTTGTCACATTGCGCGAACACAAGTCATACTCCATTGTTGCCAGTTTTCATATTGATTCACAAATATATACGATCACTACTTGAACTATCAATGAAAGCATATTGTGAACATTACGGAGAGTAGAGAAAATAGTGAGTGAGAGAAAAAATAATATTGAATTTATTTTAGAATGTATATTTAGACTGAGATTGTATTGTTGTAGCATTTTTTTATATTTAGTTCTATACGCTGTTCGCCTTATATTTATTTAGCTATGGAGTGAAAAAAGAAGTACGGGCCTGTATCGAGACTCTTTAAATTTGTAAATACTCTTTACTGACTGTTTAAAATTACACATTTTTCTCTTCTCTCCTGTGCAAAAATATTTGATCATAATCGCTTAAAATTCGAAATAAGTCCACAAACTAACACAACCGCGAGAATAATGTTTGCCAACATTGATATATAATTTAAAAGGCATAAACATATTTAGATATTATTTTTTCTTCTAGTAAACTTATGGGTACAAACATTTTATAATTGTGAATTTCTTCCTCTTTAAAAATATATTTTTTTTATATTTGATTAAAATTTTTAAGGCAAAAAATTCTTCGTTTTTCAATTGTAGCATAAAAGACCAACAAATTAAATCTTCATTGAATGAAAAATAAAAATTATTTAAAATTAGAGAAAATTTGCAGCTATTTTTAGGTTAATTTTGAACTAATTCTTTTTCAGACTTCATGGTATGACCTTAAAATAAGAAAGTAAGGTGGTAGTGAGTGGTTCATAGGTCAGGAAATACATAAATGTTCTGGAGAAAATATTGTACTAAATTTCTTGTTTTGTACTTAGAAAAGATCTTTTCAAAAAATACTTGAATTTTATAAATTTAATTTTTTTGACTCAGAATTAAATAATCTGCAAATTTTCTCCATTTCATTTATTATTATCATTACCAGTAACATTTTAAAAATTTAACAAAAACACAAGTAATCGATTTTTCCTTTTCTCTCAAAATTGAATAAAAAAGTTAGATATTTAAAATTTCGTGTTTGCAGTCTTTGGTTAAAAAAGTTTTTTAGTAGTTTTTTCTCAAAAATGTGCTATATAAATAAAAAAAATCTTAAAAACTTTTTCTTTCATTATTAGCTTCGAAATTCGAATCAATAATGTATTTTATGTGTTTTTTATGCAATCCATTCTTGTCAAATCAAGGATGTTTACCTTTATATTTACTTCTATATTATATAGAATATTTAGTGTGTTTCTTAGAAATGCAAATTTTACATTGTTTCTGCTCAATAGTTAATAGTTAAAACAACAATTTTATAAATTAACTAATAAATTTTTTTCTTCTCTCATTTTAAATTTCCACACCATGCATTGAATGAGGAGGAGAGAGAGAGTCTTCGTACACAGACACAATTTTCATGTTTGACGTGCAATCCTCTTTCTGTTTTTCTCGTGTTTCACGTGTAATTCATTAAAAAAAGAACATGGGAGTAGAATTAAGTTTGGCAATAATGCAAGAAATTTTTAGTTCTTACTACTTTCGGTCTTGCTCGGCCATATGAGAGAAAACTTAAAAGTGAACCGAAGAGACATTCATTATTTTTATGAACGTTTCTTTAAAATAATAAAATTATTATTTAAAATTTCTTTATATCCTCCCATTAGTATTCGTGGTGTGTAGAATCAAGAAGCCGTTTTTCTGGTGTAAGGTCATTGATGTTTGATTGTCGGTGATAATGGTGAGTAGTAGAGATTTGATCTTGACCGGGCGATGATGCTAAATTGATGATATTTAATCGACTATTATTGGTGCTTGATAAATTGTTGCAACGGCAACCATGTCGACTATGTTTTGCATAGCATTTGGCACAAAGACCAACACAACCACGCATTGGCCAATAGCAAAGTAAACAGGGCAGTAATAATGAAAGAGCACTGAGACAGCCCCAGCGTGAAACTCTCTTATAAGGCGCACATGAACATGGATCATCGGCGCAACGAATTGTATCACTATCGCAATCAAGTTCATGGTCCTTTGCGCAATGATAATAAAGACCTTTTACACAGCATAAACACGAAGCGTAGTCAATGATGGTTTCAGCAGAACACAAGAAATTGTCATTGCAAATCCATTTATAAGGTAATTGACGTGGTCGCTGACATTCTTCACAACGACATCGATTACATTGCGGACATGTTATTGAATTTAATTGATCACTAGCACTACTTATAATCAAACCATTATTGTTGGTGGTGGCATTCATGATACTCTCCTCGGGACAATGACTAAAAGGTTGATGTAGCACGGACGCATCCTTTTTGCTTAGCGTATTTGTATTTCTAAATGATGGCTGTTTGGTGATTGGTGATTGTAATAGATTTGGTAGATTGTTTTTATTGCTATTATTGTTATTATTAATGTTACTGTTAATATTGTTATTATTTAATACACTAGTGCCATCGATAATGGAAATATTTGTATGACCAGTATTGTTCAGTAATAGCTGCTGCTGTTGACTTCTATTTGATACCGTTGATGTCGCCAGTGAGTGCCTACTGCCAGGTGTCGTTAATTTGCTGACATTTTGACTTGTAAATGGTGTATCCACATACTCATTTGGCAGACGTTCATTCTCCGGTCGAGGTATTTGTAGTGTCACGGTATTACTATTGTTATTATTACTATTATTAACTGGCGATGTGCTTCTTCGGACAACCGCATTAATTGCATTCTGAATTAAATTCGCAGTCGGAGTGACTAATGAGGGTGTTAAGGAACGCGTCACATTTATATTACTATTATTATTACTACTACTACTGTTGCTGCTGCTACTGCTGTTAATATTTGTTGTCGTCATTTCCGTTCTTCTTCGTGAAAATGTGCTGATTGCAGTCGCTGAGTTGGAACTTCGATTGCTTTGTAATGGTGTCAATGGTGCTGTGACTGGTGGAATTGATGGAATCGTTCGATGATGACTAATGCTTGTCGTCGTTGACGATGAGTTAATGGAACTAGAACTGCTATTGTGGTTTAAATTGCTATTCATTCTGCTATTTGCCTGACCAATTGGCGGTATAGGTGGTGCCAATGAAGAAGGTTGTGCTGAACTAATGATATGAATGGACGATGATGAAATTGGTGATGAGTTGCAGAAAAAAGAAGAAGAGTCTACAGTGTCTGAATCAGGATCCGGTGCTCTAGGTCGATGAACTCGTGGTATTGATTTAGGGGGCCTCGGAGGCGCCAGATGATTGAAAACGCCATTTCTGCGATCCATGAAACATATGTGGACACTCTCAAATTAGCTCCGTATCACTGCTTTCCTGATTTAATCTTAATATCTTAATTTATTTTTTTGTAGATCCTTATTTTAAGTTTTCTTATTGACTCTTTTTTTCTCTTGAGACTTTTTCAATATTCTAATAATAATTATATATTCTCTTACTCAAATTCCTTCGAGTATCTTTAGAATGATTCGTTTCTTCGTCATTGTTTTATTTCGATTTGCCATAAGTAGGTAAGTTTTACTTCTAAAAGGAAGAGAAAAAAAAGATAGAAAAAGAAAAATTAATAATAATAATCATTAATTTAAATAATATAGGTATGTATAAGTAAAAGAAGACGTGAGTCAAGTCGTGAATTTTTCTTCATAATTTTATTTTCCGGGTAATGCAAAAAATACGAGAAGTAAAATATCACACATATGATGTTTATAATACACAATTCAACAACAATAAGTGTTAAGAATTTACCGAATTTCTTATTCATTGTTGTATCAGATTGAAAAGTCTATTGGAAAAAAAATAAAAGATTCCAAAATGAAACTCTCAAAAAAAAACCTGTATTCTCAGAATATTCATCAGAATTCTTTAACTTCTTTTCTTCATTCTTTTCATTTCTTCATGTTGCTGTTGTAACTCTGATGCTATTATTATTGTTCTACGACTCTTCCACATAAAAATAACGTTTCTAAAAAAACATAACATACAGATAGATAGATAGAAAAAGAGAGAGACAGATATGTTGAGACCTAAAAGGAAATATATTTTTTTCTTCATTATTTCTTTTTTTCATCTTTCGATTTCTAGAGGCTCCGTTTTAACATTATAGAAAAAAAAAATAGAGAGCAAATTTGAGATGAAGAGGAAGCATAAAAAGAAGAAGCTTAAGAATGTATGTTTGTTTCATTTATGAAAAAATAGCACATTATACACTCATGAATTTATTTGTGTGTATTTCTATAGCATTGGATATTTTAGTATAAGAAAAAGCGGATGTTAGAATGATTGAATAATAACAAAGATTATCTCATATATAGAACGTATATGCACGTTCGCGTTACCTAAGCGTATTTTACTATAATACATATTTTAGAGTTATGCAGAAAAATTCATTCAGCAATCGAAGTTTTCTCAGAAATATATTAAAAAATGTGTTTAATTACAGGAAGTATTTTTCTTATAATTAATTCTTTTTTCTTCATTTTAAATTTGCTCTTAAGAGTGAGTGATCGCAATTATTTCAGGAAAGAATCTGCCCCAAGTAAATATTTCGTTTCATGCAACCTCTTCATTGAAATTCCAATCCTGTAAAGAAATATTATTATGGTATTTATTTTTCTCTTTCTTTTTGCATTTTTATTCTTGCTATCATCTTGAACGAGATTTATTCTCAGACTGGCAAAAAATATTCATTATTAAAACACTAAAAATTATTATGTGTATGCTGTTATTTTCAAGAAAGAAGAAACTAAAAAATCACGCATTATTAAGGTTTAAATGCTTTCTACTGTCTTGTTTAGATATTTTACTATAGCGATACAAAATATTCAATAAGTTTTCAAAAAAACTTTCTAGATTATCCAGAATTTAAAAGAAATACTAAAAAAATGTAAACGGATCTTTTTTATGTCATAAAAATGTTTGAACTCTTTTTGCAAAACAATAAAAGAATTATAATAAAAAACGCTGTGATTTGTTTTAAATATAATAATTCAATTGTCAGATTTGTAGAGAAAATCTCTTATTTTATTACCTTATGAGAAGAAAGAAAAAAATGTTTCGTTCATGTGTATTATGATTTTTTTTCTTGACAATATATTAGTGTAGCCATGCAAATGCAACAAAACGAGTTATCAAATGATAAACTTTTTGAAAATTTAATTTTGAATAAAATGAATGAATGAATTTTACGAGGGAGGACAAGGTTGCCTATTTTCAAATTTTAGCTAAACAAATTTCCCTTGAAAATAGCAAAGAGGATGTAAAGAAGATTTATTTTTAGCATTTTATTATTTTATATGTATGAAAAAAATAAATAAATAAAAGAATTTCATTCATGGAACTGTTTTTCTCTCTCCATTTTATCTATCTCATTTCAATAAGAGAAAATGTAGGCGAGAATAAAGAGATTGAAATTTGACGCAAAAAGCGGAGGATAAGAAGAAGTTTGGGTAACTTGTTTACTGTCGTTGTTGCTGCTATACAGCCGCCCTACACCCATTCTAAACCCACTTGCTTTTGCCTGAGTAACGAGTTTCATGTTTCGCTTTTAACTCGTTGATAAGCCAACAACAGCAACAATATTGAACAAAAAGAATAGATGATGATATATTTATATGTTTGTGTGAGAAGACGAAATAGAAAAAAAGATGATGGTAAAAAGAGAACATTGACGGTGAATGAAAACGAGGAGACGGTTGTGAGTCCAAGAAAAAAATGAATGAAAATTTTCTCGGAAAATCTTCTTTTACCGCTCATATCGTTGTCTCACTCGTAGATACTTTTGACAGGAGATTTTCTTTGAAAAGAAGAAAATATAACCATAAAGCAAATATTAAGATGTATTTTATACATATAACTTGTGAAAGATATGGCTTTCATCATAACCTTGGACCGATTAAGAAATTTGTCTGTTGATTTCTCTGAATTTCTAAATGATTTTATTGTCAGACAAAAGAAATATCATCAAAAAAAGTAGCAGCCATATAAATTTTCATTCCATCATACAGTATGCACTTAAAATAGAAATTGATGCGTAGGTGGCACACGATTTTCTTACCCAGAATGAAAATGAAGTGTGGAACGAGATGATAAAATAGCGCAGCAGAAACTCGCTTTTGAAAAAAACATTATAGCTACTGCTTTTCGTACAGACATGAATGCGGCAAGATGTCTGAGTAAATGTGTATATACACCCAACAACTCCTTCTTTCATTGATGCATCACTTGAACGTGCGTGGGAGCAAAAAAAAAAGAAGAAAAATCAAGTCAAGTGTTCAATTAAAGTGAGACTCGTTATCAGACATGAATTTAAAACTTGTATCATTTACTCATTCATTCACTCCCATTCATTGATTTAATTTTATACATATATATACATTTATAATTCATTCATTTCATTCATTACATATTTATCTTATCAGGTGCTTCACAATCAATTTGTGAATCTCATTCTCTTACTAATAGCTTTTTAAGTCACTTGCAATGATAGCTAATCTCGTAAATAAAGGAAACCTTATAATTATCATTTCCTGTATTCTCGCTCTCTTTCTCTCTTATACACACATTCTATCTATATACAGCGTGCGCGTTCCAACATTTTTCATTATTTTTTTTTCTCTACGTTCTCCATTATATACTCTACTCTTCATTTCTGTGAAATCAACAGAGATTTTTTTAAAACGAAAATGGCGTGTTTCCTGTTTAAGTCGTCTTTTCTCTCTTATTCTCTTGCGGCCTGCTCGCTATGTGCCACTGCTGTTGACGTTTTCATTTTTTTTCTCATTCTCTCTCTCTCTTTCTCTCTAGTCAAAATTATATTAATATATTTAAACTTTGTTGAAAAAATAAAAAAGAAATAGAAAGAGATAAAGTTATCGATAAAATAAAAAAACACACAAAAAAGTGTGTGTATTCTATTAATGAATGAATAAATAAATAAGTTGGCATACCATAGTCAGCTTTAGTAGTAATAATAAATACAGCACACTTATATATATGTAAATGTGCTCTGCTGCTGTTGCTCTCAAAGAAACAAAAAATAAACGACTTCAATCAATGAAATTCATTGATGATCGTTTTCACTCTATATACAATATGTTTTATATATATATACATACAAATACATAAATACAACTACACGTTTTCTTGATATGTACACATTAAGAATAGTTAGTTAGTTTAGTTATAGAAGCAAGCAAGAAGTTGAAAATCTTGAAAGCAGAAAAAAAAAACTTGGCAAATGTGCATATTTCTTTTATCGAAAAGAGTCTTTTAAACACACACTGTAGTTGCGACAGCAGCAACACTGAAAAATTAAATGATGCAGTAGTGTAAGTAAGTACAAGAGGAGAATGACATTCATGGATACTTGATGTAAAAATTGTTGTTATTATTGTTATTCTATGTTTGAATGTGAATTGCGCGCGAAAAATGATTGTGCAAGTGAATGAGAAGACTGGTTATCATGTCAATTGAAATGTTGTCATCGACTCTCGTATTTGATATCTCTATATAATTTTTAAACCTTTCCTTTACCTCTCACACACTTATTTGCACTAACATATAAATTTATATATAAATTTTAATATATGTACACATACATTTAATACCAGTCAAACATTACTAAAAGCGCGAATTGAGAGCGAACAAAATGTAAAGGAATGCGATGTTGCCGAACTTTTTTGCCTCCGAAAGTTTTCAATCATTCTTCTTATTTAATATTTTTTTCTCTTATACTTCAATAGACAAACTGTGAAACATCTTAAATAAACGAAAGAAACAACATCTACAAACATATGTTTCACATATACACACTTCGTGACTCGTAAAGAGCGCGGAGATTGCATCATGTACGGCGACGACCGAAGAGTTCTTCTTCAATAGAAATATATATATATTTTTTTTTGTTTTCAAAATTGAAAATTCTATGTATGCGAAAGAAGAGTCTTATTAAATTATATAGATGCCGAGAGAGACTAAAATACTGAGAATATGAATTTTTTTTATTTCACGACTAAAATTACTGATCGACGGCAATAGCATAGTATTTTACAATGTCTATAAATAGCATCCACTACATTAGAAAATAATTAAAATAGAAGAGAGAAAAATTAATGAGCAAAACTAGATAGAAACATGAGCGCAAGTTCTTTATCAAAGCCTCATGATCTCGGAAAAAATAAATGATGACAAAAATTGTTACAAAACTCTTCCATAGATAAATTTTTTTGAAGAAAGAGTGAGAGAGAGAAAAAACGTACGCAAATTAATAGCAAATGTGAGGAAAAATATGGTATCAATTCTAAAAGGCGTAATATGTCTGCGTTTCTTCTCTTTTTTCTTTTTTATTTTTTTTTCGGGAGAGATCCATATGTATATGCTTTTTCTCTATATGTGCTTGAAGCCTCTCATGAGTATTATTTTGAAAACGAAGAAAAAGTTTTCATTTTCTGAATGAATTTTTAGTGTCTGTACATATACGTTTATATATATAAAATTCTCTCAAGAGTGTGAGGTTGTAGATGTTTTCCTGTTTCTCATTCGTTTCTTTTTAAATGCTAGTTTTTTTTATTTCTTTCTTTAGTTCAAATCACAATTAACACACAGAAAGAATCTTAACATGTTTTTTCCTCTCCTTTCCTTTTATTCTTTCGTGAATGAAATGCGTGTAGATAGGTGTAATTGATTCATGACAGGAAAGTGACTTTTAAAATCAAAATCGATCTTCTGTTTCTATAAATTCTTACAATTTTCAAAACTTTTAAATTTGTTTTATTAATTGCAGTTGCTTGAATTAAATTAATTTAATTGAACTCACACAACACAGCTATATTTCACTTTACATAGTACTCTCTAGCTGCCACACCTTCTGCTAGATATTCATTTATATTTTTCTTTTTGAGAACAAGTTTGACATTTATTAAATACAAAAATAAATTACTCTTGAAGCAAATGAAGAAATTTTTCAATTTCCAAAAAAGCATGAATAAAATAATGATCATTATTGGAAAAATCAATAATAAAAACATTTTCAATTTCTAATAAGCGCTAAAATAAATTTCATTTGACCGTCCCACACTTTAAGTTATTTCTCAGAATTGGAAATTAATATTTTTATGTAATTTTCAATGTATAAACATCAAATTGAACAGACCATAAAATTTTTCATCGGGTTCACATGAGCAAAAATTTATTAAATGAGTCAAATTGCATATTAAAATTACGAATCTGGATTTTAATGTTTATTGACACTTATTTAATACAGTAAATACCTAACTATAAAAATTTATTCTTATAAAGGCTCACAAAGTACCTAATTGTAATTTTTGTTGTCTTTCTCTCTTTATATGTCTGTGAATGTGAGTAATTTTAATCCATTAAAGTTGAATTAAATAAAAATTGTCTTAATGTCGCTTCATTGGAATGCTTTTCAGTAAGACTCTTCAATTTAACTTGTTATGGTTTTTGAACGTCGCTTGTGAAAGTCATGTTTATTCATCAAGACTAGATAGAAAAGTCATGGTGTAATAAATTAGTTGTCGACTTTTTTGTGTGTTCATGATTTAAATTAAATCAAATCAATTAAATTACATACTATCGAAGAGTACTCACGAGTACTCTTTGGCTAAGCAAAACTCATTGATACTTTGTTTCAGCTATATTTTTGACCTATTTTACGCAACAGTCAATGCTAAAGTGATGTGCACAAAAAAAGACTTCATTCAAAGTCTCTAGCTGAATGAATTTTTCTCTCTTTGAATCAATTTACTTTTATTTCTTTTCTTGACTTTTGCTTCAATATATATATACAGCTTTTTTTATTTTGACGCAAATTTTTTTGGTTTGATTCAATTTCAAAAATAGAAATACTATGAGAAAATTTCATTTTCATTCTTCATTTTTATTTTCTTGACTGAAAATTTTTCTTAAAATAAAATAATATAGAAGAAAATGAGTTAAAAAATCAATGGAAAAACCTTTACAGTTGATCCCTTTACAATAAGAAACGTTTAATTCAAAATTTAACAAGTTAACGAGATTTAGATTATACTGGAGAAAAAAATTTGATTTTTTTGGTTTATTCATTTGCAAGATTACAGGTTTGGAATTTATAGTGGCGCTGTTGAACGAGAAAAAAATAAATATGTGAAAAAATTAGCGGCAAAAACTATATGTATACGACTCCAACATCATCATCAGCAGCAACGGCAGCGAAGAAACAATTCGTTTGTATTGAAAAAAATCTGTGAGAGAAAAATTAACGAACTTACGAATACACGAGCCAAGGTTACTCGTCAAATGCCGCTAAACAGACGAAAAAAGGAACTAAATTTTTCATAACAACAACTACAATAGCGTCACATTAATGGAAACTATAAATGGCAATTAATTATCAGTAGTAAATAGTAAAATTTTTTTCAATGTTTCACTGTTGCACCAATGCGACCAATTGAATTGAAATCTGTATTAAATCCTTCATAACTTTTTGTAAAAAATAAAAACAAACTTTAAAAGACAAAAATGTTAAAAAAATTTCTAAATTATAATCTTATCAACAGTTTATTTATAATTATTTATTTTGTAAATCAGTCAATTTAAAAAATTTTGAAAAAATAATTTTTTGAATTCTTTTACTTGTAACTTTTTATTTCTTTAATCAATCTTCATGAAACTTTGCAAGATAATTGTATTAAATAGCATTAATAATTAAACATAGTTTGAAATTTTTTGAACTTTCCATTCCAGAACTTCAGGATTCGGACTTGAACGCATATTTTACTTGATATGAGCATATTTTTTGTCAAGTTGATTTCAAGTTGACTTACACAAAAATGTCTTTAATTCATTCAAATTGATTTATTTCAATTAAGATACATAGTAAATTAAAGAATCATTAGCTTTCATACAAATTTGATGGATTTCAAATCAATTAAATACAATCTGAATGAATTAAAGACATTTTGTGTAAGTCAACTTGATATCAACTTGACAAAAAATATGCGGATATCAAGTAAAATATGCATGCAAGTCCGAACCCTATAATAAATACACATTAAAACATATTTCAAGAGCCTCAACTTATTAAAATCGGACACATTCATTCAAAATCGGCAATACCTTTTCTGTATATTAATGAAAATACTTTTTTTCAATCACTTGATTATTCAGTTGTCAATTAAACCAAAATGAGCTCTATTTTCACGAAAAAAGATAAAAAGAAAATGATCCATAGACAGCATAAGGAATTTGAAAAATTTTAATCGTATCAGTTAAAAGAGGTAATACAAAAAAATCGGGACGAATTAAATCGTGATTAGGAAGTTGTATTTTTTTTTGTACTAACCGGTTTATGAATTTATTTTAAAAGGAAATAAAAATTAAAAGTTTGAAATGAAAAAAATTTGATGAGTCTAATCATCAATTTGGAGGGAGGTGAAGGTTCATATATTTGACAAGATTCAAGAATTTTTTTCTTTCTATCGATAATAATAATATATACTATAATGTACAGTAGCAATTTGTCGGAAGCTTTAGCAACTTTTTGTCTTTTATTAGGAGTACTCCAAAAAAATTATCATTGTTCAAAAGCTGATCTTATTAAAAAATAGCAAATTTATATCACGTTATACTTTATAATATATAAGAGCGTCGACAATATGTCTATCCTTTTGCAATCGACTGTTACTTTTCAATCATCACAATACAACTTTTAAAAAAGACATTTTTCAAAGAGAAACATTTTATTAACTTAAACATCACATACATACTTTATATTTAGATCTTTCGCTCTTTTTTTTAAGAATATGAGCGAAATTTAAAAGAAACAATTACAAATTTCTTCATTTCATAAAAAAATATTTCTTATCAAGAAAGGTTTTTGTTTACTCTAGCTCGCTCTGTATGTTGGTAAAATAAAAATAATTGTAAACTCGGTTCGTTTTGTATAAACGCCATCATATAGTTTTTTGCGCTTATTAATAACATAATTGAAGCATTAAAAGAGATAATGTTACACGAATAAAAATAAAATTTATTGTTGACAAAAAGGGCAAAAGAGAGGAGGTAAAAAATTAAATTGATTGTGATTGACGATAAGAAAAATAAATTGAGTGGTAAAATTACTTTTGTTGATGTACATATATTTCAATATGAATATATGAAGTTTGTCTTGCTATTTTGGCTTAAATTTAAGAGTTTATTTATCGCTCGGCATGGAATTTTGAAGAGAAAAATATGTTTTTTGCTATCGCTCTAGAATGTGGAGTTTTTTAAATGTGGCGATGAAGAAGAAAAAGAAGAAGGAGAAAAGAGAGCGACTCAATGCCATGCCTTTTATTGTAAATAGAATAATATTTTTTCCTTATCAATGTTTTACAATAAAACTTGTTTATATAAATATGTGTGTACATTATACATATTTTTAAACCATAAACTTCATAAATATTTTTTCTTTACTTATTATGATTAAATTTTTTCTTCTTTGCTTCATATCAGAAATTACGTTACTTTTTCGATTCTTTTTCCACGTGCTTTGCCTAAAACTAACTTAGATTTTAACATTAAAAATATTTTTTTTCGTTTTGATAAGAAGAAAAAGAGTTTCTTCGATTATACGTAGCTATGTGTACATATTTTCTGTGGTTCGAAGAAAAAATTATATGTACTGATAAGGGGTAATGAATTGATGTGAATGATCGTTAAAAGTTAAATTGGTGTGTTGTAACGGAAATTATTTGCACCGGAAATGAAGAAAATCATAGTTTTTATCTCATCATACTTACATTATTAACGTATAAGTAATCCACCGGTGATTGATGCGTGGCAAGTTTTTTATGTAATAATTTTGAATAATATTCTAGTTTTAACTTTTCACTTTTTTTGTTTATAGTATTTTATCAATCACACAATTCTTTCACTGTTATACTGCTTAATTGACGTTGCTATTATAAAATAATATAATTTTAAACTTGATTATTTATCCAAAATTGAACTTTTTTTGTTCTTTAATTCATGTATTTTTTGACGTTTAATCCAGACGTTATGTGCTTTTTTTATAAAATATTATTTTTCTAAAAGTATACTGCTACGCTCTGTATATATACTATAATATTTTCTTGTGTCATTCTTTTTCATTTCCTTCTTTCGTTTTTCCACTCAAGATCTGTGCTGACGTGAATTATAGAGTAAAAATATTCACAACAATTTTTCTTATTTTTTCAATATTTTTTGTATACTTCATTGAATTTTTTTCTTTCCTTTGAAATTGAATAACTTCACTTTTTCAGCGCTATGTTCTCACTAATTAATTACTAATTAATTTTGCTCATCTCCAGATCTCATTCGATTCTTTTCTTTCTTGCTTCTTTTATTTCATACACGCAAATTTTTTTATTTTTTTCTTTCTGATACTTTGATATTTCGTGGATCTCTTTCTCTCGGCTTGCTCTTTCAATCTCATATATCTGTTTGATACATAAAACACAAAATATAACTCTTTTTGTTATACACTTTTCCAATACAAAAAAAGCAATTTTTTAGCTTTTTTAAAAATTATTTTCCGAAAAAAAGTATTTTTTTTTTCAATTTTAAAGTTTATCGCTAAACACGAAACAATATTTTTTACTTTACGCTCAAACCGCTTTCACACACTAAGGACGTTTGAATATTTTATATATTTTTCTTTCTCTCTTTTTTTTCTAAAAAAACACTGTCCCGTACAAGAAATATGTCTTAACCATTCAAAAGTTATTTTATGAATGAACAGAGTGGAAAAAAAACAGAGAGGAATGCATGTGTAGTATACGTTTACAAAAATTTTAGTTGTGTAAGTTTACTTCAGCACATAGCCATTTGTATGCGATCTTAATCTTTAAAATATTTTTGATTCATGTATTATTTCATGAAATGTATAAATAAAAATCTCATTAAATGTTAACTTGAATTTTATAAAATTAGAAATTCTTTTTACAATACTAAACAATCAGAGAATTCATTATAAATTTTCAAAAATAATTATTAGGGTAAATGTTCCTAATTCGGGACAAAATTTCTTTCGCTCAACTTTGAACGAAGTTCTCTCACTTATTACAAACCAATTTTTATGATTGTTTCACTAAACGAGAGATAAATTCTCCTATTATTTTATTAAATCAACGTTGGAGTCAGAATATTTGTCACTTTTCCAAATAAAAATTTTATTTTTTTTCCTAATTCGGGACACTTGATAACCTAATTCGGGACACTTGACTTTCTAATAAACAAAGGAAAATATTTATATCAAATCGTGTTAAAAGTTTTTTAATACATTTATTTCATTTTACTGATTCTTTTTCTACTTATTTGTGTTAAATTTGGTTCTTGAATCAGTAGAAAATTGCATTTCAAATATTTTTGAATTCACTAAAATTGAAGCGCATTTTTTTGTTTACATTTTCACGAACATTTTAAAATGTAAACAAAGTGTCCCGAATTAGGGTTTTTGAGTGTCCCGAATTAGGTTAGGCTAAACATAATTTTTTTGTGGCAAAACGATAAGAGTTACGTGAAAAGTGAATGTATGATAAAATTCTTCGAGGTTTTTACTTTATTTTTATACCTTTCTCGTGAATGAAAAATGAATAAGTAAAGAGATATAAATATTTTTAGAGTGGGACATTTTTTGTATGGAGAATTTTTAAAATTTAATATCTCATTTTTCAGTGCTTTTGAAGCGTAAAATATCGATCAAAAATGATAAATAGTGATAAAATCTACAACTTTGCATCAGTATCTCAAGAATTGAACGTGTAAAAAGTGAGAAAATTAAGAAAAGAAAAGTGTCCCAAATTTTTTAGTGTCCCGAATTAGGAACATTTACCCTATTATATAATAATGGGTAATTTAAATTTTTAACATCCATAATCAAATGCAATGAAAGAAAAAGTTTCTTGCTTAAAAATTTTTGTTAAAAAAATTAAATATTGAACGATGTGCTGAAATCAAAAATTTAAGGGGAATTTTTACATTTTTCGATGTATTAAAATGAGAATGTGTTAAAATTCTCTCATTTTATTCATATCCTATCAATACTAAAGAATTTTTTTATAGTGTCTCTACAATTACACATACCAATAAAAAGAATTTCATTCATTGCTACAACTACCAATTCAGCAAAGATATGCAATAATGAGCAAACCATTTGAATGTTTCTAAGCTGGCTTGGTCGTTTTAAAACTATGAATAAGACATTATATGATTATGAATGAAAAAATCTCCCAATTCTAAAGAAACATTTTTATATTTTCCCCTTATTATTATGTATGTGTGTGTTACACATGCGAGTAAAAAATTTAATTCATAAAAATAAAGTACTATAACTTCTTAATTTTTTTATTTTTACATTAATAAATGTTTTACATTGTAAAGATTAAACAAAAGTTTTTAACAAGAAAACACCAATAATATTAATAAGCTTATGTTCAAATATAATTTGAAAATTTTCTAAATGAAAAAGAATTTTTGTCTTTTGGACTGCAAGCACATTTTTCAACTCTAACACTATAAAACGAAAAATATTTATGAATGAAATGTCTACGACGAAACTTTTTTTTTTCTTTTCTCATTCATTTATTGCGCTTTTCGCACGAGAAGGAATGAGCTCATTTTATTTGTCTTTAAAAAATTTTCATTTACAGTGAGAACAAGTAGCGCAGAAGAGTCACGAAAAATTTTATATACAGTTACACATGTGCGAGTTAACCATTTTTCATTCATGACTGAATTTGATTTTATGAAGGTCAAATAAAACATAGTAAAAAATTATGAACATTTTTATATTTTCATTCATTCATTTCACATAAAAACTTTCAATTATATGTAAAATTATTGTCAGCAAAGACGTCACTCACTTTTTCACACATAAAAAAGTATAACTTTTTGCATTTTAACAAAAAAAATTGTTTACGCTTATTCTAATCTACTTCCGTTCAGATTGAGAAACTTGTTCCAATGTTGATTGGTTACTTTACATTATTTCAATATATAGTAAATATCTTCATTACATAAATATATTTACACATACTTTTTGCTATTTGGTATTTATCCATTTTTTGTATATTCGTTATCGAATTTATCAATTCTACCAATTGAAATGATTTACTTACTTTAATAGACATTTCGTCTAGTGATAACATGTATTTGCTACAAATATGTAGAATCAAAAAAGTAAAATAGTCACCGTCATCAACACTAAAGTCCGTGATACAAAAGGACTTCAGCGCTAACATTTTATTATTACTAGTGTTAGAGTATTTAGAGTGTTTAGCACTAACTCTAAAGAACAATATACATCAGGATATCCGTTTTCGCATTGCTTTATAATCTTTGAATAATTCTGATAATATTTTTGTTATTCTCACATTGATTTTTACAAATACCTGAATATTAACTTAAAACTTTTATAACAATTTTTTTCAAAATAAATATATAAAAGTATAGAAATATTAATTATTAAATGTGAATTAGGAAGACCACTGTCTCCTATTTTTTTACTAGTGAATCGAACAAGATCTAACCAAAAATATATGAAAACCTATATTAATATCACTGTATAACTAATTTGCATTTAAATCAATAGCATCATAAAAACTGTATAAAATTAAAGGAATCAGTGGTTGGAAGAATAATAACATTGTGAATACGTTTGAGACAAATATAAAAAAAATAAAGAAAAAAATACAAGAGTTCAAAAAGCAATAAAAATGAAATGTAAGCACCATGGAAGAAAAACCAGTAGCAAATAACACCACAACGATCCCCAAAATGAGATTAAAATATTTAAAAATCTTTCGTAAATTCTCTCTAAATATTATTTCTGCTTTAGAGAATATTGAAATATAACAATCTTATCGAAATAGTATGTAAAATTATCGAAGATAAGTATTTTCTGTTAAAAAAGAAAAATATATTTAAATTTTAAACTAAATTTTTATTATATAAAAATTTTATATAATCATTTAAAAGTCTTTAAATTATTTTTATAAAGATGAAAAATTAAAAAAAGGCAAATTTTGTTCTATCAATTAATAGCCAATGTATAACATTTTTATTAATCTTATCCTATTTTAATTTCGTACCTAAATTTTATATAAATGATGTAAAGTAAAACGTTTAGTTTTAATGCAAAATCATAAAAAAAAACTTTATTTTATTCTTAATTTATTTTGAATTCAATTTAAAATTTTATTTTGTTAAAAAATGATGTTACATCAGATAGTTTAAGATCATTTACATAATTCCAAATTGATTCTTCAATTCAACCATCAGTTTCCAATCGGCTTTTATCAATTCATCACGGAAATAGTCCTTACATGCGTCAATGCTTTCTCGTGATATCTATAAATAGAAAAGAAAGTTTAAAATCTTTAATTAAGCAAAACATAAGACAATGTTAAACATTAATTGTATTGTTATGACAATTTTCATTAATTGAAATTTTTTTTAAAAAGTCTTAAATTTTCGCAAAAAAATTGTAAAATTTTCCACATTTATAGAATCGTTCCCGAAAAAAAAAAGTCTTGTTGCGACCTAATAAAGGATGAAAATTTCTATTTTTAGCACAATTCATTTTATATCCTAAATAATTTTTCCTTGATATACGAGCATTTACATATATGTGTCCTGGATATAAGTAGGTCATATCTTATAATATATATCTATCTGTATTTATCGCTTCGCATATGTACTCATTGCATTTTGCTAACCCTAATTGACCCAAATAGCTCTATTTTTTGCAAATAAAAAATCTATAATAATACTAAGAGTTCAAATAAGACGTCAGTATAGAATACTGTGAGAAAATTCTCATCATTATTTGTTAGTTGGCAATAAATGAAATTATCTTCATCTTTATGTTATTATAACCACGTTATTGATAAATAAAAAATTACTTTCGTTCAATCATTTTGGTAACACAAACGCTTACACACTTTACCATTTTAAAATTTTTATAGACTTATATTAAATGCATGTAATGCAAGAAAATTTTAATCATTTCAGTAAAATGTTTGGCGAAAGGAAATAGTGGGTGCTGTCGCCTAAAACTTTTAAATTAACTCGATATGGTAAGTAAAAAATTTTATGTTAAATAAACGAGTGAAAGAGCAACTTTCTCAATAAACAGCTTCAACTTTAATATCTTTTTAGTTTACAACGAAAAAAAAGACATGCATGTTATAGTGCGCATGTAGGTGGTATAAGTAGTATTTCTTCATTTTTTCTGACATGACTTCGTATTTTTTGCTTTAATTTTACGCTTGGTATTTTGTGCGTGTGTGTACACTATATATATATACATATATATTTGTCGTTACAATAATGTCTCTATGTCGTACACCCAATTTTTAAAGCCTTTTTAGGAAAATTGGTTATTTTCATCGGTTTTATCATAATTTTTTGATGACATGATTGTTTTTAAAAATGTGGATATATAATACAACTATGGTATATTCATTCAATGATAGTATAGTACAAAATTAATGATTGAATCTTTTAATTAATTGAAAGAAAAAGAGAGAACTTTAATAAAACTCAATTTCCTCTAACACGATAACAATGTGTGATGAGATGTGTATATTTCTGATGACTGAGCTTGTATTGCATATACTAATGGGAAATAATATCGCAACTAATATGTAAATGCGTACGATTAAACATGATAACGTTTTTTGTTCTCACGTTCATTTAAATAATTGAGAATTCTTTTTCGTTTTATGCAACAGCAACTTCGTTGTTGTTACTGTTTTATTGTTTATGACAAAAAAGCATAAACAATGTAAAATTTATTTTTCTGAAGGTGACGCAAAAGACATTTCCAAAAAAAGAACTCACACTTCCGACGACGACGACAACAACAACTACGTTAACAACAATAAAAGACAAAAAGAGAGGAAGATAGTAATTTTTATTCACGAAAAAATAAGAAGTGAGACATTCATTCAGTCAGTCAAACGAAGAATTGTAATATAAACTCTAAACACACATCGAATTCATTCAGAAGAAAATTTATGAATGAATTTTTTTTCTCTTTCTCTCTCTCTGAATCTGAAACCGTATATACTTTAGTTGCAACTAACTAAAATTCAATTAAGCTTAAACATACTTAAAAATAATCACTAATCTATTTAATTTACTTGTCTAAAATTTTTCAACTAATGTTAATCAACTAAATAATATTTTTTTCACTCTCTTTGTCTCTTGCATGCTTTACTAACATTGTCATATAATGAATTAATTGGAAGTCTTTTTATGGATTGTAAGAGTTTTATTCTACATTAAAAATCAAAGTTCATTCAAAGTCAGCTTCTTGTATGCATATTTTACTAAATTTATGCAAACGTGTACACATTTAATTACTAAAAGAAAAAAAAGATAGAATAAATATTTAATATTTCATACATAATCATTTCAATTTGTTAATGCTTTCATAAGAAATATAGAGTTTGTATATTCGTGTTTTTTATTGTTTGAAATGACAAATATAGACACATAACTGTGATATGAAATTTCATACTATGAAATTTTTCTGTATTTTTTTGCTGCATAGTTATAATGTTAGAACGAAAATATAGACATTTATAATTTAAATGAAGTTTAAAATTTCAATAAAATATTAGGCAAATACATATTAATGTTATGATAAGCAATTTATTTAAGCAATTCACTATGGTGACATAAAAATTCATTAACATTCAACGATTCTGTCTAATTAAATTCCAATGAAGAACAATACACTTGTGTTATAAGCAAAATATAACACATAATTTTCAAAATTAATTAAATAAATTGACATCACGGCCCTTGATGACAACGAAACTCAATGAGTAAAAATATAAAAATAGAAAAAAAACATTTGCGTTTTCTTTTCCGACATCGTTCAGTAAAATGAAACTTCTAACTCATATTCATTCGTTTACTTACTGGAGTGATGAAATAAAATTATCACACACATAGCGTGAGAATGACGTCAAACAAATACAATGACGATGAAACATTATTGTCATCATATATTGCGAATCAATTGAAAAATCATTTTATTCATCATCCATACCAATTTATTACATTATAAGGCAACCCTAGAAATATTCCATTGTCTGTAACTATATAAATTTAACAGCCTCCACTATATCTAATTCATCAAACATTATATATCAGTGATGGAATATTTTGCATTTAAATATTTTTTATACACGATAATAAATGATACAGAAAAGTGTTCACCATAGAACGGATTACTTTAACGCATTTTTGGCGCCCAGATCAGTGTATGTTAACAAATTACAGAATCAATAGGTTTGTTTGAGAAAAAAATTTATATTTTAAAATTAATTGTTCGAAATAAATAATTATAAATTTTGATATATGAAAGTACGGTAAGCATTTTTAATTGACGTTTAATTTACAGCATCTTATGATAAATTTTTATAAATTTGATAATAACGGTTGAATTATATTCAAAAAGCAATAAAATATTTGCCATTGGAGGCTTTGCAAAGGTTTGTAATATTTCGAAGCACTTGACAAAAAATGTAATGCAACAAAAAATATTTCGTTGAGAAATTTTCAATATAGAAATTAAAAAATTCACAATCTCTGAGATTGTTATACAGGCCGCCTGTGTTGCCTGTGGTTTGAATTTACAAAAAAATCCGCTAAATTGTAGAGGCGCTAAGATCGTTTTGAAGCGTCATCTTTTCTATAGCGGATTATTTTGTAAATTCAAACCACAGGCAACACAGGCGGCCTGTATAACAACACTGTCTCAAAATTACTGTTCAAACAATCACAAGAATATAAGTAAGTGACGCCGGAATAACTTGATTACACAAATCAA
Source organism: Polypedilum vanderplanki (assembly GCA_018290095.1). Lineage (NCBI taxonomy): Eukaryota > Metazoa > Arthropoda > Insecta > Diptera > Chironomidae > Polypedilum > Polypedilum vanderplanki. The sequence goes on along the minus strand of CM031380.1, from coordinate 21,577,129 downwards.
ATGCAAAAAGCCGTAATTCTCTAGATATTGTAGTTTTTGAGATCTCCAACCTCACCAGCTAAACAGCCTAAGTGAAGATAAGCTGCATTGCTGTACCAAAAATGCCTAAAAACTAACGAGAAAGAGAAATAACTAAAATATTTTTTTAGTTTATGTGAGTGTGATTCAATGCGTTGGACTCAACAATGGTGATTATGTGATTTTTATTAATAAAGTGTGGTATACACTTTTTTGCATGCATTAAATAATTTTCAAAAATATCACTAAGATTTTATTCCTTTTTTGCTACATATGTTCATGTAATGCAAGAATTTTCAACAAAGTCTATTGTCTATATTTTTCAAAAAGTTATTACGGAAATATATTGAATTGAAAATCATGTTCAAATGATAAATTTCAAATTTTAATTTCCTGAATATACATAAGTTATGTGACGTAAATAAATCATTAAATATTATGTAAAATTTTTTAATAATTGAAAAAGGAGTAATTTTGAAGAATACCTCAAAAGTTATTCATTCAAAAAAGGAAACAATAATGGATTTTAAAAGTGACAATCAAATCATATGTACACTCCAAAGTATCACAATGTCTATATCTCAAATGTTACTAACATACAAGAAAAGTAAATTCATAAATTGTGTATGTTTTGTTCAAATCGTCTAGAGCTAGGATATTTCTTAATGATTGGAACCTTTTAACGTTTATTTCTATTTGAGAATCATAATTTTTTATTGTATCCATAATACTCATTTATCTTTCAAGAGACATTTTCTTAACTTGGTCAACCTCCCTTGAATAACATTTTTTGTGAATGAATATATTAGAAAAAAGAATTTTAAATAAAAATATTCTTTTATACTCTAGTGAGTTTTAAAATATTTACAATCTATAATTTAATAAAATTCTTCTGCATTGTTGTTGTTAATACACTCGTTTATTTTATTCAGTTCTTGAAAAAATTTCATTCAAAGACGGATTTGAATGAATATCGAAAGCAGTAAGAATAAAAGAATGACGGAAAATGAAGAACAAGTAAAAAAGTCTACAAAATGTGATTTGAATAATTTAAATAAAATATAAAAATTTAATAGAAGCTTCATAAATTATTTATAGTTCAACAATCGAAGCCCATTAAGCAAAAAGATCGAATATTTTTTGAGGGGATATATTTTATTGATGTGACGGAGAGCGGATATTTGAAATTAATTCATAACAGTTTAAGCCATTTACTACCGCCCACAGAAAACAGACGGCTTCTCTCTCTGGCATACACACTATAATGAATTTATTAATGGTATTTATTCACAGTTGAAAATTTTCTTCAACTTTTAAAATCATTGTCTTCCCTCGAACATAAGAGATGCCTCTTGTATTCAAATAGAATAGATTTTGCTCAGTTTTTGTTTTGATTTAGAATGGAAAAATATAAGTTTTTTAAATTTTGCAAATTTCGAATACAAGAGGCATCTCTTATGTTCGAGGGAAGACGATAATGATTTGTTATATACAAATTTTTACTTATTATAATATTATATTTTGCTATATTTTATAAAATTCCAAAAGAAAATTATTGTTACACAAACATTTGATTCTTATTGAAAATAAAAAATGTAATACATCTTATGCAAATGATTGGACGATTCTATAACATTTGTGTTGTTTGTAATTTTCATAGAAATGAAATTTTTTTGAATTGTTTTAATTCAAAACTTTATTAAATTGAATTTGAAAGGATATGGCAGATCAATATCGCATAATAGATCAATTTAGGGTCAAATCTTTAAGTTATTAGAGCTTTTCAACTGCATATAAAAGCAGTTAAAATAAAAGAATTTTTTAAAAAATCTTTGTCACACAACTAATGTTGCTAGCGATGCCAGCGCTACGAGCGATAATTTTGGAAGTAATTTTAAAACAATTTAAAATAATCTTTGTATTTCATCTGTTTCACGATATGGGTAATTCCACGGGAAAAGCGACAAATTTTTTTTCGTACAAAAACGCTTTGTAAGTTTATCTCAACTTGATGGAAAATTTTTAAATTTTTTGTTTTAATCAATGATCATTTGTTTATTGAAACCTTTATTAGTGCTTATATAGTCGTTTGTAGTGATTTGAGAAAGATCTGAGCAGTAATTTCCAAGATTTCAACAAAAATTGCAAATTTTGAACGTTTTTTTGTTTGAAAATAATTCTTTACAATCTACAGCGTTTTATGTAATCGAGTATTTTGTAGAAAAATATAAATTTAATTTTCTCTTTTAAAAAGCAAATCTGTCACATAAAATCTTACTTAATCCTTTATGGAGTGAAGTTCTATAAATATTTAAAGTTTTCAACAAAAAGTAGTGAGTACTTTCGTCAGAAATACGAATTGTAGAAAAATGTCCAGTTGTGATCGAGCTTGTTTTTTGCAAAATACTCAAACACAACCGCATTTACGGAAAAATCGATTAATGCATGTTATTTAAGATAAAAAGTTACATCTTTTAAGCATTTAATGTATGCTACTAATTGCACGATTAAAAAGAAAATTCAATTTAAAGAGTAAAAATTGTTGTTGTAATTTCCATGGAATTGCCCATATATGACATGTTGAGTGTCTGTTCATCAGAAATTGAAATTTAACAAATATTATTCTTACTTGATTTACAATTGTATTTAAAGATTAAAAGATTAATTTACGAACCTTGCTTAATAACATGTCATTTTCGTCAAAGTGTCGACCATACATTTTTGGTGTCTCACCCGGTATTGGCTCAATTTTGATACAAACTTCTTGACCTTTACGAGCTGATGGAACATTCTTATGATTACTTTCAACTGACGCTACAATCCCTAATGTTTCGACCTGAAAATAAAGAATTTTAACATATGAAAATACGAAAAATCATACACAAATTGCAAAGAAGAAATTATGTTTAAAAACACACACATAAATGATTCTTAAAAAAAGTTGAATTGTTCCAAAATTTTCAAAATTTTGAATCTAATTTTTCATACTAAATTCTTGATTTAAAAAAAAGTAAAAATTGGTTTTTCATTGAATGATCTAACAATCTTAAGTATTTTGAACTAAATTTTTTTTGTTCGAATTTTTATTTATTTCTCGCAATAACCACAAAAAGTTTAAAATTGTCCACTTTTGTAATTCTTAACCGTGTAAAGACTGCTTTTATTGTTTTAACATCGATGAAATCCATTTAGAATATGTAATTTAAAACAAGTTATAAGATTTAAAATTAAAAAAGTGATTTTTTATAAAACAGTTTATTCAAAAATAAACAATAAGCAAACTATTCATAGAAAATGATCGCAATTTAAAAAATTATTTTTTTACAATTTTATTGTAAAGTTGTCCATTTTCATTCATTAGGTAGATAAAAGTTCAATGAAGTTGTAAAATTTTATACACATTATATCTAAGAAGAAAAATGAGAAAAAATATACGTTTATAAAGAAAACGAGTATCACGTTGTTTTAACAGCAATTGAATGGAAAAAAGAAACTGAAAATTTTATGATCATTATAGAACGGAAGTTGGAGGATGGGCGAGCAAGCAAGCTGAATAACCGTATGCATATTTATACGTATTTCTAAAGAATATTCATTTGATTGCCTCCGGCATGACGCCTTCTTGATTTTTTCTTAATTTTGTTTTGAAGTTTTAAGTTTTTATCATGTTGACTTCACCCAAAAAGTGTGAAAAAAAATTAATTAAAATGATATTATTTTTTATATTTTAAAAATATTGAACAAAAATGAGCGCCTTTTCTATATTACAATAAGAAACTTATCTTCGGAAAAACGAACCATGTTTCGTATATTGGGTTGTCAGATATTGAGAACTACTGTATCAAAAGTTTAGTTTTATCACAGCTTATTTCAGTTTAAGGAAAATTGCAATCAAAAATCAAATCTGAAGAGAATTTTTTTTGGCCTTGCTCACATAAATATCTTCGAAGTCTTTATTTTTATCATATATTGTTTTCTTGAAAAACGTTCATTTTATACAAACATGTTATTTATAATAGCTTACACACACATCTCTACTTCCTTCCGGTCTTTTACATATTATTGTGCTTGTAAATGAAATTAAAATTTTTAAATTTTTTTTTTTCCTCTCGTTTCATTTCATTCTTATCCATACTACATACAATCAAAATTCATGTAATTAAGAAAGCGTAGCCGAAAATGTGGCATAAATGAATGAAATAATATTCCCCTAAAGAAAATAAAATTACGCGAGTGAAATTAATATTCATTCATGAATCTTTTATGAATGAAATGAAAAAAAGAATTATGAATGAATTGATCGAGCGAATGAAAATATTTTTCATAATGAAGTAGCAAACTTTAATACATTCCACAATGTAAAAATATTGATCAATCTGGACGCCTAAAATGGTCGATGATTGGAGTACATTTTTGCTATCTTTATTAATAAAAACCATTTAATAAAATCATTTACTATTGATTAAAATTTCAAATTTACCACTATATCTTCGAATTAAAGTGTCTTTATTTATGTGCATTTATTCTAATAAATATTTTTTTCTAAAAATCGTTTCTACTTTTATAAATTTCATATTCACAATTAATAATTGAAACGATCATAAATAAATAATTGATCCACTTTGCTAGACTTTTTAAAACAATATCGGGTATTATTATACCCGTAATAACTATTAAACAAAGATTACAGAGCAATTCATTTAAAATGCAAAGATGAAGAAAGTAAGCGAGAGAGAAACACAAAACGGAAATCTCGATGTTTGCAACAGCTCATTTACTTTATTTTTCAAACATGTAGATTTATAAATAATAAAAGCCAGCAAAACATTTCAAATACCTTATAAAATCAGAATTTTTATTTTTTGAAACTTTGCAATAAATAAGATAAAAAATTCATTCATTTTTTTCATTCATTTGTCTGTCTTAACCAAATCTGATTAAATGACCCATAAGTCACTTTGGGATTACATAAGTCAAAAAAATTTAATTTAGGATATAATTTGCGTTTTTAGTAAAAAAAAGAAATTAATTATTTTGCGTGAAGGTGTGCTTCTCACATCTACATTTATGTGATGAGTTTTATGAACGTTTACTGATTTTTACCATAAAAATTGAAAAATCTTATTTTCTGCAAAAATATAGATTTTATTACTAGATAAAGAAAGTTACACTTAAAAATACATCATGTAATGTATGAAATAAAAAAAAATTATCATTTCATTCATCAGTGTAGTATCTAGCCGGAAACGTCAATTTATTATCAATTGATGTCACTTTTCACTCGATGTAGCCAGATTCGATTGATGCACAATCACCATAATGTTCACAAGGGAATCAATTTTATTTTTTCACTCACATGAACGCATAACATAAATATTTTACTGAATACCCCATTAAAGATGTATAAATAATATTTGTGCTTTTCAAATAATAATTTTTCTTATTTTCATAAAATTTAGGTCATTAAATAAGATACATAAAGGAAATAAGATAGGTCTTGTATAATAATGGAACAAAAACCAAGGACAAGCATTCTTGTATGTGTTAAAAATGTAGATCAAATTCTAAACACCGAAATTTAAACAAAATTTTGAAATCATGAAACTTTACTTAAACCAGTAATTTGGCAAAATAGTTATCAAATAAGGTATATCTGTAGTATTTAAGTTATTAGAGACTCGGTTTAGTATACTCATAATTCAATTCTCGCTACACTCAAAATGTTTTTAAAAAAGCATTTTGGTTTATTCAGAGATTTGTCCTAAATTTAAAATTTTTTTTGATCCTCATTTAAATAAGTCTTCATTTTGGGTACATTTGTAATTATTTTCTTCCTTTCGTAAGAACTTTATCATTAAATCGAAAATAAGATGATGAAAAATGAAACACCTGTTGATTATTACACAAGAGAGTGAAAAAATAAAAGAGCAACGTCCAAGCATCAAGAAAAATAAGGCTCGGTAATTATCATTTAACTTAAACAAATTTCATTTTATTCATCGTGTTGAAAAAAAGTTTTAATCTGGAACTCTTTTTTTTTAAATAAAACTTGTTTTGATGCCCAATAGGTAAATAAAAAAGTGCACCTGAATTAATTCTTAATTTTTTACTCTCCCTGCTTTTCTTCGCTTCTTTATATTTTACACGCTTCATCATTTTATTTTGATTATAGAAAGAATTAATAAAAATAATCATAATTTGTTTGTAAAGTGTATAAAGTGAATGGAACTGTTTGTATATTACATAACACAGAGGGGTAATAACGGACTTTTTTCGAAAATGAAATGAAAGAAACACATATCCGATTTTCACGAAAATATGAATGAAATCGTACTTACTTCTATTTTGTCCTCTTTTTTCTTGATAACGCATATAGGTGTTCCTTCCCTAACAATTCCATCTTCCACCATCACTCCCATTACAATAGGATCTCGAGAGTTGAATATAAATTGAGGCAAAATCTTTTTAAAAGAGAATGAAAAAATAGTAGTTAATATTAATATACATTGGTGTACATTTTTAGTTAATATTTAATGTATGGGCAACTCTCCGTTTTGTAATTCTTTCTCTATTTATTTCTGTTTGAAAATTTTAATTTTATTTTATTTCCTTGATATATAAATAATAATTACAATGAACATGTAGTTATTAACTTGTTTTAGTTTTACAGTGTTTTGCAAATTTCAGACATTGCGCAGACATAACGCAAAATATTGTTTAAGCTCAGCCGTCAAAAAACCGCTCTTATAATTTGGAATAAGAAACAAGTAATTAAAGAGAAAATTTTAAAAGGAGAGATTTTTGTGGAGAAATGTTTCAAAGAGTTGCCCATATTGTATGAGATTAATTTCTACTACTTCTTCAAATATATACTTCTATATATACTCTGAAGTGTTTTTAGTTTGCTTTACAAAAATTTTTTTCATTCATAAAATCTATTTGAATAACCTTGAATATCTTTGAAATAGCTCACACAACACAAACAAGTAAATAAATTTAATGAGCTTTATCTTTAGTTTTGAAGATTGACATTTTCAACTATGCATAATCTTACTCTATATTTAAAAAAATTACCTTTAGTTTGCACGGGAAAACTGCGATTGACTTAAATTGATCTCTTTTTTGTTGTTTTAGTTCTTCACGATAGGCAGTAAATTTATCAAACAAATGATATATAATGTCAGCCTGGAAAATTTTAACACCTAAATTGTCAGCCAATTCTTGTGCATCGCGTTCAATTTTGACATCAAATGCTAAAATTGTTGCATATCTGAAAGAATAATTGATCATTATTTCATTTTTATATTAGCATTTTTCACAATTTAGAAAAACATAGCATTGAAAGCATAGATCATCCGAATTTGTTCTTGTACATTTTCAAAATAGTTTGATAATAAAATAATTTATTATATCGTAATCTATGCCATATAATATGTACATAGACGTTAAAATTTGTTACTTACTCAGCCTGATGTTCAAGCATAATTGAAGCCTTCATTACATCACGTTTCACAACTGGACCTATTCGAATTCCGGCATACTTTACGTAAAGAGAATAAAAAAGGGAAAAAATTTAATTTTATTTTATGCACAATAAATTAAAAGTTCACATTCATCATAATAGGGTAAATCAACATAAAAACATCAATGATTTAAGAGAAATTAGTTAAAATCTCTATATAGAGCATCAAGAAATTTATTGTTTAAATTGTTTATATAGAAATATAATACATAAAAACTCGAGTTACGTAACTGTTACGAGTAATTCTTTATCGTTTTAGACTCTCCGATTTCTTTAAATTTTGTTGATTTGAAAGTAACCATCGAGTCGAATTTAACTAAATTAACGAAAACAGGGTGTTGAAATCATCTTCGAAATTGATTTCGAATATTTAAATTCAAGATGTGGGTTCATAATTAAATAATTTTATTCTTTCTTAACTTTCTCTTTGTATTCAAGTCCTGCCGTCTTCCTCTCGAATATAAGGACCTGCATTGAATTTCGAATTGAAATTTTTAGTTTGTGAAGCATTAAGCTCGTATTATCAAAAAGTTGAAAAGTTAGACCTTCTAATTATTTATAAGTTCAGCTTTGATGTATATTAAAACAAATGCTTCACAAACTCACAATTTTAATTCGAAATTCAAAAAAATAGAATTCGAAAATTCTCTGAAAATTTATTTATAAAAGAAACGGAAATCGAAAAAAGCGCTTTGTAATTTTTTCTCTACTTGTTTTCGCGCAAAAATTTGAAATTTGGATTTTTAATAAACAATTTTATCTATTTATTCATAATTAAAATTGTTACAGGCAACTAATTGAGTAAAAAGATGAGCTTTTTAATCATAATCATAATGAATAACATGCTAGATTGCATTAGAATTGAAGCAAAATAAACGGTGTTTATGTTTATAAAAATTTAGAATTGCTTTCTTTAGTCTCCAAAAACCAAAAAATCTTTCTAAGTAACCACATTTTCTCCTATTAATCGTTGATAAATCGCTAAATAAACATACACAGAAACTAAACCGTAAAATCTAGTTGCTTAAAAACCTTATTCTGAATGATTTTAGTTAGAAATAAAGTTACATTTTGTAAAACAAATTTTTGTTCCTAAGTAACTTTTTCGAAAATCAATTTTTAGACAAATTAAAGACTTGAGAAGTCTAAAAGTTAACTCAATCGCTATCTGTATTGATTTGACATCATTTAAGCTCATCTGATATAATTAAAAACAAGTATTTGAAAAGAAAATTGAAAAAGGAGAGATTTTTGTAAAAATTTTTATTCAAAGAATTGGCCTTATTTGGTAAAAGTTTTATATGAAAATGACGGTCAAATGTGTATTCAGAAAAAATTTACTAAACACACTCCGCCAGTGTTTTTTTGTTTTCAAAAATTCGCTAAAAATTTGATGAAAATCATTTCTAACTTGTATTTGAATAAAAGGAAACTTGCTGAGTCATTGTTTTGATTTTGTCCAGACTAGGACACTCGAAAAAAGATCTCGAAAAATCTCAAAAGATTGCAAAAGATCGTAAAGATCCTAAAAAGTCGCATATTTTTAATTTTGCAAAATTCGCATTTTCGTTGAATTTAATGAATTAATGTACACAGAAAGGTCTTTTGCCATCCCTATTTATACTTTACTACTAGAATATTACAGTTAAAGATTGTATTTTAGTTAAAATTGTAAATTTCTTTTTGTTTATGTTTGAAAAAATTTTTTTTGAAAAATTTCGAAATTTGTAAACAAAGAAATCAAATTAAAATTTTGTTGATTTTCTCTTGATTCATCAACTGATTCTTCATCTAAACGTTTAATAAATGCAAAACATATGATAATAGATGCTAATCTATAGTGAAACGAGTAAGAAGATGTTTTAAAATGACAAAAATTAACAAAGATTGAAAGATTGCAAAAGATTGTAAAAGACCGCAAAAAATTATAAAAATCGTCAAGTGTCCTCGCCTAGGATTTTGTATAGAAAGAGATACGTTTTCTGACCAAACTGAGCAAAATTCGAATACAAGGAACGTTCCTTATATTCGAGGGAAGACGGAAGTAAGACATGCAAAGTGTTGTTGTTTTAAATGCTTTGTAATAAAATTTAACAAATATTTTAGTTCTTTTAATATATTTTTCAATACTTTAGCAATGCTAAATTTAAATTTTAGTAGATCTCAAATATCAAAGGTTTTTTGTTACGCTACCATGGCATTTAACCATTACTGTCTTTCCTCGAAAAAAGTCGGTTCTTATATTCGAATAAAAGAGCCATTTGCTCATTTTTTGTTTTTACATATGAAAAATTAAATGCTTATTTTAAGAGAAGGCGGTAGGAGATAATGCAAAAAAAAAAACAAACGCCTTGTTTTCAGTTAGTATAAATGTAATAAGAAGATAATATCCGGCATAAAAAATTTATTTCCTTTTCACGCTATAAAACAAATGATGATGATGAAGAAAAAGAGTAAAATTAGTCAGGTCTTCTTAATTCTAAACACTCAAACACACAAATTGTACTTTGAAAATATCACGATCATTGGAGCAAAGAATAATTATTTCCAACTTCTCGACTACGCATAGTCATTACATTCATTCACTTTTTTCATTCACAAAAAGTATATCTCTTCTTTTTCCATACTATTATGAATGGTAAAAAAGTGTTTGAATTGGTGTCATCCTACAGTCAAGTAATAAATCAAGCGTCATCATCCTTCCATTTTTGAATAAACCTGTATAAAATTTTTCAGTGCTGCTTTCTACCTCTCATTCATAAAAAGAAACCCGTTGCTAGCTCAAAATTCATTCATAAAATCTTGTAAAATTTATGAGTTTTTGCCATTCTCGCTTTCGCATTATTCTTCGCATAAAAACTTATTTCTCTGCATTCTTTTTGATTTGGCACAATTGTAGATAGTTAACGAAACCATGTACTTATTTCACTCTCGTTTTTTATTAAACTGAAACACGTAATTAACTATCATCTACCTATAAGAAAAAAAACAATCCATACACCTATATATAATAATTATATCGTATTTTTTCAACAAAGGTGACATTTTTTTCACCTACTCATTATTGTATCGAATGAATAAAAAGAATAATAAAATACGACATTCTTGAAGTCTCAAAGATTATTTTAATTTTCTCTTTCAATTGTGTTAATTCATTGTGTATATTTTTTGTTATTATTCGCTAGTAAATTTTATTTCTTTATTTCACTTATTTTTCTTCTCACACTATAACAATTTGAAACTTTTTTTAAAACATATTTTAAGACATATGAAAGAATAAAGAAAAAAATAATTAGAAGCGGAAAGCATTGTACGTATTATGCATCCGGTTTCAAGCAATTTAGAATTTTTTAATTTTTAAGCTTTTTGTCAAGCTGGAATGATTTCTCATATTAATTGTATAGACGTATAAATTTTTTGCCCAGTCACACAAACTAGAACCAAATGTCAAACAGTGCGAAAATAATAGGTAGATTGATACTCAATTCGATGTTACTCATTATGCTGAAACGTGACAATTACATAAAACGACACACAGTTTCCCGTCAATCAAAATGGAATTTCATTCAAATTAATCCACGTTTGCGTTGAATGACAAGTGTTTCCATGTGTGCTTTTCTCTCCCACATATTATAAAGTTGATATATACCTACATACCCACATCCACTCACACATTTCGTTTCATTCATTCAATCAGAAGTATTAAACTGTTGTTTAAAATACTATTTGCACATACTCTTTTAAAGGAATTTCATTTCATTCAACAAATATATAGCTAATGGAACGAATAAAAGCAAATGATTTTTAATAACAATGTTAGTACAATACATTTTTAGAGAGTTGAAAACAAATTAAACAATCCAAATTAATAAATGAAAATTTTACACATACGAACGCTTCATAAACTAAAATAATTGATTAGCACGAACAAACTTCTTCATTCGTGAAAGGCAGAAAACAGTATGAGTTAATAATATTAAAATATTATTTTTACAGAATTCCATAAATGCAAAACATCTTCAATGGATAAGAATATATAACTCTATGTTAACTTTATGACTTATAACTTGAAAATAAAAAACTTAATAAACTTAAAGAATTTAAAAAATTAACCTACATTAAGAAATTAAACTATACAGGAATAGTTAGTTTTTACCAAAAAAATATTTTTGCTATTCACCTAAGTGTTCATCTATCTATCTTGGTAGTGCAAAAATTCTGATCATTTTCAAAAAATTGAGTAAACGACCAATTTGAAGTAAAAAATTCATTGAGCAACAAAATGAATTTAGATAGATTTTTTCAAATAAATGCATTTCAACTAATAATTTAAACACAAAATAATTTGTGAATAAAGCTACTATAATGCTCCCAAATGAAATGTAGATTTTTATAAACTTTTACATTCAAGTTTTGATATAATGAAATTATACACAAATATGAACATCAAATATCATAAATTTTTTGAATGAATGTGTGTGCTCGTTCGTCAGTAACAAAAAATAAAAATTCATTCATAAAAACTATCTACTTTTCGTATGAAGCTGTTTCATACACAAACTTAAAGTGCTAATTTCATTAGCTCATTCAGTTCATGCTTATAAAAGAATGCTTTCTTTCCGTTTTAAAAAGTATTAACAACTATGGAATGAAAAAACAGGAAATCATTCATGACTCGTACATTTCATTAACACACATAACATACGATATTCCTACTATTTCATAATGACATTTCAATTTTTTTTCTATAGTCCGTTTATTTTGGTAACTAAATTTTTTGCACTACTTTATTGATTCTGTCATGAGATCTAAACAACGAAAGTTTTCTGCGAAACTTTTTTTCCTTTTTCGAGTTATTTTATATTAAAAATAATTTTGACCAGTAAAATTTTCTATAATGAAAAGTTTACGCTCGATTACAAAAGGCACGGCAGTTCTAGTTAAGTTAAAGAACCATAGTGTCTTGAGAAAGGAAAACGGTAGTGCTTATGGTATGAAAGCTTCTTATTTCGATATTTAAATATTAATAAAACGTTTCAGAAGCAACATTTAAATTTCAAATACTTACTGGAATTTTGGATGTTCTTAAGAATTCCAAAAGTGCTTCTAACGATCCTAAAGTTGAAGCTTGAACAAACACTCCTTGTTCGCTTAATTTAATGCTGCGAAGTACCGATTTTAATTCTCTCGTAACCAATTCTCTATAATTTAAAATTATGATAATAAAATTATCGAAATTTCAGGCATAATATACCTACTTGTAGTATTCAATTTCATCTGGCTCATGAGCTATTTGTAAATTTAATCCTGCAACAGCCTTTTCAAGTTCTTTTGCAGCAATTTTAACACCTTGAGCTCCTATAACTTCTTTTTGTTCAATATAATTATTCTTAACTCTTAATTCTTTCATTGGATGTGGCATAAGTAGAGCTCTGATTTGTGTGACAATAGGACCCTCAGTTCCAGCAATAATCATTGTTTCGCCTTCGCGTAATTTTCCATTTACTAAGATAGCATCAATTGTTGTACCTAAACCTTGAATAGCTTTTACTTCGAGAACTGTTGCTTGCAGTGCTTCAGAATAGGCTAAACGTTTTGCCAATTGATTTTGTGAAAATTGAACAATTAACATCAGTAAGTTTCCCATTCCTTCGCCAGTAATAGCTGAAGTAGGTACAAGACTAACATAAGTTCGTGGATCAGTATTTTCGTAATAAAGTGCTGCATTCAAGCCTTGTTCATTGAACTGTAAAATAACTTCTTTTGTTCTTTTCTCAAACTCATTTTGAGTATTTTGTCCTTGTGCTTTTATAATATCACGAACATCTTTTCGCTGCATAGTTTTCCAATCGTAAAGGCGATCAATTTTATTGAGCGCAACAACAAAAGGAGTTTTACGACTTTTTAATAAATTGATAGACTCTATTGTTTGTGGCTCTAAACCATGCATAATATCAACAACTAAAATTGCAATGTCGCACAAACTTGATCCTCGATTACGCAAATTACTAAAACTCTCGTGTCCCTAAAATTAAAATAAGAAAATTTAAAAAATTTGTACAATAACCGTCAGTGAAATGTTAAGAGCGCATTTTCCCGTTGCAGATTAGTAATTTATAGCAAAATTTCATTCAATAACAATTGCAATGAATGATTTCAAATTTTATTGAAATTTTCAAAAGTTATTTTCCGCTTTGACTCATGTCGATCAAAACATGCACATGTGCATACTGTTATGTTTAAATGTCAAAAAACATTTGTGTTTTCTATACGTTATACAAGTTTTTAGTTAGTTTTAAAGAGACAGACAGACAGACAGACAAACGGAAAAAGCGCTGTATCTCATGTTATTTTCAAATAACTTACAGGTGTGTCAATAATTAAAAGACCAGGCACTTTAAAATCCATTTCAGATGCTCCTTTGACATGTTTTGTATTTTCCTTAATCGCTTCAATTGGAACGTTAGTTGCACCAATTTGTTGCGTAATTCCACCAGCTTCACCATCTTGTACATTAGTACGTCGCAGTTTATCAAGAATTTTTGTTTTTCCAGTATCTACATGACCAAGGACACAAACAACCGCAGCTCTTAAATTATCAACAGTTCTTTTTTTCTCTGCTTCCATTTCGCGTTTTTTAATTCTAACATCTGGCGGATCGTGTGTTTTTTCTGTTGCTGTTTTTGTTGGTTTTTCAGTTTCTTGTGAATCACTCTCATCTGATTCCTCTTCAGAATCAGACTCTTCACTTTCAGATTCTTCTTCAGATGATTCTTCTTTTATTTCGGGTGTTTCTACTTTTTCAGTTGACTCTTTATTAACTTCAACATTGTCTTCTTCTTCTTCTTCTTCACTAGAACTAACATCCCATGAATCTTTAATTTCTTCTTTAGGCTCTTCTTTTACTATTTCAACCTCTATCGTTTTGAGTTGATCTTCAGATTTTGTGGTGTCAACTTTTTCTTCACGTGATTCAGTTTTAATTTCAGGTTCCTGTTTAGTTGTTTCATCTTTTTTTTGTTTTGTTAAACGCATACTTCTTGCACTAGGCCGTTTTTCACCGACACCAGGAACATCAACACCCTTTTCTCTCAAACTTTGTATAAGTGCTTCGGCACGAGCACGATCAGCCTTTTGCTTAGCAGTCAATAATTTTCCTTCGGCTTTTAATCTCTCTTTCTTTTCTTTTTCCTTCTGCTTTTTAAGCTCTTTTTTCTCCTTTTCTATTCTCTCTTTTTCAGCTTTTAAACGCTCGGCTTCTTCAATAGCTCTTATTCGCTCTTCTTCTTCACGTTTTAAACGTTCTTCCTCTTCTTGTTTCTTTTTTAAAGCTTCTTGCATAGCAGCTACCATAGCTTTGCTTGGACCCTTTTTCTTTTTGCCACCAACTTGCTCTTCAGATGCAGCAGCGGGTTTTTCAGGTTCATCAATCACTTGAACTGTTAGTGTTGCTACAGTTGATGGCTCTTCTCCGTTGCCTTTTCCTTTTTTCTTATCTTTTTTCTTACTAGCACTAGTATCTTCATTTTGAACCGATGGCATCTCAGATTCGACTATGGTAGCAGTAGTAGTAGTTTTTTTCTTCTTTTTTGAATCTTCAGGTTTAGGAGGCTCAGGTTTTTTTTCATCTTGATATTCGGCCAAAATAGCATCCCAATCTTCATCATCACGCTTAGCCTTTTTCCTTTCTTTTTTACCACCAGTTTCGTTTGAAGCAGCTGATGATTCATTTTTTTCTTTCTTTTTATTCTTTTTCTTTTGTTTAGATTTTTTTGAGGCACCTTCATCCTCACTTTTCATTATATTTGCATCATCGTCATCAGAATCTTCAATTTTAAGTAAATTAAAAGCAGAGACAGTTTGAGTTTCCTCGATCTCGTCATCATCATCAGAATCATTAGCTTTCTTATTCTTCTTGCTTTCCTTCTTTGATTTGGCAATTTTCTTTTTTCCACTTTCTTGCTGTTCTTCATCTGGTTCAGTAGCATTTGCTAAAGTATTAATTTTGGCTTTGGATTTTTTAGAAACTTTCTTTGAGACCTTTGACTCTTCTTCTGCAGATTCATGTTCCTGTGTATTGTCACTAAAAAATTAATACAGGATTTTATAGTGAAAGTTGATATAAGAAGAAGCTGTAGTTTCAGATATTTAAAAATATAGCAATTTCTTCATAATTTTTATATTGCACACAAATCTAATTACCTTACATCATCAAGCTCAACTTCTTTCATTGACTTCTTGCCTTTTCCCATTTTAATTTTTTGTTAATTTATTAAACAAAATTATTTTGAAAAATTTCCTTGTTGGCAAAATTAAAAAAAAACACACGACTTAATATTTTAGAGAAACTTGAGGAAGTTTTTAATATGGAAAACAATCTTCCTGATAATGTACTTTCTTTATTTTTGACAACCTGCTCAAATTAATGATTGTCTTTTAATCTTATTTTTATCATTCACTTGCCGTAATTCAATCAAAATTCAATGACGAAATTTATAGAAAAGCATGTTACAAGATAAATATCATCACTCTGAGAAATATTACTCAGTTGATCGCCCTTTGACATGAAATAAATCCAATTAAACATGGCATTTGTATTAACAATTGTACTTTAAATTTTATATCAAAGTCTTTAAATCTGCGGAAGTTTTTAGATTGTACTTTAATTTATTTTTTTTTTTAAATTAAATGTAACGGTCAAATTTTATTTCAAATTTAGCGCGAAAAACTGAGTTTAATGCAATAGGCTAATGTTTAGAGCAATGGCTCCTAAAAAAAGAAAATCAGAGCAAATCGAAAAAGAAATTAAACAAGTTGTTGGAACGTCTGGAAGTGTAAGTAAAGTTATGATATTTACAAATCAATAAATAATAAAATATATTTTATAGCCAATAATAAAGAAAAAGAAGAAGGAAGATTCTATATCGTCAAATAAAAAGATATTTGTTATAAGCATTGAACATTGCACTTCATGATCCGTGTTTAAACGCAAAGCTAATGAAATCTTTGCTGAAATTAAATCAATCGCTTCTAATGATATTGAGTTTGAATTAACATTGAACAAAAATGGAAAGCCAAAGCGTGGATCATTTGAAATAACTTTATCAGTGAAAAAAGATTCTGAAAAAAATGATGCAAGCACAATTATTTGGAGTGGACTAAACAAAGGTCCTCCTCGAAAATTGAAATTTCCTGATGTCGAAAATGATCTGAAACAACAAATTTTAGAAATCATCAAGCTTTAAATTTTGTAATTCTCTTAAATCCTGTTTATATGATAAAACTTGAGTAAACTTCATAAAGAGGCCTCATTTTTTTAATGCTTTAACAGGAATAAAGATAATTGCTCAATTGATCCTTTTTGATTTGAAAAAATGTTTGATTGTTAATAAAAGAAGACATTTTTAAAATAAAACTTTATTGTTTTTAATAAAAGTTACAAATGTAGATAAGATAGAAAGAGATTAAAAAATTCTAGGTTTTAGAACAGCTTCTTTACATAAATCGAGGAATACTAAACGAATTTCTTCGACAAGTTTCTCAGTACTTTTTGTTTGTTTTAATTGTTTTTGTGATTCTGCAATTCGACCCAATTGTGTTAAAAATTGTATACAATCGTCAAGCAAAGGAGGAAATGCTTCTGCAAATCTTACGATACATGGTAATACAGCTCTAAACATTTCAATTCTTGCATCAGATGACAAAATTCCCAAAAGTGTTAGGAGTGTATTAATACAAAGCTTTGCAACTCCTAATCCTTTTGGAAATGCATATTGCAAGCTTAAATGAGATGTTAAATCTATAGCAAAAATTTGTTTATCCATTTCTGGCATACTGAGAAGTTCAGGTATAAAATCAAGACAAATGTGCATCGAAGGAATTCCTCTTACAGTGAGACTAAGTAATTCACGTGAATATCCTTGAAAATGTACAAGTTTACACAAAGAAGGTTCTGAAATAAACACCTGATGAATGTAGGAGCAAATCAATCCTCGAATTTCACGTAATGAAAGATTATCGCCAAATTTTTTATCAGTTTCAGAATTTTCAAGACAAGCTTCTAGTAAAATTTGAACGGCTACACTTTCTTGTGATGCAACTAGAGCCATTTTCAATTCTTCTCGCTGCTGTTCATTTTGGATTTGACCAATTTTGTTAAATAATGGTTTATCCATTGTATGTCGAGATAATTGAATTTTTGATGCTGCAAGACTGGCTTGAAGTATTTTTAGAATTATTGTTAAAGCATCAGGACATCGAAAGACTCTTTCATCACATCTTAAAATCTGCAATGGCTCTATAGTTATATTTTCTTGTTTGAGCGTTATATATTTTGTGATTTCATCATCAGCAATCAATGCATTTATAGTCATAACCCATAATTGTCGAGGTAATATTGTATTCAATTTCATCCATACTTGTTTATACAATTCTTGAATTAGACGTGGAACGTAAGGTTCAAGAATTTTCTTGAAATATTTTATTATTGTACTCGCTAATGACCATAACTCGACTGATGATTTTGAAAGTAAAACTTTTAAAAGTCGAATTGTTTTTGAAGGACAATTGTTTATTTCTTCAAATGCTTCAATGATGTTGAATTCTGTAACTTTTTCGTGTTTCTTTGAAATTGTTTCTGTTAAATCCCAATTTACTCCAATCCAATCATCGACTAACGATAAATGTGGAAAATGCATTATAAATAAACGAAGAAGTGGACTAAAAAGTGGTTCAAAATCATTTTGCTTTGATTGTGCATACTGTAGTAAATATTTGATAGGAAGTTCAGATAAAAATTCTGATGAATAGCTTTTTACTTGTCGTCCACTTTGTAAAATATTCATCATATTATTTAATCGTGTATCCTCATAATAAAGTAAATAGTATAGAATCAAGAGTTGTGAAGTATAATTGCATGCTACAACAGGATCATCATTATCACAATTCACCACTTCTCTATTTACTCCTTCAATTTTAAGACATTTCTTTGAATTTAAGAATATATCTGATTTTTGAAATACTTTTAATATATCACTCTCACTTAATGGTTGCTCAGTATAAACTTTCATTGTATTTGTCGATATAATTATTGAATTTACAAAAACTTCTATAAGTGCCGGCAGAACTGGGTGTAATGGAGTAGTAGAATTGCAAATTTGCTTATAAATCCAATTTTTAATTACTACTTTATATTTTGAAAATGCTCTCGATTTAAGCAATTGATGAACGCAATGAATCGGCAAATATCCTTGTATATTTGCGTTTAAATTGGATGTTACTGGAACTTTAACAGCATGTGCTGCAACAACTTGTTCAGTAAAAATTTCTTGAGTAAAAATCTGCCTCATTCGTGCTGTGTTATTTTGCCTTAAAAGAATTTTCATTCCTAATGTTGTGCAAACAAGATCCGTGATGTTTGTAAATTGATTTGAATGAAAATGAATAGCCATTAGAATTAATAATTCTCCGAATGATGCAGAAACTTCGCTTACACTAATTTAAAAAAATTAAAATTTTTTTCATCAAGTTTAATTGCATAATTTTTCATTCTTACCTCTCGAGATAGGCCTCTTCTTTCATCAACCATTGCATCCAATTAACAGCTTTAATTTCAAGTTGGGGTAAAGATATTAGTGAGGGACAAGCAATCAACATACATAAACCCAGTGAAATGAAATAAATTCCTTTAGGTGAAGGAGGTGGTTTTGCAGTGATTAAATTTAGTAATGCAATTATTTCATCATCGTTGAACTTCAATCCAGCTATTCCACGAAGTGCGCAATATAAACGTAACAGAGCAGCACTTTCAACAACATGTTTTTCAGGAAGATGATGTTGGTCATTTAAATAGGAAAGTAATCGATTTAATTCACTCAAAAGTTTATCTCTCAATAATTGTAAAACATCTCCTTTTCTTTTTTGACTTGTTTTTATGTACATAGAGAACCATGCCCGAGTTGTTTGATCAATTCCTAGTAATATACCGGTTAGAAATGCTACCAAATCATGTGGATCATCTAAACTTAATTTTAGCATTAGCGAGGGCATAGATTTTAATTGAATGCACAGTGCTCGGGTACTTAATGATTGAGCTGGATTTATTTCACAAAGAAGATTTAATGTTTCTAATCGTAGCTTGCCATCAAAAGTATCTTCATCGTTATTGAGAAGAGCAGCAATAATTTCTTTATAACAATCGGGCATGTTTGCAACGATCCAGCAAATAATTTTACGACCATTATTAACGTATAGAAGTATTTCTATAACTTCAATTATTTGCAGAATAGAGGGTAGTTCTACCAGTGTTATGCAGATAATATCAGAAATTTCTTCGATATAAATTTCATTATCAAACAGTTCTGAATTTATAATTTCGGGTTTATGCTGATTGTGCTCAATTATTTGAGCTTGTATATAAAAAAGCTCAGAAAGAACAATTCTCACTTTTCTTGTTGCATCACATCGTTCAAATCCTAAAATAACACCATTTTGAAGATCATGAAATTGAGCTGCATCTTGATGTATCACTGTTGAATTAGCTTTTTGTCTGTAAAATTTTAATATTTTTATCTTAATATGCAAATGTGCATGTATTGAAACCAAAAAAATAATAAAATTGACAAAACTCTTACCTTAATTGCTGTTCCTTTTTCACATCACTCTCGAGTTCAATGTAATTAACTTGCAATAATGCAACGATATTATTGACAACTTCAGAATTCACCAAAATTATTAACAATTCTTTACGATCAAGATTTTCAATTAAAACTGAGCGTACAAGTGACAGAAGAAAAGGTCGTATTTCTTTCTCTGTACACTTTAGAAGCTCATTTATATTTAGATTTTGCACAGCGTTATAAGCTCGAGATGTCACGTTCATTCTTTTGTCAATTTATTATGTTTTCTGTAGTTTTTAATTTTTATATCTTTTGTTTATGATTTTTTCGACTTGATTTTTTTCAAACAAAAACTTTATACCCATTTTGATGGGTACATCAATACTAAATTTTTTTTTTTGTTGAAAATAAACAAATGAGTAAATTTAAAAATAATCAAAAAACAATTGAAACATAAAAATTTATGATATAATGTTAACTAATAAAGTTTTTATAAGAAAGAACAAACGTGGAAACGTTCTAAAGGTAAAGTAAATAATATAAAAAATAGAAATAAGTTCTTAGGTAGTCAAAGATTGAAAATTCACGTGTTTATTTCTTTTTTTACAGATCATAAGAGAACATTATCTTCGTACAGATTTATGGTGTGGAAGCTGTTGCTGTATAATTTGTCCTCATGAGAAGCATGATTTAATTCTAGCAGAGAATCCTCCATCAAAAAGTTCAATTTTTAAAGAACCTCATTATCTCATGGTTGATACAAATGTAATACTGGATCAAATAGATGTATTTGAAGAAGATGTTATTAGTAATGTAATTATTGTGCAAACAGTAATTGATGAAGTCAAACATAGAAGTTCAGCAATTTATAAACGTTTAAGAGACATTTTAACAAATCCAGCTAGAAAGTTTTATACATTTGTGAATGAACATCACCGGTAAATATGAACTCTATTATTTTCATCATGAAAAATAAAATTTATTTTTTTAGCGATACTTATATTGAACGAGAACAGAAAGAATCGTCTAATGATCGCAATGATCGTGCTATTAGAAAAGCTGCTTTGTGGTATCAAAATCATTTGAACAAAAGCACAAAAGAATCAAAGAAACCAAAAATTACAATCATACTTCTGACAGACGATGCTGAAAACAGAAGAAAGGCACAAGAAGAGGATAAGCTTGTTTCATGTTCTGTACAAACATATGTTAGATCACTTTCGGAACATCCATATTTGCAAGATAAATTATGCATCAAAGAATATGCATCCGAGAGTGACAAACATCCTGTCTATCCACCACATTTAACTGTTGTGCAAATGCATGAAGGAATAAAAAGTGGTAAATTATATCAAGGTTCTTTTGTTGCATCTAGAGAGAATTTCCTCGAAGGTAGTGTTAATGTTGAATGCTTTGAAAAATTTGTAAGTGTGTTTATTATACTAAAATAATTTTATTCTTATTAATCAATATGGTATAAACAGATACTTGTTCAAGGTCGTGAAGCATTGAATAGAGCTATTGACGGTGATACAGTTTGCGTTGAGCTGTTACCTGAAAACGAATGGACATGCCCAAGTGAAATTGTTCTTGAGGATAATGAAAATGATCCTATAGTTGAAACTATCGAAGAAGATGAAAATGAAAAAATTCTCAAAGAATCTGCAAGCAAAAAACAAGAAAAGCAACCAACAGGAAAAATTGTTGGAATAATCAAACGAAAATGGCGTCAATACTGTGGAATACTTAAACCTAATGAAATCAAAGGTACATCTCGTCACATCTTTATTCCAGCCGAAAGAAAAATACCACGTGTGCGAATTGAAACACGACAGGCAGAGAAGCTTTACAGTAAAAGAATTATTGTTGCAATTGATCAATGGCCAAGACATTCGAGATATCCTCAAGGTCATTTTGTGCGCGCTCTTGGTCCATTAGGTGATAAAGAGACAGAAAATGAAGTCTTATTAATTGAGCATGATGTTCCACACAGTAAATTTTCACAAGAAGTTCTTAATTGTCTTCCATCTTTACCGTGGATTATTTCGGAACAGGTACGAACCTTAATCAATTTTAGCACATTTTTGGAACAATAATTGCACTTATACATTCACTTTGTTCGCTCCTGGCTGTCGCTTGCAGATCTCAAAACTATAATATTTAGGGACTTCCGGTTTTTTGTTTTAGATTTGTGCTAAAAAGTTAATGGCGGCAAATTGGTTTTTAAAGCTCTCACTAGTTAAACAATTTGTGAAATTACGAATTAATTTTGCATATTGTAAATTGTAACATTTGTCGCGCAACATATTTTGTCATAAGCAACAAAATGTAAACGTTGTTGCTTGTGATAAAAAAGATGTTGCAAACGATTGTAGCACAATATCAATAATTTGAATTAGACTCGACTGTTGTTTTCAAATCAACAATATAGGTACTTTGTCATTGGTTTTCAAATCTTCTTCAAATTTATAATGCACATACATTATGAAATCTTTAAATTATCTTCCCTTTCCTTTTATAATATTGTATCATAAGAACGCTAATTTTACCATTGAGCTCGTTCAGATCTCACAATCGCTTTGATAAGTACTCTGAATTTTTAGTGCATTTTTTTATCTCTTTGACCTTTTTAAAATTATATTGAAATGAAAAAAATATAAGCCCATCTCTGACATTTATGTAGTTTTATTGTAAAAAAATTAATATATGAATCTTCTTATATATTTTGGAAAATTTTCAAAGGATTACAAAGAACGTGTGGATTTAAGAAAAATAGCTATTTGTAGTGTTGATCCACCTGGTTGCACGGATATAGATGACGCACTTCACAGCAGATTACTTCCGAATGGCAATATTGAAGTTGGTGTTCATATTGCTGATGTTAGTCATTTTATAAGACCAGGAACAGCAATCGATAAAGAAGCAGCTTCACGTGCTACTACAGTATATCTCGTTGATAAACGAATTGACATGGTGCCAGAATTATTATCCTCCAATCTTTGTTCACTTAGAGGAAATGTTGAACGTTTTGCATTTTCATGTATATGGGAATTAGATAAAAATGCAAATATCATTGCTACTAAATTTCACAAAAGTGTTATTAAATCAAAAGCTGCATTAACATACGAAGAGGCACAATTGATTATTGATGACAAAAATAAAAATGATGACATTGCTAAATCTCTTCGACGTTTAAATGAATTGGCAAAAATTTTAAAACGTAGACGAACTGAGAATGGGTAATTATGCATAAAACATGTAATATTTTTTTTAATTTATTCATACATTTATTTCAACAGTGCTTTAGTTTTGGCTTCTCCTGAAATTAGATTTCACATTGATAGTGAAACAAACGATCCTATTGAAGTTGCGGTTAAACAATTAAGAGAAACAAATTCAATGGTTGAAGAATTTATGTTGCTTGCGAATGTATCTGTTGCAGAAAAAATTGAGAAAGAATTTCCTGAACATGCTATGCTACGTCGTCATCCGATACCACCTCAAACAAATTTTGAACCATTAATAAAAGCTGTTAGACATCAAGGATTCGACATAGATACAAGTTCAGGCAAACACCTTGCAATTTCTTTGGATAACATTGTTAAAGACGATAATCCATATTTCAATACAATGTTGAGAATATTAGCAACGCGTTGCATGTTGCAAGCAGTTTATTTCATAAGTGGAACATTAACTCGTTCAGAATTCTTTCATTATGGTTTAGCTGCTCCAATTTATACACATTTTACTTCACCAATTCGTCGTTATGCCGATATTATCGTTCATAGATTACTTGCTGCATGCATTGGTGCGGATTCAACTTATGCTGATTTATTGGACAAAACAAAGAATTCTTTATTATGCAACAATTTAAATTATCGAAATCGAATGGCACAATATGCGGGTCGAGCATCTGTAGCATTAAATACACATCTCTTTTTTAGAAACCGTTCGGAGGAAGTCGAAGGTTATGTTTTATTTGTTCGTAAGAATGCATTGCAAATTCTAGTACCAAAATATGGACTCGAGGGTACAATATATCTTAGTGGAAAGAATATTAATGCCAAGTTTATTTACAACGAAGAGGTAAAAAATCATATTACATTTTATATGTTCTACTTTTTATTCTCATAATATTTTTTTTCTCTACAGAATCAATCACAACAGTGTGAAAATATCGTTTTCCATTCATTTGATCCCGTTATTGTACGTCTTAGTCTTGATTCAACGAATGTTCAGCACGAAAAGCTTGTTTTTGAGCTTGTGAAACCATTTATTGAAGGCTTCAGTATACAATCGAATGACAACGTAATGGAAATTGATGAAACTCCTCAGTCTCCTACGATGAAAAGAAAACCTATGGAGGAGGCAGTGGCAGTAGGAAGCGGAAAGAAAGCAGGAAATAAAAAGAAGAAAAAGTAAAATGCTTTCAAATTGAATTATTGTTAAATGAATTAAAGATTAATAAAAACGATACAATGAAAACTTGAAATTCTCTCCTTCTTTTTTATCTCTTCGTAATTTTCTTAGAGAGAATGTGCAACGCAACATTACTTCATGTCTCGTCAATTTTCACTGACTATATATCTGACCATTCATTGTAAACGATGATAGATTTTATTGTGCATCAAAAAATCCAATATATTGTTCAAATTCATTTTACGTTAATCTTGTATGTTATTTTAAGCTTAAAAAAATTATGAACGTAAAATTTGTGTGTTACTTTCACTTGTATACATATACAAAAAAAATTAAATTACATTCATTCAAAATTTTTAATTAAGAGTTTGCTTTTTCATACTAAATGTTTCTAGAATTATTTTAATAATTTGATAGAAACTTTCATATGATTTAACGATTATAATGTCCTTTCTTCCTTCTTCACTATACTCCAACTCCAACAATTCTTCGGATGAGAGCAAATTTTAGACGATTTCAACTTCGTATTATACCAAATTTGTGTGTTCGCACAATACAAAATACTATATTCTCCGACAGTCAGTTTTTATTCTGCTGTCGATGTGAGCACAAAGCAAATGATTTTAACAGTCTCGCTAATTTGTTAATGCAAATGTGAGAAAGATAACATTTCACATTAAGTAAAACATTGTAGTTTTTAAAAAAAGTGTACTGTAGATCTTTAAAGATTTATTTATTTATTGTGAGACATTTTTATCGAGATTCGCTCACGTGCCACATAAAAATTACTTCCTTTGATATAATAACAAAATAAAGTAAATATACACAAAAGTCAAAAATGTATACTTAAATAGATATTTTTAAATTGATTGTAAATAAATCAAAATGTCAACTAAAATTATAAAAGTATATCAGTGAATCACGTATGTTTATAATAGCAAGGAAAAAGCGAAGAAATTTGATATAAATTATGAAAGTGAGAAGAAAACAGTGAAAACTGTATAAAAAATTTTCCTTCTCGTGTATCTCATAAATGAGAGGAGGGGTGGTGAAAAAATGATAAAGAAAAATTTATCTTGAAATAAAACTCAGTAAAAAATTCTGAAAAAATTTAAAAAATATCAAGTGTGAAAAAAATAATTAATTTCGTGTGTCTGCATGTTCCACTACGGCAATAATTCTCTACCCAGTAATAATATCGCGGAGAGAGAGAAAAAAAAAGAGAAAAGTGATCAAGAAAAACAAATTTTCTCCTTCATCATGTGTGATTGAATAGATGTGATTCTGATTTAAAGTCATTCAAAAAAGCAAATATTTAAAAACATTGAAACTACATAGAGAAAAAGCAAATCTTTATTTGAGTGAAGGTAAAAAAAAAATTTTTCATAATTTTTTTATTTTTCTCAATCATTCTCATTGTTTGCTGTCAAAAAAAGTTAAAAATTCTTTGCTCATAAAAAATGAAATTTTTTTCTTGTTTTGGCACTACTTATACGTTCAAAAACAGTCCTAAAAATACCTCTTTGTATTTTAACAAGAAATATTCATTGGAGTTTAAAAGAGCGAACACTTGTTGCATGTACTCTTCACTAAACTATAAAAAAATTTTTTCCTCACTCATTCCTTTCTTTATTCAATAAAGGCATTCGCTTAACTGTTGAATATGAATGAAAAAACTATGTATATGATAAAAACACACAATTAAGAAGAAGAGAAGTGAGAAAGAAGAGAAACAGAATGAAACTTATTAAAAAATATCATATATTTCATTAGTTCGAATAGGCAATCAACAAAAAATTATTATATTCATGTACTTTTATTTTAAATCTTTTACTCGAAATTTATTCATAAAACTTCTTTAAAATTTAAAATACATCAAACATAAATAAAAAGCGCATGTATATTTTAAAATTTTTCCACTGTGCCTTACTAATGAATACACAAATATTGATGAAATCGGTTAATGTATCGTTAATTTGCGGGGTGTACAGCAAATGTGTATACAGTAAAAGATTTATCTATTATAACGCATTCATGCTTTAATAATCTGTTGAAGCATCGATTCGAATCAAACTCGTGAATACTCGCATTCTATTAATCATTTGACTTTGTGTTTCAATGAATATTTCATATGACTTTCGCGATTCAATGAAGCCTTGATAATTTTACATTTAATGTTGTTTTTTACACTTATATATGTGTATTGGATATACATCAGTTCAAGGCATACGCGTAGCGATGATCATTAACATTTAGAGTTGGCAACTGGTAAAAAATATTAATAATATCATGCATTATCTAAAAATTACTATAAACAAATATTTGATTTTATATAAAAAAGAATATTGATCGATTTCGACACTTAGGATAACCAACCTAAATTGGATAGATTGCATTTTTTCTATAACAGAACAATATGTTTGGTAATGGTTTTCAAATATAAATAACATAAAAATTCTTTCTTTTATCATATGTACATAAAAAAGTAAATAAACATTAAAACTCTTAAGTTTCTATGTGAAAATTTTTTAAATTATATTAAATCTTCTTAGAAAAGAAAAATACCATCTATTCAACAAAATAAAATCTCGGTAACTTTGCAATTTCCTGCAAAATGTCACGCCTACAAAATTCACACCATCATCACAAATTTGTTGGCAATGCTATGCAAACCAGTATTTTGAAATTAACTTATGCAGTCAAAAATTATTATATTATGCGATTTTCTTTCTCCAATCATTCATTCGTTTCATATTTTCACCTGTTGAATATAATTTCAGCTTCCTTCGCATCGTTTTTCTTCTCCTTACGCAAAGAAAGAGAGAAAAACTTTTCCATATTGATATTGATTTTTTTAACTGTTTTTTTTATCAACACGGAAAAATTATTTCTTAAGTTATACCTATTATTTTTTTATATAAGGTTAAGAGCACTTTTTGGGATGAATAATATGGAAAATCGAATTATTTTTTTATTTTCCGCAAGTACATGCTCATATTAAAACATTATTAAATATAAATTCCTAAGAGAGAAGAAATACGAGAGAGAAAAGAAAAATTGAAATTACTGCGTCATAAATAAGATTTTTTGCTCCTTCATTCTTATACGATTTCCCACTACTCAACTAAATATAGCGCCAAGTATTCTTACATCTTTTTTGACGAATCATTACATTACATTAATCCTAAAATTTTGCTCTAACGAATATATCAGTGAGTTCAAAAAATGGGTCACTTTTTAAATCCCTTCATTCGAGCTACTCGTTCTCGAAAACCATTCACTCAATTGATAGACATCGAAAACTATATTTGAAATATTTGCAGTTTTAAGATATATTTTGTTTTGTTGTGTTGTATAGTTCATTTTAAGCCAGATCGATTGTGTATAAACCATTTTTATTGGTTTAGTATTTTTGGAGTATGAGCGTTTTACATCATTCTTTTTTTATTACCAAAGATAAAATGATTCTGTCTTTTGTTATTGAAAGTGTTTAAAACATAGTTAATTTACAGTGATTATGAAAATTTTTACCGATAAATAATAAATCTCCATGAACTTTTGAGTCAAAAATTTAGAATTAAGTTAGATTTTTGCAGATAAATTAAAAATAGAAAACCAAAAGTTATTAATACAAAATTTATCTTATAAACTACTTTTAAATATGTTAAATACCATAAATTTTGCAGTTTTTCAATTTGAGCGAAAATTTTTGGAAAACGAACAATTTATATGAAATGATTTAAAAGTGACCTATTTTTTGAACTCTCTGATAAAAAATGAGCGATGAAAAAATCTTTCATAAAAAAATCAAAAGGTCGCTATCCTGAAAAAATCCTAAGTGAATAAAAGAACAGCTCATGCAACAAGTAGCAACAGTAGCTTACACGTGGAAAATAATACAGAATTAAGACAATCATTCAACAAAGACTTCTTTTTAATGAAAATTTGTGTCTTTTCAATGCTTTCTAAATAAATGAAAGATTATGTATGTGCAAAAACGAATAAAGAATGGAAGTAAGACAAAAAATCAATAAAATAAACAAGGTGTAAAACTTTTTTACATTTTCATTCAAAGCATTTATTCAATTCAAATATAAATTGTTAAATAACTTGTTTAATGGACGAAGAGATAAAGAAAATGAGAAACATACATCAAGTTTTTGCTGCTATTGTTATTTTTAAATCGAATTAGCAATTAATGAAACTTTTTAACTTCAAAGCTTTTCACATATTAAATATTTTATTTTAAACACATACACAATTTTTTCTCTCATCTGATTAATTTGTAACAATTTCATTATAATGTTAATTTTGCTTTATGCTTCGTATCACTCAAGAAATTCGCCTCATCCATAAAATCGCTTTTATTATATTAAAGTTAGATATATACTTATGTACAAATGTGTATATATATTTTTGCTTTACGACTTTTCGGGTGCCTCACTCTTAATATTAAAACGTTTTCTTACAATTTCACCGTTGTAACAATCTTTATGAAAACGAATCAGCTAGCTGTTATATTTCGTACTTTTCTCGCCCTAAAGATGGAAGGAGACATGATTCAATTTTTCTTTTCCGTTTAAATTCAACATTTCACTTTAATACAAATTTGGTTTTTTTTCTATAAAATTGGTTTTACCTCAAACTTTTCGCTCCTTTATGGTTTATGTCTTCCGCTTTTATTTCTTTTCACGGAAGGATCAAATTTTGCTCATTCTTTTTGCTCTTAAATATTTTTTACTAGCACGGAATTTAAAGGACGGACAAGTTTTTGATCCTTTTTTTCTTATGTGTCAATTTGCTCCTATTTTTTAGCTCATTTGATACAACGAGTGGAAAAGTGTCCGCCATAGGATAGAATACTTTAGCGCCTTTTTGGTGCTTAGATCAGTGTATGTGCTCTGAGGAGGAATAATTCCACAATTTTTTAAATTCCTTTCTATGTGGAATTATTACTTCCTTTAGGAAGGAATAACTCCATATATGTTTGTATATGGAGTTATTCCGTCTTTGAGAAGTAATAAGTCCATGAACAAATGTATCTGGAGTTATTACTGCCCCGAGGAAGGAATAACTCCACGTACATTATATAGGTGGAATTAATCCGGAAAAAAGTGTGGAGTTATTCCGGATCCTTATACGTGAAGTTAATCCGTGTGGAGTTATTACCGGGCACCGTATGAAAGTACAGCGAGCATTCTTAATTGATACTTAATTTACCTATTCTTCTTCTGATGATAAATTTTATTAATTTGAAAATAACCGTTGAGTAATATACAAATTATTTGAAGTTTCAATATTTTCTGTTTATGGCGCTGCAATCGTTTCCGCAGCCTACTTCGCGTTGTTTATATTTTTCAATATGGAAATTTAAATTCGTAACTTCCTAATTAATGCAATAAGGGACAACATTTTAAACTAAGCGATAAGCCAATAACTCGATAGCACAAATCAAACCGGAAGTCGCTAGCTATTATAGTTTTCGAGATCTCGATACTCACCAGCTGAACAGCCAAAGTGAAGTTGTAAGCTACATCAAAACGCGCTAAAAAGCTCTACATTATTTAAAAAGCGAAAGAGCAAGAAACAAAAAGAGAGCAGTTATTTATTTTTTGCGTCTTCTTTCGATGAGAATTTCAAGTCTCGAAGTAAAAATATCTAAGTAATAAGTGGTAAGAATGAGAGAGAATCTAAGAGTCTAAAAAAAAGTTTTGCATCGGAAACTGTTGATTTTTAAATTTTTATGCAAAAGTCTCTAAATATGTAGTTATTTATTGATTAATCTTTTTAATAGTAATTTTCACACTCAAACTTGACATTTCACCAGCACTAAAACGTTTTATAAACTCGCTAATTAATAATTAAAGAGCTAGAAGTATCTAACTAAGTTTAAAAATTGATTTCAAAATTCGACCTAATTTTGGGACACTCAATTTTTCTATAGAAAATAATAAAATATGGAACAAAAACAAGATTTTTCAAATTCATAATTTTAATCTATTCAGCAGATTTGAGTGCTTAAAATGTATTATAGAGCGATAAAAAGGGTTAATTAAGTGTTTTATCATCAAAAGTAAGTATAAAAGAAGTAAAAAGTCGAAATTAAAAAGTGTCCCAAAAATAGGTTTTCTGTCCAAAATTAGGTTTGATTTATTTTGCTAAAAACTCAATAATCAAAGACTTATAGCTCTCAAATATTTAATAAAATGATAAAGTAAAGCTCTATATTTATGTACAAAATATATTCATTGAGCTAATTCATGCAATAAAGTTATTAAATACTCAATGGTTTACATACTGATATGTCTTACGTATGAATCCAAACACACATTTCGTATATATTTACTATTAATCTCCAAAGAAAATTTCTTTGGGATTTGATCTTTTTTAACCTTGACATGGCTTTCCTAATCAAATTATCAATAATTACTACTGATCTTTTTTGATATATTAAACTCGTAAAATTGAATATTGTAGATGTTCTTGTCAAATAAGCACAAAAAGAGATACTTTGAAATGTTTTGTTCGAGCGGGAATCGAATTTACGTCCTCTGAATTTTGTTCAGATGCTTTTACTACTAAGCTATCAGCGGACATCACAAAGTTTGGAAAACTACTAAGTTAAACTCTTCTCTGCTCTTATAGTGAAGTTATCGTTGCTGACAGGATTTACTCTGAAGCCAACAGTTATTCATAAACGAAGCTAATAAAACACTTGCATTGAGTTATTAAAAAATTTTTACTAAAATTCTAAAACTGAAAATTCTTTTTTTTTTAACATTTCGTTTCGCGTAACTATTTGCACTTTCGTGCAACTTCAAATTTTTACGTAAGTGGTTATCCGCTTGCATTCACTTTTATTTAGAGATATTTAAACCTCTTCGGTAAAAATGAAATGTTTTCCAAAGTAATCGATTTTTTTTTGCTCCATTAATTTCATTTTATTATGTTTTATGACGATGGAATACTTTAAAATTGAATTTAACTCAAGACGTAATGACTAAGTATTGAGTTACAAAAACTCTCTTTCTATTTTCTTTATAGTAAAATTATATGTAAAGAAATGAGATAAAATATTTATTCACAAAATCTGCTCATCCATCTCAATGTTATTAAAAATGTATGCAGTTGATATAATGATCTTTATGGGTCGACAAAAAGGAGAGGGAAAAAGAAAAAAAATTGTAAGTGTGCGTGTGCTTACAAAAGAAGTATCCAAAATGAAAATATGAGAGACACTTCAGTGAAATATCTTTATTCCCTTTGATGCAAAGACTAAACATGCTTTTTATATGCTATTGCTTCTATAAGTAAAGTTTAAAAGAGTAGGAAGTATAATGTACATTTGAATAATTTTATTGAATAAAGTTTATTCTGTATACTTTCTAAATTTTTTAACATGTCCTTCTCAAAACTGAAAATTTATTTTTATCATATTTTCTTAAAAAAGAAAGCGTTTATATATTCATTTTGCCTATCTTTGTTTTAAGTTGGAACTATGTAATCTTTTGAAATGAGTTTGGTCAAAAATGTTTTTTCCAAATTTGTAAAAACATATATAATAAAACGTTAAGAAAATATATCATTAAATTTGAGGCATTATATTTGCTTTTTTTTGTATCTGTACAGTGTACACATAAGTTCTCGTTTTTAAAATAAATCGTTCAGTTTGCTTGAAAATGCGCCGCTCACTCGCATTTATGTAGTGAGTTTTTCAATTTTTTTTTATTTTGCCTTCATTTTATTCTTTCAATTCACTCACTGTGAAAGGTTTATCGAGTGTAATGCAAAGATATGTATATCGTTTACTTATGAATAAGAGAAAGAGACTTGGAATTTTGAATAACTTTGAGAAATGTTTTTGTAATAACATATCAAAAAAATATTTTCACTTTTCTATATTCAACATAACATTTCTCTTTAGTTTTGATACACTCAAAGTGGGGCGAAAAAATAAAAAACGGCATTAATTCATTAAACTTGACATTAAATTTATGCCACATATTACATATCATTGGAAAGCTCTTGATCTTTTTTTCATATATGAAACACAAATTTTGGCTTAAACCAGATGCAAAAATCTTTTTTCTCGTGATATCTCATCTATATCCAAACAATCTCAAGAAGTCAAAGTAGTCATCAACAACACTTCTCTAACTGATTTAAAGCCAATAAGGCTTATATCACAATTATTTAAACGCATTATAACTATGCATTAATTCAGTTATGTGAATAAAATTGATTATTATTATTATTAGATGCAAAAACCTACCGTCTTCCCTCGAAAATAAGAGACGTCTCTTGTATTCGAATTTTGCAAAATTTAAAAAACGTATATTTTTCCATACTAAATCAAAACAAAAACTGAGCAAAATCTCTTCTATTTGAATACAAGAGACGTCCAGGGGGATGGACACTTAGGCGAAAGTTTTTGCCTGTTTTTGCCTACTTTTGCCTGTTTTTTTGTTTTTTGTCACATGTGACGTGTTTTTTGTTGCGAAACAAATTGTTTACAATTTTTTAAAACTTTAAACAAATAATTTAGAAACTTCTAAACAAGTTTTAAACAATGTAGTCATAATTATTAAACTATGCATTTCAATTATGATGTCTTTTAAAATGAAATAAGTAAGAATTTTGCAAAAAATAAATTTCTATTGAAACAAAACAATTTTGTTTATGTCGCGTGTGACAAAAAAAATTTTTGCCTATTTTTGCCTGTTTTTGCCTAAATTAGTTTTTTTCGCCTTTCGCCTAAGTGTCCATCCCCCTGGAGACGTCTTTTATATTCGAGGGTAGACGGTAGACTTCCCAAACTGAGCAACTTTCTTGTTTAAAAAAAAACGGTTTCAAATATCACTTAATCATTTTACAGTCATTTTTCTTTGCTTGATTTAAATTATGTCATATATTCAAATTTTATTTTTTTTTCTGCATTAAAAATTTGCATGGTGTTTTGTGGTTTTTTTTATAATTTTTAATGATTTTCAATTTCTGATTTTTTTTCATGCTTTTTTGGAGGTTCTTATCTCTGGATTTTTGTATTAAAAATTTACATATTACTGAATTCTATATTTTTCGTTACCTTGCTTATCCTCCTGTTTTTTTTTCAATATAATCGTTTCTCTTAAGAGTCAACAGTTTTCAAACATACTTGCAATTGTCATAAACTATGGAAAGAAGACATTATACATCTTTCTTTTACTAATGAAAAAAAAATGAAGAAAGAGAATACAATTTTTTCTCTTCTACTTTAAGGACACAGGTCGTTTAATTTTTCTTTATTATAATAAATGAATGAGGATATCACCCTTTTGACTCATGATTTTCAGTAATTTTGTCACCTCCTACATTCTCTCAGGCCTATACAAACAAGGTATTTTGAAGTCTAACTTTTATTTACTTTGCTCAGCTATTTCTCTTTTCAGCTCAAAAAAGCTTTCTAATATTATGGATGTTCTAATGTTCAAAGAAACAAAATAATATTACCACCATACTTTGAGGTTTTAATAAGCAAAAGTCTGCAAATAAAACGAAAAACAGGAAAAACTCTGTTGCTCTACCTACCTAGTAATTTCACATCATTTTATTTTTTAGATTAAAAAAATTGCAATCTTCTTTGCCTCATTCAATAAAAAGAACATTTGCGAATTCGAGAGTATATCCATAGAGATAACGATAAAAAAAGTTCTTCTTATATTAAATTTAATTTCAAAAAAGCTTTCAATGGGCGTTATGATTATACAATCTGTACATTTTTTATTTAATTCCATAATACTGTAGTACTTACAACTTGTTGATTTTGCAAAAATTATTGAGTGAAATTTTTGGTTTAAAAAAAATTTTTTTTCTCACAATAGAAACTCTTTAATTCTATATCAGATTATTTATAAATTTTAATATTGGAAAAAGGAAAAAATTAAGGTGGAAAGCAAGTATAAATTCAATGATCTCAAGAATACATACTTGTTACATATTATTATGATTAACTAACATAAATCACATAGATTTTTTGTAAATATGTTTGATATAGTAAAAGGCTAAGTAATAAAGTTTATAGGTGAAAATCGATAAAAGCATGAATATTTTCTCTCGCTTGATTAACTTATACTCGTTAAAATCGAAGATTTATTTCAAAGCAGAAACTTTTTAACATATATATGTTTTATGTCACTACTCAAAAAACTAATATAGATAATTACTTATGGTTGATGGTTCTATCATGCAATAAGCAAATAAGTGAATCAAGCAAAATTTTCTATGAAATGAGAAGAGTGAATTCTAAATGTGTATACATCAGAGATAGTATTTCGATTGAAAATTCGGAAATATTTTACTTCACATTGAATACAGCTACCTTGTCAGTATCAGTAAAATGTATTTATGCCTTGAGCGTGTTTCATGTAACACAATTTTATTTATTTTTTTTTCTTTTCGAATCCCCTTGAAAGATGGATGAAATGAGAAAAAAATATTATTTACATCGACGATGCAAACATTGAAGTAGTCATTTTATCTTTTTCATTCATCCAATTAATTTCATATAAAAAATCATGATAATTGCTACTGAACCATTCTTCTAACAATAATTCGCCTCATGTATAAATATAAATTCTTATTTAATCTAACCTTTTGAAAAAAAAAAAGAATTTAAAAAAGACTGAAAAAGCATTTCGTTATTAAATTCTATATGTCTTTAAACGTTTGATAAAATTGAAATTGTTCTGTATGAAATGTTCTGATGAAAAATTCAAACCTTGCTCGAAACCATTGTCGTACATAGACATATATACAATGGACATAATTGATTCATGTATATTAATATGCTTTTATCTATCTACATCATGATAGACTCTTGAATGATGTCAAATGACGTTGCTCTAGCTAATTATGTAATGAAGAGAATAAATTACATATCATAAAAAAATTACGAACGATAAAATAATATGTAAACAAAAAGGTCTACCTTGTCGAGAGCATAAAATAATTATTTTTGCTTAGAATGATAAAATACATAATTTAAAGGAAGGGAAAACTTTTCTAATTTCTTACGCAAACATTTCCCTTTCTCTGCCAGAAAGAATTCTTTTATACCTTTTCTATTCGGAAAATTTCTACTCAAAAGTTTTGCTTTAACCTGGTTTTCACCTCCTAGTGAGCAAGCGACAGTCAATCTACAATATTTTCCTATCCTGCACAGTAGCGACTAACTAGTCTATTGCTACTCCCACCAATATTTTTATTTTTTTTTATATTTTGTACTCACAGAGGGAAATAAACAATTTGTTTTTACTCTCGCTTGAGACAATTCGTAAAAGTGTCGACCGAATGACTTTTGCAAATATGTGGTAGGATGTACAATATCAGTCATTTTTCTGTTTCGTTAAATGATGCCGCACTCTAGGGAGGAGAGATGAGATGTGAAGAGAAATAAAAGTCCATCTAAAACGAACATAACCACATTAATGATGATGATGACGAAGATATTTTTTTGCTATCGCAACATATCTCTTTTTTTTCTCTCATGGTATCATGAGATTTCGTTTTCTCTTTTCCATTCGCTTTAAATATAAAACCTTTCTAATTGTTCATGCCTATGGCTATTTTTAGTAGTTAAATCTATATGCGGATATTTTGACAGAATCATAATTAAGTTATAAAAATACAGTAACAAGCAAACGATGAGATCAGATTTGTGCTCAAATCTCTGAGTCCTGAACTGTATGTTTACTCAAATCAACATTGTTTATGATAAAAATTTTTTAGTGCTTCACTCTGTAATGATTAATCAGAAAATTGTGTTTTTTTCATTTCTCTTTCGTGTCCGCTTTTATTATTAAGAAGATAAAGAGTCAAATATTCAAAAGTATTTTTAAAAAATTTTATCATCATCTTTTATTTATAATTATTAAAATTTCATTTCACTCTTTACAGGTTTTGAGCGATAATTATGAATAATAAAAAGCGTGAGGTGCACTCAATTCTATAAGAATGAGTGTGTCAATTACAATGTATGAAAATATTAAATGATGAAAATATAATGTACCTGAACGATGAAAGTCAAAAGTTGCTGAAAAATTAAGGTCAGAAGGAATAAGCGTGAATAAGATTATTGATGGTACGTAATGGGGTGTTCGCCCTCTATACTTTCATCATTGTCGAACAACAATAATAATCGGAAAGATAGTAGTCTATACTGCAGCAACAATAGTGATACAAATAGTAATAAAGTCGATGCTCACAATGATACAAATACAACCACTACCGCTCTGGCCAATCAAATTTTGGTTCAGACATCAACAAAGGATGCTCTAGAAAAGGTAGAAACTAATTTATTTTCATGATCATCAGAGTACAATAATTAATTTCCTTAATTGATATTCACTATAATAGGATTGTGTTAAAAAGGACTCGATTGTATCAGTCAGTGGATTCGGTCAGCTTCATAATTTTACCATCATACCATCATCCATTAGAAGAGCAACAATTGGCAGTAAGTATTTATAGAATTTCCTACCTTTTTTGTACAAAATTGTTTTGAATATCGTTTATAATAGGGAGAAGAAAAAGTATGAATTTTCGAATATATCCATATGGATAAGATTTTTAGAATCTACCCATCGTACCTAAGTTAGCATATCTGCACATTTTCGATAAATTGTAGAAAACTACCTACACGTCTCATTTCTTTCTTTTTCGCTCCGGTAGCTATGAAGAATATTAATACAAAAAGAGTTGCTAGATGAGTATTTTAATAACATGAATAAAAGGAAAGAGCATACATAAGCTGACTTTTTCTCAGTAACATACATCTTAACTCAATCTCTTTCGAAGTATTATTAAGATACTGATAAATATAAAGCAATCATTTCGGGTACTTCAATAAATGCCAATTACAATAAGTACAAAGATGAGAGAACTCTATTCTACGAATTATGATCCATTCCTTATATTGCGTTTTATTATTTCTCATTAACTAATTTTAAATTGCCATTATGTTTTAAATTAATAATCATTGATCAAGATTTAAATTTATTAGAAAATAAATTTAAAATATAGGGAAATCATATAAAATAATATGTATATGAAAGTACGGTGAGTGTTCTTAATTTATGTTCAATTTACAGTTCTTATAAGAATAAGAAAATCTTTGAGGCGACATTTTTTCTGCCGAGCAACAAATAGACAATGTCGGCAAGTCTTGGCAACGAAAACTACGTATCGATATGAGACAAAAAATGTTGCGTGCCACATAAATTTTATAAAATTTTTTTATTCTCATTTTGCTTAACAACAGTTTGAAAAAGAATTGAAATAAGTATTTTAATATAAATATCAATAAGTATTTTATCCAAAACTGTAATTTTTCTAAATTTTACAAATGTTTAGTTTACATTTTTATGTCGTTACGTACAATTTTTAGCGCATTTTTGGAACAACAATGCAGCTTATACATTCACTTTGTTTGCTCCTGGCTGTCGCTTGCAGATCTCAAAACTATAATAGCTAGCGAATTACGGTTTTTTGTGTTAGATATTTACTAAAAATTTAGTGCGGCGACGCCTATTTATATTTCACTATCGTCTTCCCTCGAATATAAGGGAAGGTAATATAAGATATATACCGATCCTTATATTCGAGGGAAGACGGTAGTCATATAACTTTTTAAGTAATTGCAATTGCTTTTTCCAGGACTTTTTCATACTGAAAATTTGTAAAATTTTTTTGTCGCACAACGTTTTGTCACGCAACACATGTAGTTTGAATTCGATTCGACCGTTATTTAAAATAAACATAATATCAAGGGAAAAATCACTGGGGCGACGTAAATTTTTTTATTGCTTTTTGTTGCCCCAAGTTGCCTGTTTTTCACATGAAAAATGTAAACAACAACATAAAATGTAAACAAAACATTTACAAAATTTAGAAAAATTTACTTTTTTGAGCTAAATGCTTGATCAAATTTATTGATAATTATATCAAAGTACTTGGAATTCAATTCTTTATCAAACTGTATTCAGCGAAATGAGAATAGAATTTTTTTTACAAAATTCAAATGTTACACGACAGATTTTTGTCCCATGTGACGTGTTGTTTACGTTGCAACAAGTCGCCCATTTGTTACCTGACAGAAAAATGTTGCGCGACATATGAATTTATTCAAGAATTTTGATATTAGGGTAAAGGAACCTATTGTGGGACAAAATTTATTTTGCTCAATTGAACAAGTTTTTCACTTTATAAACCAATTTTTATGATTGTTTCACAAATAAAAGATAAATTCTCCTACTATTTTACTAAATAGACATTAAAGCCAGAATATTAGCCATTTTTCAAGAATAAAATTTAGTTTATGGAACCTATTGTGGGAATCAAGACCTATTTTGGGACACTAAAAAACCTAATTGGGACAGTAAATAAAAGAAAAATTTAATCAAATCGTGTTAAAATGTTTTAACACATTTATTTCATTTGGCTATTCTTTTTCACTTATTTGTGTTAGATTTGAGCTCTTAACAGTAGAAAATTAAATTTGAAAATTTTTGAATTCATTAAAAATTGAAGCCATTTTTTTGTTTACATTTTCAAGAATATTTTCAAATGTAAACAAAGTGTCCCAAATTAGGATTTTGAGTTCCCACAATAGGTTCAGCTAAATTTAATT
The DNA here is from genome assembly GCA_018290095.1 of Polypedilum vanderplanki. NCBI lineage: Eukaryota > Metazoa > Arthropoda > Insecta > Diptera > Chironomidae > Polypedilum > Polypedilum vanderplanki. The sequence continues at coordinate 21,537,888 of CM031380.1, read as the reverse complement.
ATTTTGTGACAAAATGATAAGTGATATATAAAAGGTGAATGAATGATAATTTTCTTCGAGGTTTTTGCTTTAATTTAAGATTTAATTCGCGAGTGAAAAGTGAAGAAATGAAGTAAAATAATAATTTTTAAAGTATGGAAATTTTTGTATGGAGAATTTTCAAATATAAATATCCATATTTTACTGCTTTTAAAGTAGAAATAGGCATTAATTGATTGAAAATGTTAATAGAAACAAGTATGTATCAATACAAGAATTTGGGTTAGTATTAAAGAAAAATGAAATGAAAAAGTGTCCCAAAATTTTAGTGTCCCACAATAGGTTCCTTTACCCTAATATGAGTAACCCCAAAAAAGAAAAATTTCTCATACAATCAAAATTTAACTCGATCCATATATTTTGATTTGTGTTTCCTTTTTTTAAATGAATCTAATAATTCTTTTATTTGTAACAAACACTGATCTAGGCACCAAAAATGCGCTTAAGTGTCCTGATCTGCCAAACGAGTACTTGGTCATTGATTTATGTAAACAATGAAAAAAAAATGTAAACAAGGAGCAGCAGCAAAAAATAATTGTTCTTTTGTTAACATCGTGACACAAAATGTAAACAAACAATTTTTTAATTTTCTTTTGCTTTAATCTTTTTAATAGCTTCATCTGAGTTCTTATGCTATATTTGTCTACAAGAACGAAATGTATTTTGAGCGTTTAAAGATGGTAATTCTATTTATCGCAATGCATAAAAATATTATCCTACATATATGTATATGATGACGCAGAAAGTACCTGATGAAAGCTCTCTCTTAAATTTTGACATTAGGCTTGTGCATTTTTAAACCAATAATATTTATAATGTCATTTTCTGATTTTAAACATGTGCTCATTTTTTAATTCTAAACCACATTGCTCACAAAATTATTTATGCTTTTATGATTCATACCGTTCTAGGTGTAAATTATAAAAATTGTAATAATGTATAGTAATTATTATGATAACTTTTTGCTAGCTCTCTTAATCATACACACTCACACGCTGTGAATGTTGAAGACTTGAGTGACATACATTTTTTACAACGCTAAAATTTTCTCTTTCATAAAAACATTATCGTTCCCGTCATCATCGTCGGTTGATACATATGCAGTGTGAAAGAAACAAAATTCCATCGTACTATGACTACTGTATGAATGTGTATGAAAACAAATTTGTACATTTTTTTGTTATCATCGCCAAAACAAAAGAAGCTCTGACGTTTTGGCAAGTCTCTCATCTTTCAGCGCTAGATAACAACATGTTTCTATAGGTTGAATGTGTGTTGACTATGCGTGGTGAGTTATTAAAATAAAAGAAAAAAGTAAATCGCAAAAAAGCAGTTTGCGCGAGATGATAAACGACACGAGCGAAGAAGATTGGTAGAGGAATTGTCGACATACATCAAATGGCACCATGTTAAATTATTCAGGCAAAAAATATAGAAGTACATTTTATATTTAATAATTTTGTCTTTTCAACCACAAACCAAGCTCAAATGTTGATAACTATATTGATTACATCAGCCATCCTATAGCTAACTAGTTCATTCACACTTTACACTAACTTTCTATCATATCATATCATATACATATATATTCATCTTGCAAAGTAGTAGAAAAAAAGAATTTTATCGTCAGAGTGAGAGAAAGACCTCGTGAGAACATACGTTCGTCTTGTCGACGAAGAAAAAATGTGTGATGTCACAATGCTGAATGTATTATTTCTCATACAAATAAATGAATGTATTTCGAATAAGAACCGAATAAAAATTCAAAAACTATCATTTCTCACCAGCAGTACGAGTATGAAATGTTTGATGTGATAAATAAATGTATTTTGACGTAATAAATTGGCTGTTACATCAAATACACATCAAACAAGTGTTATCTTTATATGTATATATATTTCTTTCTCTCTCTCTCTTAATATTTTTAGTCTTGCCAGATAATCATTGCTAACCGAAAAAAATGAATGTAATTTTGAACTGCTCTGTGTATGCAAATAAGTAAAGCTTTGTAATCATAGCGTTCGTTTCACTTACTTATATATGCGTAGCTTACTCACACATATCGGGCAATTCGTGCTCTGAAGAGATAAGTTTTCATAATAATAATGAACACAAAAAAAATAAATGAAATACACCTTTATGACTAGTGAGAGAACAGTGAAGCTCGAGCAGCGAGCGACCGTAAAAAGCTGATGAATTTAGTCTCGTGTGTACTTTCTGATAGTTTCGGTTGTAGAAAATTGCATCAACCGTCTCGCCACTTTGCTTTTATTTTTTTATCGCGACTTATTGACTATTTAAAAATTCTCCAAGTGCCATAAAAACTCAACTTTTTATCATTTTGAAAGTTGGCGAAAATAAAATCATGAGTGGACAAAATTGAAAATGATTTTTTATTTTTCGGTAGTCACGATTCTCAACGAATGAAAAAGGAAAAAATTCATTTTTTTCTTCATATTTTGATTAATTATTTTTACATTCAGAAACGCTTATACGCCATTCTATCTTTCTCTTTCGTTCACTCGCTTTCGTTTGCAGTGCTATGGAGAGTGATATTCGGAATGAGTGAATTTATTGTTTAACGAGAGAAAAAGATTTTTCTATGTATGTAATTTGTGCTTTAAGTGCTAACAAGTCATTCCGACTGCCAATATAAAATATGTCATTTCAAAGCGTTTTGTTTATATACAAATCGATATTTAGTGTTAATTGAATAACAGATTAAATATAACGTTGTGACGTAAATTTCACTCTTTTTTTCGACAAAATTTATGACATGCTGTCAGTTAGCATGAAGGATTTATTAAAATAATATTTTTCTATTTTGTCAAGCAGCACGCACTCATATATGCTCATTATTACTCTGTCAAAATTATATTCAGTGGCAAGAAGATGATTATTCTCTTTCCATTAGGTTTATTTAAGTTAAGAAATTATTTTCTATAAATATTGAAGATCAATAAATTTTTCTACTTTGCATAATCTTTCAAATAATTTTACATTCTCTACATGTGTGAAAAGCGAATCGTGATTTTTTACAAAAAAATTACATTACGTCATTTTCCAGTTTTAAAGATCACATGTTTTGCACAAGGTAGATGAGAATAGATATTAACGAAGCGTAAGAGTGATGAAGAAGAGCAAGCAAGTAAAAAATAATTTTCAAAAAAGAAGACATAGAGCAATAGTAAAGTGTTTAGCACCTATAATAATGCAAACAAGTAATCTCGAGTAATATGATTTGAGAAACTTCAACGAGCACTATCGTCACAACTTTATTATAAATATTTTTTCTCTACTTAGAAAGAGACGAGAATATAAGAGCAAAGCAAAGCGGCAATTTTTCATCGTTTATGTAATGAAATCAGCTATTAAAACCATGTAGTTGAAAGAAAATATTGTGATTTATTAATATAAATCTCAATTTTCGCTGCTCTTTTGCTTACTTTCTTTAGTTTACTTGCTATGTACAATGTAGTTGAAAAATTATGGATCATATTGTGGTAACGATTATTTGCTTTTTTTCTTTACTACCTTACAAATTTGCATTAACGTTTAACGCTAATCTCATATGTTTTGAATAATTCATTAAAGCACCGAAATATTCTCTTAAAAGTATATACGTAGATTTTCTTTCTTATGTATTTAAGTATGTATCTAATACTTATTTGTATCTTGAATTTGCTATTTTCTTTAGCAGACACTCACACTATTTTAAATTTAGATATAATTCACATAAAGCGGCATAAAAATTAGGTCAAGATTACCTTGCACTTCAGCGGCGCATTCATGAAATAACTTTATTGTATAAAAGAAACATAAACTCGCATTAGTATTAACAAATTTTTGTGCATTTTTCATAATAACTATTAGGATAAATCAAGTGTCTACTACCGAAGAATTATATAGACAATTCAAAACATTATTGCACGTTTCAATTCAAAATTTCTTTATAGGGTTCGAAAAATATGCACATGGCATGCAAAATTACATGCGCAAGTTTGCATGCAATTCGTACACTAGGGGATAAACACGATGGCGAAAACTTAAAATTTCGCCCTTTTTTACTTCTTTTAGTTTTTTTCGCCCTTTCGTCACCGTGTGAGCGCGAAATTGCGCCAAGAAAGCAAAATTTCAGAGATCTTTCGCGCAAATGTCCATCCCTGTGTAAATTGTAAACTAAAGTAAAATTATTTTAATTTTCTAAAAAAAAATAGAATATAATCATAAATTATAAGTGTTTGCTAAATAATGAAGTATTAATAAGACTTCTTTTGAGCAATAATTTCATTAAATTCAGTACCAGGGGTTGGAAACTGGGGCGAAGCTTTCGTTCATTTTCGCCCGATTCGCCCGTTTTTTACGTCTTGCGACACATGATGAATAAAAAAATGATTTTATTTACTATTTTATCGATTTTCAAGCCTAAAATGATACTAATGGCTTTATAAAGTAGTTATTATTCATATAAATTGGTTTAATAATAATTTCCAATTATATAAAATCGCAAAAACTTTTTTTTTATTTGTTTGTAAACAAAACTTTCTCTTTCGTCCGAGTTTCCAACTCTCTGTTCAGTACACTTGTAAAATAATTATACCTTTATATAAAATTTCAATATGAAAATTTTACAACAACAAAAATTTTAGTTTAAGTCGACTTCAATACTTTTGTCAAAATTGAAATTTTCCATTCAGATGCATGCGCATGCGTGTGCGTACATTTTGCATGCGTATGCAAATTTTCCAAACCCTAGCGATTAGTAATAACGAGAGATTAGGAAGCAACAGAGTTTTAACTATACTGAGCAAACTCGATGCAAAGTAGATTTTTCAGAATTGATTAAAAGCATTTTTTTCTCATGTTAATATCTTATAATGAAGTACTCAAAGTACTACAGGTTAGTGTATTCACTTCTTTTCTAGCTCTTCTCAGTTAAGAAAAAAATTAAAATCGAAAATCAAATTTAACGGAGAAATTTTTTTGGCCTTGCCTATATGAATATTAACTTGTCTTGTTCACCAAAATGCACGTTCTTTGAATCAAAATCTCACCTACATATTTTCATCATTTCTCCTTTTTATATGTGGCAATTTATTAAATTATATTTTTTAGTAGAATTTAAATCAGATTCTAGTAAGTAAGCGAGTCGAGGTTAAAAAACGTTAAGGTTTACCTCGATGCGAATTAGCAAGTAAGTACAGCAAGGTGAGCTAAAGGAGCAAATTGATGTAAAATGAGAACAATTTTCTATCACAATAAGTTTACCCTTGAGTGTTCAATTCAATTCAATCTTAATCAAATCCATGTACGAATGCAAGCGAGATATATAACATAATTCGTTGTTCACATCACAAACGGTTTATTTACATTAAAAATGACCACATATATTAAACTATATTGCTTCTTGTGATCATAAAAGACCTTATATGTCAAAATTGATGGCATAATTTTCTAGTTATGGAGATTTTACAAGTAAAAAACAATTCGACCCCGAAACTAATATGATAAAGAAGAATAAAAAGCATTCATGTGTTTATTATACTTCCACCACTTTATCTTATCAGTAAAAACATGCTTCCATTGATTATAACGAAATCAACCAAGCGAAGAGAAAGTTTGTATTTATATATGTGGAATTAAATGTAAGCAAATAATGAGCAAGAACAATAACTCATCATCACTCATATCCACTACACAACAAGTCGAGATTAGTCGAGTGGCGCAAAAAGAAGAAAAATTATTTCAATTATTTTTATTTTAGTTTGGTCGAAATTTTCAATTTTAGTTGCCATATAACGAAATCAATGACGCACTAAATATACATCACATACTCGTGCAATTGAGTGATTATGAATTGGAAATATTTCAATATTGCAAAACGAAAACGAGTGAATAGTAGCAACTCAGTGGCTGCAAAAATGAGTGAAAATCGGAAAATAAAATATTGAACTTTTTTTTATTGAAGTGAACAATAGAAGAGAGCTATTTACTACACATATTACTGGTGTATGAAAAACCTCCACCATTTCTAAGTATTGAACAGTATTAAAGTTAAAATAAATTGTGAGTGTATACTTTATTGATCAATATAAAATGTCATCCTCTTCGAAAGCCCTCAAACGAAGAGAGTTTGATTCAGGTAATTTAATTCTCAGCCTTTAACGATTCATTACCTACCTATCACACGCGAATATGAATTCATCAATCATTATATGATACATCTAGAGCTGTTCATTCTTTCTGCTACAATTTTAATCTCATTTGATATAAATCTCTTTGAAAATTTGTCTCACGATTTGAAGTTCTCTGTAAATTTTTTTAATTAAATTTTTTAATTGAATGTGACAATTTATTTCAATTAGTCTCATCTTCCTTACACATTCACTCGTGTGATATCTATCGTGGAATAATAAAAAAATCAATAAGTTACAAGCTACCTCCTTACCTTGAATATAAAGAAGAGTTTTGTATTCAAAGGTTTCAAGCATTAAGATTTTACTTAAAGTAGAAAACTACGTTTGAATAAAAAAACAATTTATATAGAAGAACAATTTTTAAAAACTGATATTAAAAGTATCCATGCGTCAGAGGATGGTGTAATTTAGCGCATTTTTGGCATCTAGATCAATGTATGCAAATAAATTACAAAATTATTAGATTCTTTTGAGACATAGAATACTTTAAAATAACTTGATCGAAATAAATTTAAAATATAAAAAGGAAATCATATTTATAAAATTTTGATGTAGGAAAGTATGATTTGGAAAGTATCGGTTGAGTTATATTCAGAAAACGTATTTTTATTATTTACCCTTAGTGGCGCTGCAATTATTTGCAACATTTTGTTGCGTGATAAAGAAATGATGCAAGAAAAAAATTTTTGTTTACAAATTTTTAAATCGTATTTTCCTAATTATTGTAATAAGTGATAGCCTAAATATATTTGCCGCCAATAACTCGATAGCACAAATCAAATAGAAGTCGCTGGCTATTGTAGTTTTCAAGATCTTTTCCCTTACCAGCCTGTCAGCTAAAGTGAAGATATAAGCAGGGGTCTTTTGGGCAAAAGACGAATCGGCCAAAATATTATGCTTGTCCCAATATGATGAATAATATTATTTCTGTAAAATAGCAACAGATATTTTTAGTACATTTATTTTTCTGAAAAAAAAAATATTTATTAACGGTTTTTTAAAATTCACTTTTCATGTCACGCACAAAAATGCGCAAAGAACTTCGTTGTTCCCAAAATGCGCTAAAAATACGCTAAAAAATTCCAAAACTTTTAGAGAAAATTGATTGATAATTTGTTGTTTTAAAAAGTAAAATTCTATTCAACACGATATTTTAACATAAAATTTTAATTTTGTTTTTATAAAAATTTAAAATTTCATTCGAATAGAAACGTCTGTCTTCCTATTCAAATAAAAAGACCGTTTACTTTATTCGTAGGAAGACGGTGACCATTACGTAAAAGATTCTTTAATGAGTATATTCATATATATGTAAAACATTATCGATTGATTCAACATAACTTTTCATTGATAACACACAAATCATTGTTGGTATAATAATATTTTAGATTCTCATTTATTGGCGTATGCGATGGACAGTAGAGTGAAAAATATTAATATTTATCGCAATATTTATGAAAAAAGAAGTCTGTGACAAATGATATGAAATGAATCATTTTTTTATTATTCACGGGAGAAAACGTAGAGAATTCATAATGTTGTCAAATTTTTCCTTCATCGATGACGTCGACAAATAATTTTTTTATCTTTTTTGTAACGGCAAAGCACATAGAAAATATTCAATGTTGCTAACGCTTTGTCTGTTAATTACTAGGGCAGAAAGGTTATTAAAAAAATAGAATCTTAATATTTTTCTTGATTATTAATAATAATGAAAAAATGATAAATTATTAATATTGTCCGGTGTTTTAGAAGAATTATCTTAAAATTATCATAATAATAAGATATAAAAAATTTATATAATGTCACTTTCATATAAGTTTGTAAAAATTAATCATAATAAATGATAAATGGTGAACAATACTTCTTCGCACTTCCTGTTGATTGAGAACTGCTATGTGATTCGAAACACGTTCGCAGACAAAAAGAAAATAAAAGAATGATAGTATTTACCAAAGTCAGCACAATAGATAATTTTACTTATTAAATAAAGAAAAATGTGATTGTTGAATGAGAATGAAAAAAAAGAACGAAAAGAAAGTTTACCGACCGTCTTCATTTTCACGATGGAATACTTATCTTTTAATTGTCACTTCATAAATTGTAGCTCGAATCCAAACAATAAAAATGAGCATCGGGTTTGTTAGGCATATATATATCATGCAACATTGGGAATGACTACTTTATAAGCAAGAAAGTAATCGAGAAGGAAAAAACGAAGAACGATTTTTTTTTTTCTTTAGAGAGATTTGTCTTTTCCTCACAGGGAAATTTTTAAATAATTTATGGTTCTTTCCTTTTTTCTTGTTTTTTACATACACTTTATTATGCTCTGACATTGTCAAGTTAAAGATTCTATGTCGAAAAGTAATTCACTTACTTCACAGCAAGTAAAATATTTTAATAATAAATATCTCAAGTAGAAGTAAATAAATTAAATTAAAACTTGAAAAAAGCTTAAACCGCTTGTCATCCTTCATTAGTAATACCGGAGTGCAAAAAGAATTTCAAAACGTAGTGAAAAAAATTTAAGTCGCTCTCTGTCATTCCTTCTTTATATTTTATTTTATCACCAGTTTAATGCAACAAGTGGGTAATTTATAGAGTGAAAAATGCTTCATATTAAATTAAGATGAGACTTCTTTATTTTTAGCGTATTTTTGCAAAAAAATACGCTATTATATTCACGATGGCTGGCTGGCTAAGTAAGTCGGCAATAGTAAGTCGTAGAGAGATGTTTTATAGCTTGATAGAAACATCTCGATGTGTTGATTAACCATTGATAAAAATTTTTATGGTAGATGTAGACTATGTGATGCAATTCCACAACTTGTATCGACATAAGTCAAAAAATCTTTTTCACTAAAAAATAGTAAAATGTCATAAAACGTCGAGAAAACATTTCAGAGGTAAATTTAAAAAAAAAACGATTTGCCGCTAAGAAAAAAGAATTAAAAATATGTGAACTTTCGTTACCAAACATACTGATCTGTAAAAGTAAAAATGCGCTCTAATCTCTCCGACCATCCATTATCGTCGAGATTGATAAACCTTTTTTTAAACACATCTTATTTAAATAATATCTTAGTGAAATGTTTGAAGCAAATTCTATTTTAAAATCATTTTCAATATCTCTAAAAGCAGACTTAATAAAACTTCTTTATCTATAAAATATAACTAGGTATTTTAAATCAAGCGTTCTTGTGGGAAAAACTATTTTATCACATGAAAAGATGGAAGATGGCAATTATGAGCTGAAGTAAGCGAGGAAGAGAAAAAGTCGTTTACGAAGTTTGTACAGTATTAAAAGTTTTTCATCTCTCTTCTCTCTTTTTCTTGCCAACTTGTTGAGCCAGAAAAAGATGTAGAAAATCGTGGTGAAAATCCTTGTGAAATAAAATAGTTTTAATTAGTTTTTGTTGATAAACCAACAGTTGCAACAATGGCAGCTCAGTACTTAATCTTTTTTATGGGATTCTGATTCATTAAAAAACTTAATCTACATTTAAGCTTTTATCATTAACTCAAATTTACATATTGAATTATGTTCAAGCAGAAAATTTTTTGATGTTCATAATTGACTAATTTTGTTAATGACAATTAAAGAAATAAATCGTAAATAAAATTTTAAATTTCTAAGAATAATGACATTACATTTCATCATCTTTATTTTACTTTATCAAAAACTTTTAGAACAATTTATTTTTTTTTTTTTGATATTCAATATCATAAAAAAAAGATTTTTTAATGAATTTTGCGTCAACTTCCATCAATATTTTTCTTTTATTTCAAAGAACAGTAAAGAATAAATCAATGTAGATACACTACTTGAAAATAAATCTTATTTTAGAAATATGATACTGTTAAATAATAAGCATATTTTTGATATATTTTACTTACAGCTAGTTCACCAAGTGGTCGTCTTGGTCACCGAAAATCATCTCTTGCTTTAACACCTGAGGAAGATATCCAAGAACCATTAGTGAGTATCACATGTAATAATTAATTTGTCTGTTAAAATCTTCTCACTGTGCAATTGGATTTGAAATATTGATATAGGCGTTGAAGCAGCTTAATTTGATAGAAACGACAAATATTACGATATAAATATCTATTTATAAAATAAACTGCAAAAAACAAAATTGTTCCTTGAGAAACAATAATTTATAGGCTACAAATAGTGGAATAAATAATCATTTTAATTATTCATTGACAGAAAATGGGTCATTATAATGGCATCTATTTTCATGTTTTCTTTTTCTTCACAAACTACGATAATTGCGTATATCTTCCTACTATTTTATATAGTGGGAAATTTTATTCAATCGCGCAATTGTTGACTGTGAATTGTTGATAAGAACATTGTCATTATTTACTTCTTTCTACCTACCTACCCTATTGATAAAATAGGAAAATATAGAAAAAAAGGAATAATAGAATGATTAATATTGATCAATTTTATCTGTACAATATTATTGATTTTTACTTAGGTAACTATACCGTCTTAAATAAATCATATTAGATTATCATCATAGATGATTAAAATAAAATATCGAAAATGAGAGATTATCATCATAACAATTGAGGTGGAAATTTTATTGCTATAAATGGACGATAATGAAATTTTATTACCGATTTAATTGAGCAAAACAATGTGCCAAATCATTTGTCGTAATCAATTATTGCATTATGGACACAATATATATTTTGATAACCCAAACAAAATCTAGACACTCGTGAGTCAATAATAAAGCTATTCGAATGACGAAACACTCAAATACACTATCGGGCTATGACGTAAAATAAAAAACAACATACAGCCATGTTAAAAAATTATTCTATTTCGCCAGTAACTTACTTTTATAACTTATCAAATATTTTTATTATTATTATTGAGAGAATACACATGGGTTTAAGTGGACTTTTTCTCATTTTTAATATAATAAAACTTCTACATATTCTCTCGCTCATACTCTCGCACATAGTGTTTTTGAGAGTTTTAATCTTCCTAACGATACATGAAAAGAAGAATCTCATACATACATTTATTTTGTTTTCTTTCTTTCACATATATAATGTGTGTATTGTGTAGGCAGCGCACACAAATTTGAAAGAATAACATTTTAAGAAATACGATAAGAGTGCAAAGAATATAATCGGTACAGGTGGAAATAGCACACACAACTTTTAGTATTAAAAAATATATCGAGTAATAAACATTCCGTAACGTTGCTACTCAAAAATATAAAATTAATAAATTTAAATACTCACAAAAGATTGTCTATCTCACAGCTATTTAAAAGGAAGAAGAATAAGTGAGAGAGTATTTTAATAAATTTTTTTTGACAATCTCATCTAAGCGAATAGAATTGTACTATGAAAAAAATTCGATGTGAATAAGTTCAAAAATATTACGCAACTAAAAATTACTTAAATCGTGAACAAGTATGACTATAGCTAAATTTATTCATTGTTTACACGAGTGCAAAATAGAAAGATAGAGAGGCTAAATTTAGTTTTTAAAAACACTCTTCCTATTCGCAAGAGGAAAGCAAAAGAGAAAGAGAGCGAGTGAACGAGAAGTGCTTCCAGCGAAAGGAAAAATATTTTTGTAGCTATTGAACGTTAAATGAGCGCGAGTGACTACAAAAGTACCTAATTGCGAAATTATACTCAAGTACTCATGTGTTATAATAAAAGCAAATAAGTGAGTGGATTAATGAAATATCATACACATGAGTTAATCTATTAAAACTGTCAAAAAATGGTGATTATTCGACGAAAATAACCACACAACAACTGTAGAAAAAATTATTAAAGAAAATCGTGTCTTTTGACAAAGAAATTATGTTACCGTGATAGAAAGTAAAAAAATCGATTATAAGCAGCTTTGAGTGTTACACATTTCAGTGAGCTTCCTCCGCATTATCATTGTCATCATCGTCATTCGCTCCTTTGATACTGTTGTAAAAGACAATGAAAAATATAAAATTAAATTCTGCTTAGTATAAAAGAAACAAAAGCGAGCCCGAGTGAAAGATTAGCTAATCCATTTTTAATTAATTAAAAAAAAAAACAATAGACAACACGAGCCTAAAACATTAGGCTCTTACATACGTGTACGATCTTGAAATAAATTCCCCCCTGATTCCTCCTGTCAATAACCAACAAACAAATGATGTGAATTAATCTAATTAAGTCGCAAAAATTAATGAAATGAATCTTAACTAAAAATAGATTCTTTTGAGTAAAAAATAATTAACAATTCAAATCTTATCATGACTTGTGATAATTGAAAGGAAAAAACTCGTCACAAATTGAAACGTTTTGCAATAGATAATCCATTCGTGTTTATGTGAGTAACAGAGTTTGAGTTTTCTATCATGGTTGATTCATGCTTTAAATTATTTCGCAAGACAAAATGTCTTAATGGAAAGTCTTCAAAACTACAATGTGATAGTTTTGAATCGCTCTATTTGAATGAAAATAACAATAAAACGTCTTCTTCAGTTCCTGTTAGCAAGAAATATAATGATAATATCATTACCGATATTGAAACGTATCATCATAACGATATGATTGAGGATGGGGTGATTTTGAGACGTCATAATCGAAAATATCTCACTTCAGTTTCGACAGTTAGCAATGACGCGCTGTCTAGTGATGACGACGATAATGAGACACTTGATATTTTATATCCTTTACCGCATGTGAACACACACGAACGGTCACTTGTCGATGAAACCAAATACTGTGATAAGAATGGTACGATTATCAATTACGCTATTCATAAATTTCTTTTACTCCAATATTGTTGTTTTTCTCTTCTAAATTTCATATTTTATCAATGCGACGAAAACAATCAGATAAAAATCCTCTTGCTACTCAAGATAACAATAATGAGAACCGTTTATTACGAAATGAATCCGGTTCATACTTGCTGAAAAAGCTCTTTAAGCAAAAATTAAAACGACAGGTGAATATGACATATTGATTGATATATATTATTTCGTGTTTTTATTCCTTTAAATTATTTTTTAGAACGCTAGCTAAATAATAATTTGAATACTGTCAATTTATATTTTAGTTTCATTTAGTTCATACTGCTTTCTTTCATTATCAAATCAACACTGTCAATTTAAATTTTTACATCTTTATTTTAAGCTCATATGCAGTTCATTCTTTTTTCATATTACCACTTTCATCAAATGATAATGAAAGTATCCGCCATAGAACGGATTATTTTAGCGCATTTTTGGTGCCTAGATCAGTGTATGCAAACAAAATACAAAATTATTAAATTCATTAATAAAACAGATTCATACTTTAAACAAGGCCTGAGAACTTTTGATATTTTTGATATCGTGATTTTCTCTTTGATTAAAGACCATAAAAATTTTTTTTGATAGTTTAAAAGAAAGCTATTAGCATGCGAAATGAAAATCAGAAAAGAATGCATAGTTTCATGTTATCGTTTTAAAATTGTAGTCATTTTAAAAAAAGTCCATTTCTAAAAATTTTTATTTTTCGAAAAACAAAGGTATCTTGATGCGAAATATCAAAAAGAGTTCTCAGACCTTGAATTTAAACTAATTTGATCGAAATAAATTTAAAATATAAGGGAAATCATATTTATAAAAATTTTGATGTACTGCAAGTGTTCGTAATTAACTGAATCTTTAAATAAATTTTGTTGATTTGGAAATAACGGTTAATATTCAAATAAAACAAAGTCCAATATTTGCTGTTAGTGGCACTGCAATCGTTGCGCGCGACAAAAAAATTTTTGTTTACATTTTTCATATATATCGCGAATCGCGATATCTAAATTCGTTATTTTCTAATTATTGAAATCAGTTACAGTTTTCAAAATATATGTGCCGCCAATAACTTGATAGTACAAATCAAATGCAGAAAAACTGTAAGTCATCAATCAAACAAAGTGAAAATATGAGCGGCATCGTTATTCCAAAACTGCGCTAAAAATATGCGCACATGAGAAAACAACGTAAGCTTTTTTTTATAAGAAAAAAAGGTAACAAAAGAAAAGTAATTTTGATAAAAGCATTCTTGCATAGTGAGCGTAAGAAGAATATGGCAAAGAATGAACGAAATCTCATACGAAAATTGAATTTACGCGAGAGACGACGCTTAAATGTATACAATATGATACCTGTTGATGCAATTGATCCATACTGCTCTAAGAAAGAGCTGATTGAAAACAAAACAACGAATTTGTATCGCTATGGCTGCAGTATGCAAGAAATGAATCTCAAAATTGAAAATGGCACAACTTTACATAAAAAAAATTTAATTTTCCACTTGCGAGGTTTCGACATTTTCATCAACTCATTAATTTTCATTTACATAAAATATTCTTCTCTTTTCTCTTCTTCTCTTTCCAATTCCATTGATTTCTTACTGTTTAAAATACGATACATATATAATACTCTCATGCATATTTATGTGATACGATGCAGAGTTCTTTCAAACAAAAATGAAGCGAAGAATCTTTCCAACGATTTTTAATAGGGATTCATATGATGAGCTTAGTTTCATATTTGAACCAATTCTCGTGGTTTGTGTTTATGTGATCTCAATGCACAAATGAGAAGCATTTTATAACACTAATGAGTGGCTTCTTTATATAAATTTGTTCATTTTCAGAAACTGCATGATGGTAAATATCCATATCTCATTCCGCCTAATCCTTCTGTGCGTGCCCTTATTGTCTTTGGAAAGGATGATCAAGTCAGTGATGCCCTTCAAAAATCCTGCGAGCGTTTAAATATTGAAATAACACGCTCGAAAAGTATAGATCTTGCGCTAGAGCTCTTTCAAAGTCCTGTCAATGGTGGTCATCATCTTGTAATAGTTGATGGACGATGTAAAAATGTTGATATTGAGTCATTTGGAAGGTGAGCCAAGAGAAATTATTTTTCTTTTTCATTGATAAGCAATAATCGGATTATTCTTTCTTGTCCCAGATCATTGAGAAGCTCAAAAGGAAGTCAATATACGATAATGGTGTGCGTGGTTAAAAAGAGGTGAGTCTAAAATAAATAACAGCCAGGTAAAGAGGCACGTATCGAAAAAACGAAATTGAAATGTGTAAAAAGAAGGCTATAGATTGAATTGAAGGCCATTCAATGATGAAATTGTATATTAGGGAAGGTTTTTCACACATACTGAGCGATTGAGAATGAATAAAAATAAATGAAAAAGGGAAAAAAATTTAATTGTACGATAATCATACAACAGCTACAATACCTTTTCTCTTTTACTGTACAAATATGTGGAATATGCATATAAACTTATTTTGATTTAGAAAATAAATTTTTATTGCTATCCAAAAAAGTTATTAAATTAAACATTAATAAAGAAATTGGGAAAAGCTTTTATTTTCTACGCTGGTAAAGTAACTTTCTTCTTTTCCTACAATTTTTATAAAGGTCAACCACAAAAATAATAAATTTATATCATTTCTCTTTTACTAGAAAACTATATTAGGTATACCTTCATGAAATTGCTCATGTCTCATGTCACTTTGTCTCCACTTCTAAAAATAAATATTTATATATTGATTTAAAGATGCGTTGTAACTTACTGACTTTTCCATTCTTTGATTATAACGTTTTTCTTCTTTCTTTTTTATCTCTACTATATTTCATGTACAGTGTTTTCGAGAAGGACGATACGTCGATTCTCTCGCTTTTAGATGTAGGATATAATAGAGTGAGTCACATAACAAACAAAACATTGAGATAAATTTTTTAAAAGCTTTTTGCTCTTTTTTCCTTTTTTTTACTTTCACCAACATATATAGTGTATAATTGAATCTCCACATGTATCAATATTAAGCTCAGAGCTTCGGCAAATACAACATTCGCTCATTAGACCACAAAATGTTATCGCCACACAACAAGCTCTTTATGCGGCCCTTCATCGATCGAAGGATACAGTTCTTATAACAGACGATGCTTTAAGGATACAGTATATGAATAAACAAACTGAACGAATTTTGGGCATGAAAATTGTAAGTAAGATTGTCATGTCAATTCTTGTTGATTATAATTCGATAGTAAATGCACGCAATCGTGACATTAATCATATTAAATTTTCTATACATTTTTAAAATAAAAAAAGGATGAAATTGTGGGACGTCCATTACAAGATCTTATCAATTCAGATGTATCGCTATTATTGAGTCAAACAAATAGACTTAGAGAGTTTGATGGTACACTATCATTCAATCGTAAGACACAAGATCCAATTGTGTTTCATGTTCGTGCTTACCCTGTAGCTTGCATTGGAAAGTCCACAACTCATTTAATTTTAAGTATAAGTGGCATACAAGGTGCTGGTCATGAGATTGGATTACCATCAATTCCTCAAGCTAAAGAACCACGTGGTTCACTACATTCAATACGTCGCGGTAGTTTTGACATTCGTTCAATTGCATCTGATGGATTGAGACGGACAAGTTTAGCTAAATTGAGTTCACTACCACTTGAGGCTCCAATTACTAAAGTGCTCACATTACTTGCACAAGTTCAAGAAAATTGTTCAGCAGATGAAGCTCGATTATTGGATCGCGTTATGGACTTTTTAAAACGCGAGGGATTATATAGTCCACAAATAAAAGAGATCCGCCCCGAAGATCCTGTGGCGACAGATCTTATAGGAGCTTTACTAACAGTAAGTGTTTTATTTCTTTTGAAATCCATTAGAATAAATTTTTATTTACAATAAAAATCTCAGCAGGGCCCTACAAATGTCGTGTCATCACGTCGAAGCTCAAATGAATCGATAATCCGTTCTGGTAGTCGACAATCAAGCACAAGTGTGTCGGTGGCAAAGATGAAAATTCCAACACAAGTCTCAGAACTACTTGAATGTGCGCTTGACTGGGATTTTGAAATTTTCCGCCTGGAAGAATTGACTGATAAGCATCCGCTTGTGTATTTAGGCTCAGAATTGTTTCGACGCTTTGATGTATACAACACATTTAATTGCGACGAAATGACTTTCAGATCATGGCTTATTGTTATGGAATCGCATTATCACAATGCAAATACTTATCATAACTCAACTCATGCAGCTGACGTTATGCAGGTTAGTTATAATCAATAACCTTTTACTTTCAAAAATATGTTACGATTTTTTTCTTCTTTTTCACCCTCAAAGGCAACAGCGTGCTATTTACAACAATTGGCGAATCGTGACTTAAAAATCATGGATCGATTAGACGAAGCAACAGCATTAATAGCGTCCGCTGCACATGACGTCGACCATCCGGGTCGAAGTTCTGCCTTTCTCTGCAATTCTGATAATTCGCTCGCTCTGCTTTATAATGACATTTGTGTACTTGAATCGCATCATGCAGCTACAACCTTCCGTCTCACGCTCTCCGACGAAAAAATTAATATTTTCAAGAATTTAGACCGTGATATGTATAAATTAGCACGTTCAATTATAATCGATATGATTCTTGCAACAGAAATGACGAGACATTTTGAGCACTTAGCTAAGTTTGTAAGTGTTTTTGGAAACGATGCAGAATCGAGAGAGGTAAACTGCACATTACATTATGATTACTACCTGTTATCTATAATTACAAATTATTATTCTTATTTAAACAGCTTCCAAATGATGAAGACAATCAAATGCTGATTCGTCGAATGCTCATTAAATGTTCTGATGTCAGTAATCCTACACGTCCATTAAAATTTTGCGTCGAATGGGCAAGAAGGTAAACAAAAAAAGCTATTGAAAGTCTCTGACTACTCGAGAAGATGAAAAATCAATTCTGTACCTGTCAATTTATTCATTGCTCTTTTTTGCCAATCTCACCAATCTTCTTTACTTACTTATTATATATATATATTTCTATTTGTATATTGATATATATTTCTATTAATATAGAATTGCTGAGGAATATTTTATACAAACTGACGAAGAGAAGCGAAAAGGCATGCCTATTGTGATGCCTATGTTTGACAGGTAAAATAATATACTCAATTTAATGAGTCACAAATTTTATCTAACGTGATTTCCTTTTTGCTCTTCTTTTCTCTTACTTATATAACATCTCATATGTGCATATTTATTTATCTCTAGAGCGACATGTTCTATTTCTAAAAGTCAAATCGGCTTTATAGAATTCATTATTCAAGATATGATGAATGCGTGGGATGGATTTATCGATATGCCTGAGCTCGTTCAATACATGCAATATAATTATACTCAATGGAAGCTTTTTGAGGAGCAAGGTATCAATACATTGAACGATATTAAACGCAAACAAGTGTCGATTACAAACGCGAGTCTTTCAAATATGAAACTCGATGAGATGATGTGAAAATTAATCGAAAGATTGTGGAAATAAATTTAAAAATTTCAAGATTGACCACCCACCTGACAAAAAATGAGGTTGGAAATTTCTGCAAAAAGGATTTTTTCTTATTTTAAATCTTTCATTTCAATACACACTTCATGTGCGTGCCAATTGTGCCAAACAAATCATTTTAACTTCTGTTCATTAATATTATACTTCCTAATACCACAATAAATAATGTAGTTATGAATTCAATGTAATGTTAACTAAATGAACAAAGAATGATACAGAGAGTGGAAATAGTCAAATAGACTAAATTATTAAGTGTTGTTTTATATTCAAAAAGATTTAAAATAAAAATTAAATGATTTTATGGTAAACAGAATACATCTTTCTAAATTGGAAAATTCTTAAGAATTAAAATGAAATGAGAAAAAATTTTGAAATACAACCAATAAAAAAAGCTTTAAAACTCGTGAAAAAATTTAATGATAGCACGATACGTTTATCTATTCTATCGATTTTTTTACTGTTGAATGAAAATTCTTAAACAATTCAACATTCTTTATCTTCTAGTCGATCAAAAAAAAACAATTTAAATAATGAGTAGATTGTTAGTATAATGAAATTGAAAAATGTGTGAATAAGTTAAACCATATTTTAAAAAAATCAAAATGATGAGAATGACGATGGAAACATTATTTAAAAGGATTTATTATGCATATTTTAAATAAAAGAATAAATGTTTAATACGAAACTTAGACTGAACAATTTTCATGATTTACATTTTTAATCTGTCTATATGTTTCCCTTTCATCTGCCATAAAAATCATCATCTAAACTAGGTAGTTTCACAGAAGATTTCTCTTCCTATAATTTCTAGGGTTTGAATTCGCATGCATATTTTACTTGTTATGGGCATATTTTTTGTCAAGTTGATTTCAAGTTGATTTTCACAAAAATGTCTTTTATTTATACAAATTTTTATTTAATTGATTTGAAATACAGCAAATTTGTATGAAAATAAATGATTCTTTATTTTACTATGAGTTTCAAATGAATTAAACAAAATCTGAATGAATAAAAGAAATTTTTGTGAAAGTCAACTTGACAAAAAATATGCACATATCAAGTAAAATATGCATGCGAATTCAAACCCTAATAATTTCTCAATATTTTCTCCTTAAATAATGCTTAAGTTTTATGGAAACTTTTTTAAAAAATATATATATGATAAATGTTTTTGTGTATGTGTAATAAAATATCATAATTCAACATTTGAGGCATTTGTTCTATATATGATAGGTAATTTTAATTTCGTTCGTTTAAAGTTAATGAGAAAAAAATGATTTATTAGTTCATAATTTAATTATTATTGTAATGACAAAGATTTAGGTATGCAGGCATACATTTAAATCTTTAAATAATATCAGAAAATTCACATTTATACATGTAGAAATAACAAATTGAAATTAAACATTTATTATAAAGACATGAAGGATAAGAACCAATAATAAGAAGAAAAGTAAAAAGATTGATTTTTAAAAATAAAATAATATTGATGTATTATCATGGGTGTGTTGTATTTATCAATGTTAAAAAATCAAGTCCTATAACATCTTATAATGAAATTAAACTACAAAATATACCTTAATCTTTATTTATGCTGAGCACAAATATACACTCATTATTTTTCTCACTTGTTGTGGCCCATTAAAAATAAGGGTTTACGGTGCGAAAAAAATGTATCTTTTAATTCACAATGTTCTTAAACACCACTTGCGTATATCACTTTTTTGAAAATTTCTACTTTATTAACAAGTGAATACAGTAATGATACAATAAAATTTAAGCTAAATGAAACAATTTTCTTGATGAAATAATTCTTTCTACAAGTACTTTTTGTAAATCAATGAATAATGTTGAACGTTTTATGAGAACTGATAAATATTTGAATAAAAATAAAAATTATTTATATGTGAAAACTCAAATGTATCATATCTTTAATATTGACCATCATATTTTAGGATAACTTTATAAAAAATTAATTTTCTTTATTATCTTTTCTATAAATATTACTTTTAAAAAAGTCTTACAAAATAATAGTAAAATTAACCGACAGTAACGTGTGAAGAACGTATTTTCCAAATGCAGATCATTAAATTTCAGCAAAATTAATTTCAACAAGATTTTCAATACGTTTGAATTCAAGATTCATTGAAGATTTTATGATTAATTTCATGACATTTTAAGACTTTTTGATAAAAAAAAATTTTTCAGTTCATGTGATGGACCACCCTTGGGTCAACACTTACCAAAAAAACTCTTTTGATGATTTACCAACACATCGAAACCTTTCTATCAAGATATAAAACACCACTTTACGACTTACCATTATCGAGTTATCATACAGGCAGCCAATCAGCCATTATGAAATAATAACGTATTTTTTGCAAAAATAGTCTAAAAAAAATATACCAAAAATTCTTAATCTTTTTATAATCTTCTGCTAATAGATATCATTTTTTTAAACTTTATTGGTTGATATCGTTTTCTCCGAAAGAAATCAACCTATAGAAAATGCTTTATATGAAATTGAAAATGACATTTATGTTTTAATGTTAAAACTTTTTCAAAAATTTCTTATGCTTTCACTCCTATATTTCTTGCTTTGAATAATGATAGATGATAATGAAATTCTTAATAAACTATTTTCATTTAAATAAAAAATCTGAAAAAAATAATTCGTCTTAAAATTTATATACATATTTCTTAGACTCATAAACTTGTATCTCATATATTGATAGCTATCGTAAAAATATTCTATAACAAGATATCGATCGTATGTCTCTTTCTCCCTAAAGTGTATTTTTATTAAATTTCTTTTCGTTGAATGTGTGTATACATTTTTTGACATTAAGCGTATGTATGTACTTATGAAAATGAAAATTAGTTTCGTTGAATATGAGCATATATAGACAGGTAGTTATTTTTTTGTTAATCCCTCTAACTTCAATATTGTTTTAATTAAATTGTATATCCTATATGAAAAAATAAATTATACTTATGTTTTATTTAAAGCATATGTTAAAACATTTCTACATCTTCGTCATCAGCATCATTTTCAGAATCTATGTGAAGTAATGGAGCTTTTATTCTGAATTTTTTAACTTCTTCTTTCCATGTGAGTGGATTCAATGTCATAATGGCTTGACCAGTTTCGCCTGAATCATGCTGTGAGTGACTAGCTGAAGATTCTTCCTTTAGAAATAAATGAGGAATGTCTTCAATTAATTCAACTCCAAGGATTCCATCTCTGACTAAAAATGAAACTTGAAAGGCTATATCAATAGATCTCATGTACGATTGCGGATTGATAATAGCCTCAAAATAAGGAATATGGTTTGTTTTGCGCTGTTGAAAAATTCGCTTCAGCTCAGAATGCACAATATTAATTTTTTCAGCTCCTTTATCAACCTTGACAATCGATTTAACACTTTCTGGTGCTGATTTAGGTTCAATCACTTTACGTGAACGTTGTCGAACTTTTTTTGTTATATCAAGAGTTTTATTTTGAGCATCAAAATCAAAAGTTCCAAGCAACGGCAATTGAAAATGTATATTATGACAACAACTTATAGCAGTATCGAGTATTTTGTTTGCATTTGTTGTCATTAAATTCAAGAGACAAGCAATGTACTCATCTTCACGGAAATCATTATTAGCCATTTTTTGTGTCATGCTACCCATAAGATCATGAGACATTTTGATTATTTGTGCATCCATAAGATAATCAGCTGTGTTTTCAACTTTTGCTTCTCTTGCATAATCTGTTGATATATCTTCGCAATTGTTAAGAATATCCATTATGTTGCTAAGTGAGTCAATAACATTTTGATTTGCAAGATTTTCACCTAGTAAATTAAATGTTTTCTCAAAAACAACTTGTTGATTTTAATTTCATATACTTACCAACATGTACGCCTTTTTCAATAAGTTTTTTATACTTGAGCTTTCGCTCAACTTTTTTATCAATACTGCTTGTTGAAGCAATTGCTGCCATTGTTAATATTTTCTTTTTAAATAAATCAAATAATAAAAAAAAATTAGCTGGATTTTTATTGAAAATAAAAAAGTTTTTAGTGGACAAAAACTACGCTTTTAATAAAAAATATTGAATAAATGCGAAATAATGCAAAGTTTGAATAATATTTCCGAAACAACTTTTACAAAATCATCTGTAATGCTTTGATGAATTTCCATTATAAAATTGCACTCTTATTTTTACATTAAATCTCAATTTAGTGATTCATTCAAGAAGTAAAGCCATTTTTTAACTTTCTTATTACAAAAAATAAACATTGGATATTATAATAAAATTTTTAACTCAAAATCTCTTTTTTTTATTTCCAAAAGACTTTTTAGCAAATGATGTATTCTTTCTCTTGAAACTTCGACTTCCACCATTCTGACGACTGTGTCTTTTCTGCTCCCAATCAAGTTGCTTATTTGATGATTTATCCTTATTAAAGATTTCACCCAATGTA
>CM031380.1:21489270-21514269 GCA_018290095.1 Polypedilum vanderplanki | reverse complement strand
CATGATTATTCGATGCATTCTTTTCGATCATATCTGAAAAATCATCGACCGCTACAAATAGATCATTATCTTTTGATTTTCTTGATTTTTTCGGACTAATTTCTTTATCTTCATCAAAATCAGATGGCATTTCATCAGAACTAAACATTTTATCATCATCATCCTCATCAATTGACTGATCTGTACCGCTTTCATCATCACTGTTATTACTATTAATTAATTCTTGATCGCTTTCAAATTCGTCCTCTTCATCATCATCCCAACCATCGAATGATTCATGATCAAAGCTTTCATCTTTAGACATTCTTTTATTTTTATTTGATTCATTTTTTTTCTTTTGAGTTATTTCATTTTGTAGCTCACTCAGATAATCAAAATCTTTTTCACTTGCAGCATAATCAGCTTTTGCACCCAAACTATCGAGATATTCATCAAATTCATCATCATTAACCGATTCAACATCACTATTCTCTTGCTCTTCGCCTGCCTTAACTTTTTCTTCGCGAATTTCTCGCTTTTTTTGAATAAAATCAAAAATAAAACGTTCATCCTCAGTGCATGACTGTTCAGTCAATGAATAAACAGATTGACCTCTTGAACCTTTTGGTTGATAGACTCGATGAAATGCCGATTTTTCATCTTTTTGATTCACCTTTTTTGGATTTTTGAACGAGAAACGTTCAAGGAAATGAGACAAACTAAAATCTTTAAGAGGATCGCCAAAGTATTTAAACTTTTGACTTTTAAGAATATCTTGTACAAAAACTTGAACAGTTGGATGAAAATATCTCGACATAAGAACTAGCTCATAATATATGCTAAATTCTGCACCACTATATGCTGCTGATCGTTTAAAGGCATCATATTTAGTTGGAATTTTTTGTTGTAAAGAGTCTTCTATTTTTTGTAAATTAAGATGCTTTGAATGTATCCATGATGACGTTATTTTTTCTTTTATTGGTGAAGAATTATTCTCTTTAGAAATTTTATTGTTTTCATCAATTTTTACATCATCATATCGTTCTTCTCCATCATCACTGTCGTCATCAGATTGGTATTTTTGCACTTTAAGTTCTTTTTCAATTTTGACTTGTTGCACAGAAGAGTCTTTATGATAAAAACTTTTTAACTCGGGTCTTTCTTTAAGTATCTTTCCAATAACAATTAATGCACCACATGCTTTGGGGGGTGCAAATGAAAGTGCCATTTGTAATAGACGTTTTAAGAATGAAATGCAACGAGACACATTCGTATCTTGATAAATTGATCGATGAATGATATGAAAATACAATGAGGTAATTTTACTGTTCACATTATGAAT
The DNA here is from genome assembly GCA_018290095.1 of Polypedilum vanderplanki. NCBI lineage: Eukaryota > Metazoa > Arthropoda > Insecta > Diptera > Chironomidae > Polypedilum > Polypedilum vanderplanki. Next base: position 21,512,948 of record CM031380.1, on the reverse strand, counting down.
TTCAGGATCAACCATTTTCTTGTATAACGCATTATAAAATCTATCATGATTTTCGTTCTGCACAAGAACCAATTGTAACAATAAACTTAGGGCTTGAAACGCTATTGAAACATTTGAGAGATAGATAAGACGATATATGGTGCTCACAACATCAGGAGTTGTAATTTCAAATTTCTTCTTTTCCTTATTATAATCATTAATATTTTGAATAGCTATACGAATGCAATTGAGAATGGATTGCATAGTTTTTGAATTAATGTCACCCTGAAATTATAAATAAATAATTATAATGAGTTTAATACTTTATCACATACATCATACCTTTTCAATTTTAATTTTGAAAAAACAAAAGCAAATATCGATAAGTTTTTGACTCGATTGAACATTTGCTATTGGAGCAATTAATGAAAGAAAACCAATTCCATAGTGTTGAGCTAATTCATTAATGTTATTTCGAAATATAAGCTTTTCTGTTTCAAGAATCATGACATGAGCCATATTTGGATGTGTAAGAAGTATTTGTCTTAACTGATAAGTGGCTTTTGAAGCAATTTTCTTGTCTGGATCTCCAAATTTATTGACCAAAATCGTTAGAAGAAAAGCTTCTCGCTCAGGACACATCTTTAAAAGATTAGACACTGATATAATTGCTTTGATTTTATTAATTTCTTTTCCGTTCTGAAGCGAACCTTGTAGACTTTGTAGATAAGAATTGTAGCGATCTTTTAATTCATTTTCATAATACCAATATGCATAAATCCGATTTTTTATTGAAGTATCAAGAGATTTTGCTTTAAGTAATTTCCAATCATTAGCACGATGTTGAAGTTGAATGAGTTTTCGATGAGTTGGAAGTAAATTAATGAAAAGATTTGTCACAATTTCGAGAATATCTGCACTATTTTTGTTAGAAAACTTTGTAAGAGTGATTATAGAATCTAAAGCCGATAAATTCGGTAAAGGATTTGATTGAACCAAAAGTGCACCAGCGTTTGCTCTATCTTTTATAGTTCCCTTCTGAAGTGCTGCTTCAAGCCAAACAGCATCTTGAGGATTATCTGAAATGTATTATTGTATAAAATATCAAAATATAAAATAAACGGTTTGAGTAATCGACTTACTCTTTGCGAGTTTCTGTACTTCTTCATTATAACATTTTTTACAAAACTCTTCAAAAGTATTAAATTCTGTACTTTTTATTTCTGTAAACTCATTTGTATTGTGTTCTTCATAAAATTGATGCCATTTCTTTTCTAAATCATCTTTAGTAGTAATTATTCCATTTTTCTTGATAAATTTTTCACTTTTTACTTTATTTTGATTCACATTTTTTTGTGTCAATTCGTTCTTCTTAATTCCTTCAGTTATTGGTTTATCAACAACTTCTCCATTATCATCGAAAAATATTTTTTTATTTTGATGATTTAAATCAATAATTAATGGACCTTTTTTATTCATTTTACTAGAATTTTACAAAATTTTAAAATGAAGTTATCAACAATTTTTTTCAAAAAAACGTGCATGCACCTAACTTTTTCTTTTGCAGGGTTTTAACTACGTCAAATGAATTTTAAAATTTCTATAGAAACCGATTTTATTTAACCAAGTAAACAAGATTTGATAATGAAATAAAACTATCAATTGTCATTAAAATGGATAAAGTTCAGCAACTTGTTCATATTGAAAAATGTCTAAATTATTCAATTTATGATGTAAAATGGATACCATATTCGGCAAAATTGATTTCAATAGGAACAAAAACAAATGGTAAAGGGTTGATTGAAATTTATGAATTGGATTCGCCAAATGTGAAATTAATTAATCAGATATCATGTGAAAATGCACTCAAATGTTGCAGTTTTGGTATCTCTAGTCCTGGTGAAAGACATCTTGCTGTTGGTGATTTTAATGGAAAGCTTAAAATCCTGTAAAGTATCATTTTTTTTATTTAAAATAATTTTAGACTGAACGTTAAATTTATAGAGATCTCGAGAAACCAAATGAACCTTTATATGAAGTTCAAGCGCATTCAGAAATCATAAATTCCTTAGATGCGATAGGTGGTTCAAGTACTTTATGTGGCGCAAAAGAAATAGTTACTGGAAGTCGAGATGGGAGTGTGAAAGTATTTGATCCACGTCAAAAAGATGAGCCTGTTGCATGCATGTCAGCAAGTGCTGCATCAAATGACGACACTGTAAAGGACATTCGAGATTGTTGGGCTGTTACTTTTGGCGACAGTTACAATAACGTTGAACGTTCAGTTTGTGCTGGTTATGACAATGGTGATATAAAACTATTTGATTTAAGAAAAATGGCACTAAGATGGGAGACAACTTGCAAAAATGGAATTTGTTCTCTAGAATTTGATAGAAAAGACATTAAGATGAATAAATTAGTAGCGACAACACTCGAAGGCGGTGTATTTGTATATGATATGAGGACAGAACATCCAACAAAAGGTTTTAGCTATTGCAGTGAAAAGAATGCAGGCCAGTCCTTGGGTACTAATGGAGTTATACAAGGATCAAAATCTACAGTTTGGACAGTAAAGCATTTACCTCAAAATCGAGATATTTTTATGACTGGAGGTGGAGCTGGCAGTATAAGAGTTTGGAACTATAAATATCCAGATAAACGTTATAAAGAAATGTCCGATGGCACAAAAACTGGAGTTGCTGGTCATTTGCAAATGATTGCAGCTACAACAATATCTCAACAACCTATTCATTGTTTCGATTGGTGTGCTGAACGCATAGGACTTGCAGTGTGCGGTTCATTTGATCAAACACTTCGTGTATTGATTACTACCAATCTCAAACAATTTTAATAAATTTATTACACACCATTATTTTTTTTATAAAACTTCCAATTGCAATTTTTTATTGATGGGAATGATGCATATCAATAAATTTTTAATAAAATTATACGAAATTATACAAATTAAAAGCCTTCCTTACAGTAAAAATGGTGATTCAACTAAAGAAATAAAGGTAGGCGTAAACATAAAAAAGTAAATGAAACAATTAAATTTTGAAATATAAAAAAAACAGAAGGTGAGTTGGAAAGAATAAACGATTTACACTAACTTATGCAATAGAATTTTTTTCTCTATAATCATACATCTTTGTTCTTTTCATAAAATTGAAGAAGATATTTTTTATACTCTTCTTGATTTTTCCATAATCCAGCGGCTTGTGTATTAAGTGGACTCTCATTATTAGGTTCGGAAAGTAATGATTGAATAGATAAAAGAATCGTTCTAACATCATATAGAGCACTCCATTTTTCTTTTAATATATCCAGACACAAAGCACCAGTTGAAAGATCAATATTTGGATGAAAACAAGGGGTTAAAAAGACCACCTTTGGTGCAGTGTAAGGATAATTGTTGGGAAACTCGATCGAAAGTCGATATTTTTGATTTTCATAGACTGTATCTTGTGGCCCAACTATTGTTGCCTAAAATTTATGTTGATTACAAACAAATCAAGTGCCTTGAAGTTTTTCAAATATTACCTTCCATTTGAACAAATTCGAGTTATCTGGGAATGCTGAAACCGACTTCTCTGAACTCATCATTAAAGCCATTAATTCTTTTTGTAGTCTAGTTGTTTTAAAAATGATAGATGAAGTAAAATTTCAACAAAATGAAATTTTAATCCGTTGAGCATTAAAAAATGGAAAAAAAAAAATGATTTTCTCAATTTACCTTTTAGCAACTGCGCTTCCTTTACTTCCAATGGTCTCCTCTTGACTGTTCTTTGTTAAAGATATAGGATCCACATTAATATTTTGATTTGCCATTTGATTTTTAAATAAAAAATAAATTTAGAAAATTTCTTTGAAGCCTAATTTTTTAGAAACGAAATAAATAAAAATTTATACGTTATGAAATTTCGTTGTAATTAACCGTTTCTTTCATTTTCAAAACAAAACTTTGTTGATTTTACCAATTTTTTAATTTCTTTGGTTTTTAATTTGAAAGACTTTGTTAAATAGTAATATGCAAAATTAAACAAATTTATTTTTGATTTGGTACTGATAACATAATAAGTTTACAAATTACAGTATTATCAGATTCATTTTAATGAAAATAGGTCTGCAATTTAAAATATATGGATCAAGTTAATTTTTAATTGAATGAGAAATTAGTTCGTAAAGTCTCGGTATATAGCACCATTGCGAGTCAAATTTAATTTTTGTAAAACATTTTTTTAGTTTCAAATGATATAATAAATTTAAGTTGTAGCGAAAATCATTTATTTAGCAGAAATTCTTTATTTTGGTTTAATTGTTTATATGGAAATATAATCCATTAAAACTCGAGTTATGTAACTGTTACGAGCGATTCTTAATCGTTTGACTTTCCGATTTCTTTGTAAAATATTATGTTTGATTGATTCGATAATAACGGTCGAGTCGAATTCAAACATGTGTTGCGCGACAATTGTTTGCAATATTTTGTTGCGTGACAAAATGTTGCGCGATAAAAAATTTTGTTTACAAATTTCAATTTGGAAATTTAAATTCGTAATTTCCCAAGTTATATGACTATGACAAACTAAAAAAACGTGCTAGAAGTTAAATTCAGTGTAACCAATTTCAAAACATTAGATTTTTGCAAATTTTTTTCCATCAATTAAACTTATTTATCATGAATATAGTTTGTATAATAGACGCAGAAATATTGACTAAAGAAGATGACATTGTCGTTACTCCGTGTGGTCATGTTTATCATAGGTAAGCAATATAATTCTGAAAAAAATTTGTAAACAAATTCCTATTTAAATATTGAAACATAATGAAGGGAATGCATATCAGAATGGATTTCTAGGTAAGTAAGGTAATTTTCAATATTAAGCTTATTCTATTTAATAATTTTTAATCATTTTGTTTTAGTTCAAGAACATGTCCCAGTTGCCGCACCATTATATCAATAAATTCACTAATTAAAATTTATTTCGAAAACGATGACACAAGAGCTAATGATCTTCATAATGAGCTGATGAAAACTAATGAAAAATTATCAAAAGAATTGAAAGAATTTAGAGATAAAGCAAACAGACAAGAAGCTGAATTGATTGATTTAAAAATAAAGCATAGAGAAATAACGGAAAAGGCTAAGAATTTTGAGAGAGTCAAGCAAATAGATGATATGACTCTAGCATCACTACGAAGCATTAAAGAAGATTCTACAAAAGAAATTTTGAAGTTGTCGAATCAAGTAACTTTATTAAAATTAGATTTACTTGCTGAAAAAGAACTAAGACGCATACATCAATCAACATTACACAAATTAGATCCACAAAATCATAATTATGATGTGAAAAAAGTTATAATTGAAGAGAATTCTGAACTTGTTAATGATTCTTCAATTTTACCACCTTGGATGCAATTCAATTCAATTTCTTCTATTAATCAAATTAATACTGGAACTGTACCAAAAGATAAAAATTATGTGATCCCTGCTAAAATTCAGAAAGCCAATTGTAGCAACGAAAACGTAACGTCTTCACCAAAAGCATGTTCCTATAACTTCAATTCTAAGCGTGCAATGAAAAGTTCTACTTTTCCCCCTGATGGTCAAGCTTTCTCTTTCGGATTAAATATAACGACAGGCAACTGCAATAGTTTAGATATAAAAGAGAATTCTCATGCTCAAAAGTCATTGCCTGAAGCTGCAATAACAGAAAAAGAACAATCTTCAAGATTTTCGTTTGGTTTAAACAATCCATCAAATTTTTCATCACTTTTTCGTTTTGGATCAAATTCAAATGCACAAGAAGAAGCAAGTACATCATACTCATCTGATATCAATCAAACTAGTAATTCATCATTTTGTTTATATCGAGAACCTCGAAAAAGTATTATGAAGAGTCCTAGAACTTCAGAACGTTAATTTTATATGTTTTACACACATTAATTGCGTTAATAAAGATTTTCTAAAGTAAAGTTATCAATAGTTTATAGTTTCATTTTTTTATTTTCAAATATTTATGTGATAAGTATTTACAAAACGTTGCTCTGCTTCACATGCTGCTTAAAAATTATTTATGTTCCTTTTAAGATTCTTCATCTCTAAATATTTCATGCAAAAAGGTGGTTGCACGCTAAAGTACTGCACCATTTAGTTTTAATGTTTTCTTTAAATTTATTTGCCAATTCGTTAAATGAGAGGAATTAATGAGTTGTTATCTTTCTTTTATTAATAAAAAATTTCAATTCCCTTCATTACTTTTAAAAAGAAGCCTTAAATTTTTATGATTTTACGTTAATTTTTTTCCAACGTTTTTTCATTAAAAATTAGATGTTAGAAATGATATTTTATCCTTCCAACCTGTGTATTTACTCTTTCGAGAGAGCTTTTTTTAAAGTTCAAATATATATTTAAGCGAAATTTTTTTCTTCTATATTTGTAATTATTTTTTAAATATTTTCAAATAACATTAAAATACTTTTAAATTAATCAATTATGAAAAATTACTATCTCAATACATAACTTAAAAAAACATTTTTCTTCATTGTCAACATATATTTTTACTTTCATACATCAAATTTACGGTTATATACACATGAAAGAGATTTTAGAAATAAGAATGGGCAAAAGGAAATATTTTTAGCGCATTTTTAGAACAACAATGCAGCTTATGTCTTCACTTAGGGTGTTGGCTAGCTGCTTCGAGATCTCAAAAACTACAATAGATAGAGACATCCGGTTAGTTGTGTTTGGATTGTGCTATTGAGTTATTGGGAATACTTAATTATATTCTTGTGATTGATTACAGTAATTTAGAAATATGGAATTTAAATTTTCATATTAAAAATTGTAGCCAAAAATTTTTGTCACACACTGATTGTAGCGCCACTCACAATAAAAATTAGATTTTCGTGGTATTTTAATAGGGTAAAAGATTTAATTTTGGGCCACTTTTTGTTTACATTCTTAAAATAATAATTTTAATCTCTTCTAATGTAATAAAAGTAATGATTGAGTTCTTATTAAATTCGTTATTTAACACTGATTACACTGTACATGTTTAGTTTCAGCATCACTCTTTAGTTTTTGCGAATTAAATGAAAATGTTAAACACTTGAATAATCAAAGTTTTTGTTGATTTTCCGTCACTTTTTTGTTTTCAATATTTTGTCAATTATTCATGAAAATAATCACTTTATCATTCATATTTGATACTTCACAACCACTAAACCGTTTCACAGACTTTTTAATATGCAACTATCGAGCAAAGAATATTTAATAAAGTCAGAAATACGATTTTAAATTCCGATTTAATTTTGGGCCACTAAATTTTTGTATGAAATTTTTGTAAATGTGGAAAATATTCGAAATTGATTTAACCTTAAATAAACCAATTGCTGCTTATTTAAGTGTTTAAAACAATATATAATGCAAAGAAAAAGGTTTATTAAGTGTTAAATCATTAAAAGTAAGTGTAGAAATCAATTATTTTAAAAATCTGAAAAGTGGCCCAAAAATAGATTTTTTGGCCCAAAATTAAATTGGGTTTCGTTATTGTTAATAACTCAATAATTAAAGACTTCTAACTCTCAAATATGTCTTTAAATATTAAGGAAAAGCTTTAGCTTTATATACGAATCCTAATTATTGTGTTAATTTATGTATTTAAAGAGATTTCAGACATTTTCTGTTAAAACCTTTACAAAAGTGGCCCAAAATTAAATCTTTTACCCTATTAATCTTTTTATTAAATCAACAAAATTTATTTAAGATTCTATCAAGAGGAGAGTTGGGCGAAGAAATTCGATCATTTTTTCTCTCGTTTTGCCAATTTCGCTTATTTTTTCGTGCATTCGTGCATTTCGCTAAAAACAGATTTTTTGCGCAACAAAACAATACAGTAACATTTGTGAATGAAAATTCATATATTGATATTTAATTTTTTACGCATTTAATCCATTAGAAACTTTTAGTACTTAATAAATAGAAATTACTGTATACAACGCAATGTAAAATATGTCAAAGTATAATTAAAAAATTAGAATTTTTGTGTCGCAAAATCGCAAAACATTTGTTTACATTTCGCGCATTCGCGTATATTACTTATTATATTATAATTAAAATTTTTGCGCTTCGCTTAAGTAATTGTTCCCTTGGGAGCTGCAAATTGAATATCAATTAAGAACGCTCGCCGTACTTTTATGCATCAAAAATTTATAAATATAATTTTCCCTATATTTTAAATTTATTATAAAGAGTTAATCTGTATCTCAAACGAATTTGATAATTCTGTAATTTGTTAACATTCACTGATCTGGGTACTAAAAATGCGCTAATGTCCTCCTACTATCGCATGGACACTTTTAATATCATTTCATCTATATTTATTTTTTCTAACTTTTCCACTTAATCATCTCATCATTTTTTTCCGAGTGTTTTGTGTTAATATTAATATTTTATTTATTGTATTATTTAATTCGAAACTATTCAATGAAAATTAATATTTAGCAACTCTTCGAGTTTAATTTTATTAGTGTTATAATTTATTTTTAATATCTGCTAATCTCTAACACTACGTTTTTTAATAGTTTTGGTGAATTCACGTTCAAATTCGTTCTTACTTTTATGCTTATTAATGTGTTATATTTGTAGTGTTTATGTTTTTGATGTACGCAATAATTTCATATTCATTAAGTTTAGTGTAATAATATTAAGCTATATGTTACACTTGATATACTTTTAAAGGTATTGCTAAAAAATCATCATGCGGACGTTAGCAATATTAAAAATGTGTCACATGTGTTTTTCATCTCTAATATATTTTTCATACACGGTATATATTATGTAACAAATATGAGCGTATGAAAAATTCATTAGTTAATTATGGTATTCGAGACTAGATATTAGGCATCTATGCATGGAAATGTGTCTGTACGTTGCTATAAATCGCCCTGTCTTTTTGATATGAAATAAAATAAAAGTTTAAAATTTAAAATGGTTAAATTTAAAAAATACAGAAGAAAATAAACCATAAAAATTATAATTTTTAAATATAAAAGAGCTAAACTTTTATTTTTTAATGTTTAAAGTTTACATTATAACAAAAAATAAGAAATTATAATATATCATACTTTAAAACATAAAAATACAGATAAAACATAAATTAAGGAAAATTTGTTGATTATATCAATTAAGTATTGATAGATAATAAACGATACAATTTTTACGTGACGTAAAGATAGAAAAGTTCATTCATTTATGATTTTCATTATATACAGATGTCTGTTGCTGTTATCATTTGTATAAAAAATATAATATCTGTTCTCTTTTCATTTTTACCTATTTTTTTCTTTTCGAGATTAACCAATAAAAATTATCATTATATTACTTTTATTATATTTTGTGTATTTTGATGAAGGAATTGTTGTTTAAATTGTTGCATTATTTTTAAATTTAAAAATAGAAATAAAAGCGACCATGTGTAGTTTTTAAACATTTTTTTTCGGACTATCAGTTTTTGAGGGTAGATAATAATTTTTTTTATTTAATTAATATTTCTTTTTTTCTTTCTTAAATTAGTTAATGCTGAACTGATTTTTTTAATAACTTAATTTATTATTTTATAATTTTATTCTGTTTCATTCATGAAGCCCATGTCTTATTCATCTTTTTTTTAATTTTTCTTACAATTATTTTCATTATATTTTTTTACATTATTTACACAATCTTGCTGATTTGAGAAATAGGTAGTGGTAAAATAAGTATGTATGCACATATGAAATAAGCAAAACACTTGTATAAAAAAAATCACTCATCACCATCCTTTTGTTTAAAATTCCTTAAACTTCATCATCTCACTTCACAATTATTTGACGCAATTTCCTCTTTTAACAAATTGTCATTGCTCTGCTTGTTGTTCGATATTTCTGATTTTGCCCTCTCAATATCATCAATTCTTTCAAGTGAGACCTCCAATTTTTTTGTTGTAATGTTATTTATGTCCGATGCATCTATAACCGGTGGCTGCAAATTGTTGTTATTTGTACTTAAATTAAGACTGTTATTGGAAACGTTCTTTGAAGTGGTTAGAATATTATATTCGCCATTTCCTTGTGAATTTCTTGACAATTTTAGCTTAATAGGTGGTGGTATCTGCTCATTAGTTGACAGAGATATTTGTTGTTGAGAAGTATTTGTTACAGTTTCGGTTGATGTATTCAAAGTTGCTACAGGTTTTTTGCCAAATTTTAATATTAATTTTACTGGACCGTCTGGAACTTGTGGTTGAGTTACAATTTCTACAGAACGTTTCTTATCCTTTTTCTTTTTCTTCTTTTCTTTTCTTTCACGCTTTTCAGATTTCAATTCCTTTGATTTCTGTTCACTAAACTCTTCCATCATTTGTTTTCGGAAGTTCATAGATTCACGTTTAAGGTCTTGATAGCTAGGTGGTTGAGCTGAAATGTGTCTCTTTTTTGGTGGTAGATCACTTCCTGTCGTTTCGACAACATCAGATCCAATTTTAATTTTCAATTTAGGCGGTGCACTTGTATTGATGATATTACTTGCATTTTGTTGCTGCTGTGTTGCTCGATTAGGGCGACGATTCCGTTTTTTATTGTTTGTCGGCGTATTGTCAGTTGCAAGAGGATCTATTTCATTAATTGGATTTAATGTATCAGTATTTGATGAATTCATATCAACGGAATAATCAGCACCACGCAATGCAAAACGTTTTCGCTTTTTATATTCTGCATAATTGAAATCTTGAAATTCATCTTTCAGCAGACTTAATCCCATTGAATCAACAGCTTTTGGAATGCCACCAACTCTATTTGATGAAATATTCGTAGGTACATGTTGATCATTTGAAACAATGTTTGAAGGTTCTTGATCAATATTCATGCCTTGGTTCCAGTATTGTTGAAGAAGTTCTTTCTTTCGCATCTGCCTACGATTTGAAGATGTACCACTCGATGTTGCTTGAGGTGCAATTTGTGTGTGTGAAATCGATTGTGATTGAACATCATGATGATGTTGAGCTAAAGGTCCTTTGATTTTCAATTTTAATTGATTCCGTGAATCAGAAAGTGAGACTTTAGCAAATGATGCTTCAGAATCGACGCTTTCTTCTACAATATTTGAAATTTCATTTGATAATTTTGTCTCTAAATTAGAAGACAAGCTAGTATTATTAGTAGGCGTTTTCTGCTTATCGTTGCTGGCTTTTAGTGCAATTTGTAGCTCCTTTTCTTGTTCCTCATCAATTTCATTTAAGGTTTGATCAACCATGTTTGTTGCAAATGCACCAAGTAGTTGACTATTATAACTATCATTAGTATTTGTATCAAATGAATTATATGTTCTCATGTCTACTGGTCCCGGCATATTCACTAAATTGAGGCTTGTTATTCCAGTTGAAACTGGGATCGATTCATTTTCATTCACAACTGTATTAGGCATTGTATGATTATTTAATGCAAGTGGATGTGTTAGTGGTGTAGATTGTTTCAATGAAGATTTTGAGAATTTTGGCGATTGCGAAGAACCATCTCTATTCATTTTATTATATAAATCAATAGACTTTCTTCTATCACGCATAGCTCGCAAATTTTCAACAGATGGATTTGTTGCAAATTCCTCATCAGCACTAAAATCATACACTGTACCAACAAGCTTTTTGCTAATTGAAATAAAATCCATTTCGTTGCTAAACGGTGTGAACGGCATGACATTTTGTGGGAAACGAGTCTTTGTATTTTTGTTATTATTTCTTGCTCGTCCTTTATTATTGGTACGATGATCAGATGGTGTTGTTGCGGGTGATGCTTGACTGTTTGTTCTACTTTTACGTTGTTTTCCATCATTTGAAGTAGGTGTTGATTTACCTTTTTGGCTATTCTGTCGTGACAATGATTCAACAGAAGCTGGTGTTGATGGTTGTCGTGGACTTTTCGATGGACTTTTTTGTGGTGTTTTTGCACCATGAATAGCATGTGTTGGTGTAGTATTACGAGGCGAGGATCGTGTTGATTTTGATGGCGATTTTTTTAGATTTTCTGTTTGAATCTGTGATTTATCAAGATTGCTTTGAATGGAATTTTTACAATCGGGCTGAATGTTTGACATCATATTAATTTCATTGGGTAATTGTGGTTTTTGTTGTTGCTGATTAAATATTGATGTCGAGCAAATATTTTGATTCTGATTGTTGAAATGATGAATGTTACCAGTGATTTCATTGTTGTTTACTTTAATATGAGCAGTAGTTGCACCTGTTTGCATTATCATTGATATATCATTATTCTGATGTTGTTGTTGTTGTGAGGGAGTGAATGTATTTACAAAATTAGGAGGAAACATTGCCTGACCAGGTGAAGGAAATGGAACTTGAACATTTAAATCCGGTGGAAATAAACTCACAGCACCAGGATATTGAGTATTTGAATGATCAGTCAAATTATAAGAACTGAAATTTCCTTGCTGTTGCTGATTAGTGCCAGTGTGTGGTTGCAGAATGTCATTCTGTAGTGGACTCTTATGCAGAGGTGCAAAATTTTTCATATTTTGTTGGTTCATATTGTTCATCATATTTTCCATACCAGAATTTGCTCTATTTATCAAATTTGATTGAATTCTTTCGTGCTCTTGAATTAAAGATTTTGTATCTTTTGGCCATTGCTGTTGTTGTTGCTTTTGTTGTTGCATTTGAATATTAAACACATGATCCATATGATTAGTCGGTGGTGTCTCATTCATCAACATAGGTGTCATAAACATTGATGAATGGTTCGATCCAAGCATTGCATTTTCTTCACCCATCTTTTGACAAGCTGCCAATTGCTTTTGCTGTTGTTCCACTACCATACACGAAGCTGGTATTGGTACCTGTTGCTCAATTGGAGCATTCATTTTATTGCAAGAGGAGGTCAAAATATTTCGTTGGAAGTTTGAATTATTTTCTGGTAATGAGTGATTTTGTTGTGTTTGCAATTGTTGCTGTTGATGCCATGGCGATGACTTTTTCAATTCATTAAATTCGACATCTTTTTTGCTAGAGTATGGTGATGACATAGTTGATTTCAATGGTACTTGCTGCTGAACTTGCTCAAAGTTATCATGTTTTGGTGTATTTTCATTTTGGTGCATACATGAAGATTTTGAAGAAATCTCGACTGATTTTTCATTAACTATGTTATTATTATCAGCAATGATGGTTGTAGAATTGGGTATGGTACTTTTCTTATTCTTTTGTCTTAGTTTTTCAATTAAACTATACGTTGCGCGTTCCGTATCTTCACTGCTCTTTGATGATTCAAAGAGAGTATTGAAAGTGTTTTCTCTTCTACCAATTGCAGCTGGTTCAAATACATTAGATCCGCTTTTTTTATCTTGCATACTGTTGAGATTCTCTGTTGGTATAGAAATCATTGGCGATGAAGACATTGAGTGTGATGTCGGTGTGATGTTATCCAATTTAGATTCCTGTGTTTGAGGAATTGAATTATCAATACTTAATTTTCTATCAGTTAATGTATCATCGATATCCATCTTAACTTCAGAATCATCAACATCGACACTCTTATTCAGTATAGTTGTTTTAGTTTCTTCATTGATTTTGTTTATCTCAGCCTTCTTATTTTTGTCTACTTGTTCTATCAGAGGAACTTCAATTTCTTTAATATTTTTATCAATCAATAATTCACTCTTTGATACATCTTTTGAATTTTTCATTTCTTTCTCAACTGTAGGTGTTAATTTATCTCTTATTTCAGATACTTCTTGTAATGATTTCTCTTCAGTTTCTTTAGTTGGTGTGTCTTTTACAGAGTTTTCTACAAGATTAACTGATTTAGAAGTACAAGGAGGAGGAGACAATAATATTGAAGAACGTCTTCTTTTTGGTATTTCAGTAACAATTTTATCAGTGTCGGCAGTCGATTCTGTCTTCTTTAAATCAGAAGATTTTCCCTTGTCAAGCAACTTAACCATATCTCTCTTACTGGACTCAATAGCTCGGGATTTATTACTACTGGGTGTTTTAGGTGGTGACGTAATTGAATTTGATGTAGATCTTTTCCTTGAAGTAGTGATTGTACTCTCTGCTGATTGCTTTGAAGGTTCTTGAACAGATTTTTGTGTAGATCTACTGCCAGTTGAGGTTTTATTAGTTGGCGGTACAATGCTGGACTGTTGATGTTGTTGTGTTGTTGAAGGCTGTTTTGTAATGGTAGACAATCGACGTATGGGTAATTTCTTCTCAACCGCTGCTGCCATATCTTTCTTACTGCTAGACTTTTTGGGTGAAGTTGATGCTGCTGATTTTTTAATGTTTGTTTGTTGATCGGTTTCTTTTCGTTTGCTTTTGTTTCCTCCTTTTTCAGATAGTCGTGACGAATGAGGACGGTCACTGGACGAATCAGATTCATAGGAGGATGTGGAACTAGTCTCATCATTAACGGAAGATTTAGCGACCTTGTCAAGAAAGGGCAAATCTTTCGTTTTTTGTTTGAGATTAGTTGAATTAGAAGCTCTTCTTGAAGGTTGTGCTTTTGGTATTGGTTTAGGTGTGACTTTCGATGTTACTTTCTGTGCTGATGGCTCATCACTGTCACTATCAGAATCAGAAGAGTCTGAACTAGAACTACTCGTACTTGAACTTGCAGATAATTCAATTGCAATAGATTTTCTACGATCAATTGGCTTTTTAGTAACAGACGATGCTGTAGCATTTTGTGTCTTGTTTTTGTCTTCAGTTGATGTTATTGTACTAGTTTGTATAGATGAAGAATTACCAAGACCTTTGATGTGTTCTGCAGCTTTCTTTGCAGCTTGTCGCTGTGGAACATAAGGCAGAAATTCAGTTGGAAAGTCCACTGGAATTTTATCTTGCTCTTTGTTCTTGATTTCTTTTTCAACTATTTCTTTCTGCTGAATCTTTTTATGTTCATCTTTAGAAACTCTGTCGCTTTTAGCCTTTTCTTTTGATACAGAAGAACTTTTGGATGTTAATTTAGCTTTAGTGTCTTTCGATTCCTTCTTCTCATGATCACCAGTAAGAGATTTTGAAGTGGTAGTATTTAACATTTCTTCGAGCTTATCTCTTTTATTTTTCTCATTTCCATTAGAAGATGTTGATGTAGATAATGATTGAGTCATTTGATTAGAATTAGTTTTCATTAAATTCTCAGATGCTTTTTTCGCAGCTTCACGTTGCGGCACTACAAGAAAATCAGCAAGTATATCCTTTCTAGGTGTACTTTCTACTTTTTTATCCTTATCTTTAACATTGTCCTTATTATTACTGTTATTATTTGATAAAATTGGTTTTTTAATTTCTTCCATTTCAGATTCAGATGATAAATTGTTCTGTAGTTTTGTGCTTGTTTTTCCCGACTTTGTCGGCTTAGCAGGTGATGTTTTCGCACTTGTATTAATTGATGATATTTCTTTTTTAATAAGGGCAGGAGGTGGAAGATCTTGCTTTTTCGACTGATTTGTGGATTGAACAGGAGGTTTCTTAGTGGACGTCGATAATGAAATGGCATTTTTCTTTGTTTCTGTAATATCGGGCAACTTATTTAGCTTGCCGAGAGGTAACACTTCATTCTCATTAAATTCTTTCATAGCTGCTTTTGTTCTAAATGGTTGCTGTTGTGAATCACTCACAGTATAATCAGTTCTATTATCTTTGTCAGTGCTACTACTATCACTATCGGAATAAATTGCTGATGAATGCATGCGCTTAATTGTTCCACCTTGTGTTGGAATACTATGTCCACTACTGTTTTTAATTGGAACAAGTTCATCACTTTCATCTGTTAAATGGTGATTATCATCATTGCCCAATCGATTACGTGCACTTAATGAAAGTGGAGATTGTAATCTTGATTGTGGTAGAATGTTACATTTATCATCATCATCTTCACTTGAACTTTCAAGATTTAAAGTCTTTGACTTACTATCCTTTGAGTTAATTGAATTGAGTAAACGACGTTTTTCAGCTGTTGCTTGCTTTGTAGAGCCTGGTGGTCGACCTTTCTTTTTCTTTGGCTGAGACTGAGTAGCAGTTGCAACAGATGACGGAGATTTAGTTGGAGATGATAAAGAAGAAGTTATGTTTTTCGACTTATTCGGTGATTTTCTTGTATTTATCATCGTTGATGTAGATGGTGGTAACTCAGTTTCAGAAGTTGATGCTGACGCTGAACTCGTAACTCGACTCTTGATTATAGCTAATTGCTTGTGTGTAGATGTGTCTTCAGATTCACTTGATAAACTCTCTTCAAAGCTACTGTATTTTCGATTTGTATTCGTATTGGTGCTTCCATTAAAGAGTTTACTATAACGCGTGATTGCATCCATTTTATCTCCTTTAATGTTACCATTAATTTCAAGAATCGATTTATTTGTTTTGTTTCTAGCACTGCTGTTACCAAGAATAAAATCTATCATTTCATCGATTCTCGTCACTCGATGGGCGTCTTTAATATTATCGCTAGAATAAAGTACGTCATAAATTGAGGGACCATGGTTTGCCTCTAAAATCGCTTTTAATGAATCATCATCTAGTTTTGTAGTCTTTTTGTGACTACTGAGAATAGAGACTTGTTTGTGGAAAATTTGTTCGCGCATTTTAAAGAATGATCGCGACAATTTTTCTCTTCTTGAAACCATGTAACATAAATTTCTTACACGTTCCAGATCTTGTCGTAAATGCACAAACATTTTCATCTTTTCAATGTCTGCTTGTTCTTGATCAGTTTGTGACATAACATCTACATCACCTGCTTTTGGTAATAGTAAAGGCTCATTTCCGCCAGCTTTGCGCTTTAATATCCAATAATTATAAATTGTGTTTATTCCTTCTTGATCGACATCTAATAAATGACAACTTATGTCTTTTACGCTAACATGCTTATCAAATTCTGATTGAATTTCCATCAACCGCTGTAATCGAGCATGATTTCTCTCCTCCGATGTCATTTCTTTTCTCAATTTTTTCTTATTGTTATTATTACTACTACTATTATTATTATTATTATTATTTGTTTTCTCTTCATCATCAGAGCCAGATGCTCCACCTACTGCTGCCGTTGCTGCTTTAGATGATTTTTCCGACTTGGCACTGTTTTTTGGTTCTTTTTTGACACTATGCTTTTGACAATATGAACGCAATTTAACACCATCCTCTGCATTCTCATCTTCAATTATTGCACGCATTTCGAGACCATGTTGAAAAGCGCATGTAACGTGATAGGCCGTTTTACATGTCTTTACTGAGCATTGAATGCAAGCTCCGACACGCTCACGACACAAAACGCAAACGAGTGCCCAACGACTTTGTGGAATACTGGATATTTTTGTGATTGGTTCCATGCGATCAACAGATCCAATGCTTACTTCTGGAATCCATAAAGCACATGATACGTGAGCCCATTTTTGGCCAGATCTAGTTGATTTCATTGCACCGCCTTTATTCGGACATAAGACACACTCTGGTTTTTGTCCCATAGAGCACGTTCTACATAACCATTGTCCTAGAAAAATTGCATATACAAATACAGATATGAAGTTAATTAATAAATTACTCCCATCACTAAAAAATCAAATATTTTTTAATGTTTTATTTACCTGATGGTATTGTTGTTATTCCATAACAAGCTTGATGGACACAAATATTGCAATTATCACAGAATACCATCTCATTTGCTTCTTCCGAATCTGGTGATCGACAGACATCACAAATGACATTCTCGTCATATTCTATACCTAAACCATCTTCACTTTTCATTATTGCTTGAATTTTGTCATGACACCGTGTCTATAAGAGTGAGTAAATTATGAAGAATAAAAAAGAAGAAAATTTTCAATTATGCATGAAATGAAAAAAAAAACAGGAGTGCTATATATTTTACCTCCAATTCTTCAATAATACGTTCAAATTGTTCTTCATTTACCGGTGGAAGACCACACATACTTCTTTCTCCATTAAACTCTTTGAGCCAAGCTTCATCGAGTTGATCCAAATCATAGCTACACACAGAATCAGCAATGGCTGGAGTATTTGATAAATAATTTTTATCGTGCGAAAAATTTTCATCCTTTGTGATACGTATGTATTTATTTTTAGGACTAAAAAGGAAAAATTGCAATTTATATTTTTGTGCATGCAACAATTATACTCACAGTTTAAAATCTTGTCGTGCTTTATAGTAATTCTCATTCGTTAATCTTACTGATGGTTCTGGTAAAGAGTCAGGATTAACTGGTACTTGCACACCTCGTTCCCACTCTTGCTTCCATTGATCAGTTATCACCCAATACTCTTCATTCGAAAGTGGCTCAGAGTCTGGCAATTTCATGGCACTAATAAGATCCTTCCTAAAATTTTTTATCATACAAATTTTCATTAAAATATTAAAGAAAAAGATGATTGTATTTGAATAGTTTAATGTTTACCTAAATAATTCAGCTGGTGCTTCAGGTGCACTTCGATTATATATGCTAGACATTTTTAGATCTAAATGCGGTCTAGCCTGCCACACAGTAGTTGATTGATGTGTACCACCACCATTTGAAGATGATGGTGATGTGAATTCTTCATTATCTAAAATTGTGGGGGGACGGCCCTTTCTCCTTTTATTTGGAGATGGACTATCAAGAGGGTTGCAATTTGGTCGCTTCCCCCGTTGCGACATCTTCTCTTTTGTTTTGTCTCTCTTTTTCACGTAAGATTTTTTGTATGTTTCGCAATTATATTGAATCTGCATGCAATATAATCATCTACAAGAGGAAATATGAAATTGAGAATTTATGTATTGAATATTTTTTTTCTTAAAAAAATTATTATTAGTAAATATTATTCAGGTATATGATTCAAAGTGACAGTTATTATTTTTTCTCAACATCTTCTTTACTCTTTATACCACTGAGAAAAAACCATTCTACATATTCTCACTCTTTTTGAATTTTTCTTTCTTCTTTTTTTCAACCAACAAAAAATTGATAGATTTATCATGAAATAAAAAAATGCACGTCTTATTTTTAACTGCAATCTATGCATTTAAAATTGTATATAATTGAAGGAAATGACATTAAATCTATAACATAGATGTTCATCATATTTTTCAGAATATCACTATAGCTTTTTATCAAACGCTATAGAATGAAAATAAATTTTTCTTTTCCATATAGTTATTATTTTACGCATCTCTTGTCATGTCAATATCTTTGCATGTAGTTGTGAATTTTCGCACACAAACAAATGTGTATATATATCAACTTTTCCATGGTACTTTATAATGCACTTTTTGCGAAATTTCCCTAATTTTTCCAAGTCAATTATAGTTTTTTATATAGTTTTTGAACAATGTTACACCAAACTGCATTTGAATGGCCTCAATAATAAGCTTTGAATTTTTTCTCATTTTCAAACAAAACAATCTGAGCGCCATCATTTTTAGATTCATTGAGACTTTTTTTCGTAAATAAAAAAAAATCCTCACTCATAATCCATACGCTTATGTTTTTCACTTATATTATCGGATTAGACGCCTACCATTCTTAAAGAAATTCATTAATTAACACTGAAAACTGCAAATTTTGATTTTAATCTTAGTTTGAAACATTTTTTTTCGTCAAAATTTTAGAGAGTTGCCTGATTATAAAAAACTACCTTTACAACCCATAATATATTTTTCTCAAAAATTCTTATATGACAAAAAAAATTAAGTGTTTTTCGTAAACTTGAACATTGCTATACTGAAAAAAAATTGATTTAGTTTTCTAAAATCATAAATTAATTCAATAATTTATAAATCTCACCAATAATACAATTTCCAAATACATATCAGGTAACTTTTATGATTATTATTTTTCTCTTTATCCGTACAGATGGCATAAAATTTCAGGGATTCAGAAAAAGCTTTATAATTTTCTACTTCTCTTCATTCTGATAAATAAAAAATGATTATTTTTGTATTAGTAATATGTATTTTAAAGATTCTTAGTTTAATAATCACATTTTATAAACATTTTTCATTTATTAATTTTTTTGTCCATGAAATACATATTATAAATTTTATATTAAGAGGCAGTTGTTCCGTTAATTGAGTTATTCAGCACCTCCAACTGCATTCCCAGCAGCAACAATCTCTTCAACAAAATCTTCCACACGATTTTCATTATTAGGAACATCATCAATTTCATTTCGATTTGAAACCTCAATTATATTTGATGCATCAACGATATGATTTTCAAGCGGTGGATCAGCTGTTGCTTCAGCTAATAATTTGAAATAGATCATAGTAAATGTTTTAAAAACTTGAATTAATTTCTTTTACCTAAATTTGTGACTGATTTAGATTTTACACATTGAAAATCAACATGACGACTCTTTGCTTCCTCTTTCTCCCAACTCATATGTATGAAAGGTCTCTGAACATAATTATAAATCACCTCAGCACGCCCATCAGGTCTTTTTTTGATCTTTTCTTTGTACGTTGGCCATCCTTCTATACCTAGGCGAATTTTTTTCAAACCACGATCTTTAAGAACTAACTTTGCCACTTCTCTATTTTCAATATATTTAAAAAATCGATACATTGCATTACTGGTAACGGCTGAAACGGAAAATATCAAATATTCATTATGACTGCCACAAAGCATTTATGATTTTGTTTCAATACAATTACTTTGACTATATTCTTCTCCCATCATCTGAGTCGTTGGTGGAAATTCTGCGTCCCTATAATTTTTTAATATATATTAATAATTGTCTGCAAATATAATCTTTTGTCAGTTTAATTACTACATACCACTCAACAAAATCGTCTTCGAGCAAAACAACAATATGACATTCACGGTCACCTCTTTGTGCACTGTTGACCATTAATGGTAATAAAAGTTCTTCCAGAAATGCTTCAAATTGGAGTCTTGCACCTTCATTGCTAAGCTCATGTAAGAGACCGCGTAAATTTTGACAACGAATTGTTTGTGCATCAAATGGCACCATAAGATAATCACAAGCTTCTCTCAATTCTTGAACTGAAACGCCACTAGGACATTTTATGTACCCACACTTGTAATAGTCTAAAATTGCACGAAATACAGTTGATGAAAGTCCTTCAGCTACCTCATATTCTCCCCGATCATTAGGAATTTGCCATTCAATGCCTGATGAAAACATTCGTCCCAACAAAGTATTTGGATATTGAACAAGTAAAGCTTAAATCACAAATATTGAGGTAAAGTAAATATTGTATACACAGAAATTGGAACATTTTAATGTAAATACCTGGATCAATTAGAAATCGAGTATTATCAACGAGAAGTGTGATTCTTTCTTGTGTTCCTCCTTCGCCTTGTGCCATACTTGATGAATGGCCAGTTAAATTCATTTTTGCAAAACTTGATGTAGGAAAAGGCTGCATTTTTGTGGTATTTTTTGTAGCATTAATTTGTCTATATAAAAAGATAAATGAGATTATAAAGAAAAGTGATGTTGACCCAAATAAAAATAAACTAGCAGTGTCTTTGTTTTAATTTAAATTTGCATATAATAAATTAAAGATCTAAACGTACCTTCTAAAGATTCTTCTTCTGTCTGTAAAATCATTATGCTCATCGCTAGAACTTGAATCGTCAGATATCATATTTTTAAATTTCTTTTCCATTTTACTATTTCTATGATGGAAACAATTTTTCTCTTTTATATACTTCAAAAACACATTAAACATGAAATTTAAAAGTCTATGAAATTTTAAATACGTTTATCTGCAATACCAAGTGTTTAAATTAAAGAATTTTAATTTTTGAACTTGATAATTTTATAATTTTAAAAAATTCCTTTTGTGTCACAAAAAAATAAATTTTCTACATTTTTCTTGCAAAATACAATAACGCAAAAAATATTAAACGCCTATTTCATTTTGAATTTAGTCGTTAATCAATTTTTATTGAACGATGTTTTATTTTAATTGAACTTCTTTAAATCTGCGTATATTTCTTAAAAAAAGATAAATTTATGTAAAAAACTATAATTAAATTTAAAATATTAATGTTTTCTTATTGCTCTAAAATAATAGGTAACATCAATGCCTAAAAATTCAAACAAAAAAATGAAAATGAACTAAATTCATTTTGTCTTAAACTGCGCATTTCTCTAACAATTCTAAACTCAAATATGATATTTGAAATTCTTTAAAAGATCTCTATATTTTCTTTTTGATTCTATTATATTTCTATGAAATATTATAAATATGAATGTATCATGTGGCGAACTCAAATTCAGATGCTTATAGAAAAATCAGCGGATAAAATTTTATTATAATTTAAGAATCAATTAGGAAATTTAAAAAAATTTCTAACAATCTTAAACATAATATATATAAGCTTATATGGCGCATTCTCTGGTCAAAAAATTACTCAATTTTTTGAAAACTCAATTTTTAATACTTTTATTCAACAATATTCGTATCAAAAAGTAGTATAATTGCATAAATAATATTTATCATATACAACATTAAAATATTATGTTTTTGCTTTGGATTATCAAGATACAATTCAATTTCAGCGATTTTCGAAAATTTTAACGAAAACAAGTTAAGAAAAAGAATTAAAAGTCGAATCAATCTTTTGAGAATCAGCCATAAATAAAAAGTAAAAGCGTATTAAAATCAAAGTTTTCCAGCCTGAATGAAAATTAATGCCTAAAATCATATTTGCTGAAATTGCTGTTCGATCTGGTAAGAAAAAATTTTCTCTATTATTTTAAGCGTAATTAAGCATTTTTAAGTGTTAATTTTTATTGAAAAAGACTTTTAAGCAGTAATAAAAGTTGTTACATATTAAGTTTAGTGTGAAAATTAATTTTTTCGACTGATATTTAATTTTTTATGTTTTTTCAAAATGGTGACTTCTTCCAAATTTCCGACTTTCATTATGATGACAATATTATTTATTTCAACAATGAAATTTCAAATGATTGATTGTTTTCATATTTTTTTCTTATTAGAATCATAAAGTTAATTTATTTTTTTATTATGTCTTTTTTTATTAAAAATTAAAAAGTAATTCTACAATATTCTTTAATATATGACCTAAATAGAAACTGTAAAAATCAATTTTTTTCTCTAACCCGAAAAAAAAATGCATAAATTTGAGGCAATTACTGAAAACTTAAAATTGTGAAAAAGAAAATTTTTATTTTACCAATTCTTTCAAATTATTTTATAAATTTGAAAATTCTTAAAATTTTAAAAATTTATGAAAATATGTAACTTATTAATTTTTTCTTTGTTTTTAACATTTCAATTTTTCTTCTCTTTTCTTTTTAGCTTGTTTAACTTACAACATCTTTTTTCTAAATTAAGGAAAATATTTACTACTAATTACTAAAACACACAACAACAACACATTTGCAACAACAACCAAAAAACCAGCAACTGAAAATCCAGTCAAACAATAACTACTACAACAGGAAAAAACAGAAAAAAATTTCTTTTTAATTTTTTTATTTCATTTGTTTTTGACAATATAAAAATTAAACAAAACGCATGCGATTGAAATTTCAAAGTGTAAAAACTGTTAATCAAAATAGTTCATCATTTTCATCATCACATCTTATAGTGAAAAGAAAACAACAAAAAAATCATGATGAAATTCTAAAACGCTTCTAAAAAAGTTTACGAATTTT